>JACATO010000317.1:4065000-4392500 GCA_018389105.1 Nautilus pompilius
ACCTTGTAGTGGTCACTAATGCAATTAGCATGTATGTTGTTGTGATGTTTTTGGTATTGAGAAATACGAGGTCAGCATGGTGTTGATCCTACATGCTCTGCCATGCAGACAGCTTGGTCATACACTACTGTAAATGATTCATCAACATTCTCTCTGTGTGCTGCATATACTTCCCTGATATCAGCAATCTGCAGAGTAAATTATGTAGCAGAGAAAATACATCTGTTCAGAAGTAACAAAAACATGAAAAATATTATCATTTACTGGATAAGTAGGAACACTATAATTGTAAATGATAAAATTACTGGTCTTACCATTGTGTATGCATGGATAATATCCAAGGTGGTACTCTGAAGCTTAGTGGTGATTCCTGACAAATGGGACAGGTATTTATAAATCATGAATATGACGACAAAGTGAAAAGTGATGCTTGCTAGAATTTGTTGTGCCTGCCTTCTACTCACCGTGTCCCAGTCAGTGAAAAGCTGGTACTTATCAAGGTGCTGTCTATATCCAATTACTTCAAGTACCTCAACAAGGTATACAAATGCTTGGTAAAAGTTCTGGTTTGCACTTTGACGTTCAGCCCAGCGAGTTTTGAAAAAATCCAAAAGTAATTTCCTTCTGCTGCCATCCTCAACATCTCTTCTTACTATCTCTTCCAGAAGTCCTGATCTCTTGGGACTAAAGAGGAAAAAAAGTACAGCAGTGCTTAAGTCTGACAATCACATTACGAACTAGCATGGCGCATGTATGACTTATCACCAAATTCAAGCAATGTCCACTGCAGTGGATGTATGCGGCAAGAGGTGACACCTGTCTGATTCGAGTCTGCACAGCTACTTTGCTTGAAGCCATGTTTGAAGCACCATCATACCCTTGCCCACGAATATTTTGCACAATTAGATAGAGTTCATTAAGTGCTTGTAAAATTTCCTGAGCCAGATATTCACCAGAAATCTGCTTCAGAGGAATAAACCTTTAGAACTCTCTGATATCTCCTTTCCTGTCAACAAACTGCGCACAAAGGGCAGATGTCTGCATTGTGGCTTCTGACCTTGTCTGCAAGGATGCTGAAGAACCTGGCTTCCTTTACTTCATCCACTATTTCTGACAGGATAATATCATGACCAAGAATCTCAATTATTTGATTCTGAGCGTTTGGAGAAATGTACGTTGCATTATTCATGGATGGAGATAACAAGTGATTCCTAAGAATGGTGTTGTGATTTGAAATCAGACGAAGTATACTCAAAAAGTTGCCAGGATTACCTGAAGTGTCTAAGCTTTCATGACTACCTCGAAGTGCTATACATTGATGCCCACAAAACAAAATGGCTTCTGCAACTGCTTTAACTATATCTCTGTTTCGTTGCACATTAGCTGCTTTCCTGTTGTCCATCAAATTCTGTATGTTTGCATTTGGCTGCTCTATTGCTCTCAAAAACTCATCTGCCATTTACTGTTCCTGTTTGTGATATTTTGTGTTCATTTTCTTTACACTTTTCTGACCTTTTATGCCATACAGTGAAAGATTTATTGACAAACTGACCTTTGTTCAAATAATTATTGCAAAACAAGACATACTTGATGCAAAAGGTACCATCTAGATGCATACTATACACCATCCTTTTGTGATCATCAAGCTGTGTGCATTTAAAGGAATGATAGCAACTTCTTATAAAGGTAATGAGAAAGATATAGTCAGGTCCTGGCACTCTGTGATATTTCAGAAGCATATATTTGTCTCTGGAACTCAATCCTTCAATTGCTTCTTTGACCTTTGCTGTCATTGTTGCTTGAACAATGTGGCCAATGTCATGGGAAGATGTTTTAAGCACTTTTTAAATAGAAATTTAATATTTTAAATTTTCAGCAAATATTATCTTTTGGCAAAATAGCTGATTGCAGTTTAATCTCTTATAACTGACCAAAAGATATCTCACCACTTTCAGAATGAATGGTTATTGTTTTAGATGAGACACTACAGTTCATATCACAAGAAAATGTGCTGTGCAGTGCCTCCAGACTTTGAGTTTCTTTGGACGCAACACCACCACTTCCTAAACATTTAAAACAAAATTGGTAAACACTAAAACTGAATGCAAAGACTAATTCTCTTTAAATGCATATATTGGTTCATTTTATGACAATTAGTACATTCAGAGCAGGTATTAACTCAAGCACGTATTTTAGTGCTATACACACTACATAGTTTACCTCAATTCCCACTGATTGAGTGGCATGTGAAGTTAAACATTAATCCAAAAGAAAAGTAGTTTGTTAATGTGCATTACCTTGAGTATTCTCAACAAATGCTTCCTGGCTTGAACCTCAGGCTTCTGCTGTACTAGTACATGTTGAAGACAAATTTATGTACTTATTTCCCAAAAGGACTAAAACCATCCATTTAACAACTAAATAGTGAAGATCACCAAAATTTCAAACGATAATACATTCCATGTATTCAATCTTTGTTCCGCCCACCAAGAAAAAAGAGAAAAACTATATAACATTCAATGACTACATTCCATTTATTTCATCATGTAACAGGCCCATTAACTTCAACCATCTTGTAAAGCTTAAATTAGCTTACCAGATTTTTTTTCAGTGGTACAAAGAATCTCTTAAGTGGAGCACAGCTTTTTGCAGTTCTCTTTCTTTGTCTTTCTCTCTGCTCTGGTCTACCCGTCTTTCTCATTCAGTACAACCAATGGCTACACCACACAGACATTTCAACTCTTGCTAATAAATTTCCTGATATGAGACATGCAACCCACAAGAGAAACGTAGCAACTTTCACAACATACAAGCAAATATTCGCCTAGTAAACAGCTCGTGAAAGAAACCTTTTGCTCATTTTAGGAAGATTTTTTTTTTTTTTCTCTCTCAGGGTGGAACTTTTCAAGTCCAGCAGGGGGAGGCTTGAATGCACCCAACGAACCCACCTCCCTGGGTATGGGCCTGCATGTGTGAGTAACAAAAATTGCTAAGTTCTCTGTCAATTTCTTCCTTATTTTGGTAAGACTTCCTTATTTTTCAAGCTAATAGCAAAGAAATTTTATAAGATGTCTTGACCAGAGATTCCTTTTCTTTATATCTTTTAATAAAAAGTGACTGTTGCCTTGAGAGGTTATGTTTCTTCTTTGAAATAAAATGTTTGTGCAAATCTGAACCCTAGGGATATTTGCTGCTGAAATCCATATGCATTTGTTGGAATGCCTTTCTAAATTGAATTTTTTAGGTACTGCTAGAGAGACTAAACAAACAGTTTTCTAAGCTTTTCTCAGCAAAACGAAAACTGCACTTCCAAGGCTGGACCAACTTTTTGTAGGGCAATATCTTCACTGTAGTTCCTTTTAGATGAAGAGTCTTTTGGTTTATTGAAAGACATTCTTCAAGATTAAGTTTCAGATTCACTTTGCAATATATAACAGAGTCTGAGGTTAAATAAAAATTGACTGTCAGTTATGTATATTGTTATAGGCTATAATTGGAGACATCAAGACAGAATGCCAATCACAAAAAAATAACCAAGCCATTATTATTTTTACAAAACTATACATAATATGCAAGAATGTATGCAATGTAAAGCAGGATACAAACATTATTAGTTGGTTAACTCATACCAGAAACAGTAATACCATACTTATCTATAACAATTCTAATTGGTTGCTTGTTGGCATGAGATGTTGCAAGTTGAACAAAGTTGGCAGGTGATGATAGACTAGATGTTTTAACAAAGATTGTGTTCTTCAGGGCAGGTGGGTGTTTGATTCTCATATCTTGTTGATCTTCCTTGGTTTGGAGCCTGAGAGTTGGTGGTGGATTGTTTGGTACTTCTCTCTTTGTGTGGTCTCCCCTTTTGGCAGTCTCTTCCCTTCTGTGCTGTGCCCTTCAGCTGTTTTTGCTGTTCTTTTTATCCCTATAACATTATACCAGCCATATAATTAAATAATGAATTTCATAGTCTGTTGATTGTTACATACTGAAATCTAATGGTTTGGCGAGTCACAATTCTAGAGCATGACATTTCTTTTTTCTAATAAGCTATTTCCATAAACAAAAACTAAGGTATGTTTTTATAATCTTAGTCTATCTAGACTAGTTATAAAATTATTTTGAAAACTATATAGTATATCTACTGCCTGTTAACAATTGTGACACTAATTTTGTGTTGGACACATTAGATACTGATATCCATGATTGTGAGCCATTATTTTAGGAATGCTGCACATTGTAAATAATGCTTTTTAATTTAATAGTGTATGTAACCTGATAATTCTTATATTGCATGGTGGTGGAAATATTGAATATTTCATTTTTTATTTATAGCAATAGTTCTACTTTGTTTTTATTTCAGCCTGTAATTAGTCTGATTGGCAAGAAGACAGCATGTCTTCCATAGGTAAATGAGAAATGAGGTTTTCCTGGACAGCCTCTGTATTTATGTTGAAATCAGTTTATGTTAATTTAATAATTTAGAGCGATTTTCTAAATTACCATATTATTTAAATTAATGGATTTTTAAGAAAAATGTTAAATGCTCTGTTTCTAAGATTATTTTTGGTCTATTTGTTTTTTCAAATTTTGCATAGAATTTCAGATAATATTTATTCAGGATTTTATAATAATATTAATAAAAAGATTAATTTGTAAAGATTTTTTAGAATCGTTTGCTTTATAGTGTAAACATGATTTTGCTTGTGCTTTCAGATGTCTTTATTAAAAATGTAAATTTTAAAAGCATCAGTAACTTTTAAGGCTGTTATGACAACTAAGATTCTGATTATAGCAATAATAACATGTGCTTTATTTTTGGTATGCCTGGCAAACTACAATCACTCATTGATTGGGTGGCGACAATATGCTTTTCATGGTGATAGCCATATTTCTGTCTCAGGTAGGTCCTGGCTAAGCTTTTTCTTCTGCATGATTTTTATTTCAAATCTTTTAACACTCTCTTCTAATCAAGAATATCTAATGTTCTTTTGTTAGGATGCTTGAAGTCAGCAGGCATTGCTCTCATTGCCTGGTCAGTGCTGTCTATGTCTGCATGAGCTAAAGCTTGCCAAAAGTAATTTGGGAATATATAACAATCACCACCACCTAAATCTGTACAAAGAAACTTGAAATTAAGAAATGCAATGTAAACATTTGAGTGAAATCTAATAGAAGGATCTGTTTTGAACTATCGTTCATTAGGTGCTTATTAGTAGCCATTCTTTGAAAAAAACAGAAGATAGTTAAAAAAAACTATTAAACACGTTGGTATCCAAAACTGAATGAATAGCAGTATATACTTGTATCTATGTACCAGAGGTTTAAACTTCAAAAACTCCTAACTAATGCAAACTCAGAATCCTTATAAAAGAAACAGCAGCAAAACTATATATTCTAGCCAGCTTGTCTCCTGTCTGTCTGGAAAAATATTTTATTTTTGAATGTAAATAGCTTCCAGAGATTTGTTACAACTGCACAAAATATCCTTGCTTTATTTTATTCAACCACATGATTTGATCAGTAGGATTGTTTGGTGGCAGCAAACAAATTGAAATAGTTGTTTGCTGAAGTTTTTTTAAATTTTTTTCTAAACAGTGGAACTATCCAGAATAGGGCTTTATATGATTATTTTCTCTCATGCTTTCATATGCGCACAGAAAGAGAGAGAGAGAGAGAGACACACACACTGACGCACACACACTGATGCACACGCAGACACGCGCACACTGACACGCGCACACACGCACAGAGACACTGACACGCACACACGCACTGACACGCGCACACGCACTGACACGTGCACACGCAGACGCACGCACGCACGCGCACGCAGACACACACACACTGACACACGCAGACACACACACACACTGACACACGCAGACACACACACACACTGACACACACACACACACACACACTGACACACACACACACTGACACACACACACACTGACACACACACACACACTGACACACACACACACACACACACACTGACACACACACACTGACAGACACACACACACTGACAGACACACACACACACTGACAGAGAGAGAGTTTTGATGTTGTATTCTTCTAGATAAATATCTTGTCACATCCTAAGTTGAAGTTGTTTTATTTGTTATGGTAATTATTTGGTGAGAATTTTTATTATCATTAAATTTCTTCTCTTAATTTGGTAGCTTCATTAATTAGAAATAAAATTAATATTAAAGATTAAATGTGATGTGATTTCTTTTATTTATTTTAAAATATTCATTATATATCTAATCTTTTGTTACCATTTAGTTGCCGTTAATAGAGTGTACTGATTTTCAGAGAAATGTTTAAAATATTTTTGTTTAGGCAGAGTTAAAAACCAAAGCAAAATTTAACAAAATTAAAATGAAACCAATACTTAATAAAAAGAAAATTAATCAAAGCTCTTGAGCTGATCAAAAGTTTATGGTCACTGTTACCAACAGAAAATCAAATTTAAAAAAGAATAAGAATACTGAAGCATGATACACATATATGAAACAATTACATATTTGCAGAAATTAAAAATGTGTTAATTAGGAAATAATGAGAGAGGAAACAAAGTGGTTAATTCCACTACCTTGTAAGTAAAACTAAGTAGAGAAGCTTATTTGGAAATCTTTCCTGTTGTCATCATCGGAGTTTAGTCGTGAGGAAGTATTTTTTGATATGTAATAATGCTAATGTGCAGGTGTTTCTATTTTTAGTACAGTTGGCTGGAGTTCATCTTGAACCTGCTGTTTGTTGATTGCCAAGTCTTTAAAGCATTGGTCCACACAAAAATAAAAATGACTTGGCAATAACAGGTCATGGGTTCAAGACCAGCTATGGATTCTTTAATTTAAAACAATTTGCTGAATTAAGGATTTAAGTGCAGATAATTCAAAATTATGTGACATTGTGTAGATAGGTACTTTATGATAGTAAAAAAAATGCATGTAAAAACAAAAAAAAATTAATATTCATCAGATTTGTTTGTATTGTTTTTTGGGGGGTCTCATTGTTAGGAAGATATCAAGATGTTTTTGCTATCCTGAATTCAGAATTATTCTATCTTCATAACACTTATCACTCTTTTCCTTATTCTGTCAACATTTCATGCTTTCTGATTTCCATTTTTTTCCTTTTCACTTTAATATCTCTGTCCATATTTCCCTGTAATTGAAGAACAGATTGGGCTGTCATATGACTAATTTTAACCTCTATCTGAACTGTTGGCATTTCATCTTCTTTAGGAAAACAACAATCAGTCTGTTGTACTTGAAGAAATGTCATACTTCTGTATGAAGACCTGATTTAGTTTTGCTGAATGCATTTTGTGGCTTCTTATGAAGAAACTAATAGTTGTACAACTGAAAAGAGTGGTTTTTGTTTGTTAACTAGAGAAGATGAGCCTCAGGGACTGACTAACAGCCAGCTGTGACCAGTGACTTTATGCCTCTGGCACTATTTAAAGGGTCACCAGTGGAGAACAAGTCAAAAGTTTATTTTCCCTCAGAATTCTTGCCAGGAACTGTTCAACATTAGTTGCTGTCAATAGAATTGGTGCCATGCTGAGAATGAATTAGTTTATCTATCAGAATTTTTTGTTTTATTTTTAGTTTTTTTTCTGGAAGCTGCATTTTTGTTTCTATGCAATAAATTGTTAAAAATATTTATCAAAATCATTGTCAGTTGTCATATTTGCTAGCTGGAGAGTTTGTTTACATTAGAAATAAAGAGAATAAATAATTTTAAGTTTGTGCTTACATAAAAAAAAAATTGTAGAGTTAGATAATTATAAATGTAATTTTATGATGATCAACTTTAGTGTTTGTAATTTCAAATCAGCACCCACCATACTTGCAACTTTGTTTAATGCAATTATGTAGTAGGTCAGATGGATGCAATTTTATCAGTAGAAATCATCTCGTTATAGTTTGCAGTGAAATTTGACTTTGTATCATTCTTTTTGCTAAATTGCAGTACTTGTATAAAATAATCAAAAACCGAGATAGTATAAAGTATAATTATATGTTGTCCAGATAACAGATGTAGCAAAATGAAACCAAATATTGATAAATATGTAAAATGATATTACTTAATAATAGAGTCAGTTGCAAGATTTTAAAATGCAAATCAGTTAATTGAATTGATTATGAAAAACATTGTGGCTTTTGCTAAATTAGAAAAAAATCTTTTGAAAGAAAAATCTTTTCCACAATGATTTTAAAACTTGGCATGAAGTGAAATTTAAACAAAAATATTTTTATACCATGAAGTATCCTAAATATTGTTTTGTTACTTTTTTTTTCTTAAATGTATGTTTTATGGCATTAATTATATATATGGTTAAGTTCAATGATTTGGACAGAACACTTACATAAGGTCTTTTTATTTACTCTTGAAACTGAATAGTTGTAATATTAAAATGACACACATAATATGTCAGATGTACAAAGTTTACAATAACAGTGCTAATTAACAAAAATTTTTTTTTTAAAAAAAGAAGAAACATCCTTAAAATGATGGTTCAACAATTAATCAGTGGATTTAGTATTTATTATAT
This sequence comes from Nautilus pompilius, assembly GCA_018389105.1. Taxonomy (NCBI): domain Eukaryota; kingdom Metazoa; phylum Mollusca; class Cephalopoda; order Nautilida; family Nautilidae; genus Nautilus; species Nautilus pompilius. The sequence continues at coordinate 4,073,576 of JACATO010000317.1, forward strand.
GATAGAAGTGAGATTTCACAAAATTTGTCTATCTTGGTAAGTAATTCTGAATAATAGTCATTTTTACTAAACAAAGTAAAATTAATTAATTAACTTTTTTTGTTTTTAACAAATTGTGCTAATCCAATTCTGAGATTTAATATAAAGTAAATCTCCATCAATATTTCTGTTTCTTTTACTGCACTAACACTGCATATATTATTTTATGTGAAGACAACACCAAAATTATAAGTAGCTAACAGCAATAAAAACATCATAGGCTTTGACCCATTCTCATTTTCACTTCCTTGATTAGCAGGATACTCTGGTTTGGGAGATCAACACTAATCTGAACAGCACAGGATTTTCTTTTAGATACAATGGATGACAGGACAGTATTGTTCAGTGATGAATTCCATTTTCTGCTACGTAAGGATTGATGGTTAACAGTATTTATTGCTACAGAAATGAATGCTATATTTCTTCCTGTGTATGTGATTGATTTTGGTGGAGAAAGTGTTTTGGTATATGGAATATTGTTCAACACAAACTGCACCAATTTTGATGGCAGTCAGATACATCCTAAAGCACCATGTTTACCATGCAGGCTAATGACAGGATATTCCAGTAAAACAACATTTGGCCTTATACTCTGGCATTAGTGTGCTTCATTGACCTTCTTGCTTCCCAGATCTAAATCCCATTGATCACTTGTGGAATAAACTTGATCACTTTGTAGGTCATTGTACATCAGATACATTAGAACTTACAGGAAGAGTGGAGGAACAAACACATATTAGATTCTGTAGGTCAATGCTTCTCTCTCTCTCTCTCTCTCTCTCTCTCTCTCTCTCTCTCACACACATGCATGCACACGCACAATTCATTAGATACTAGAGTGTAAACCATACCATCTCAGATTCTGTAGTTGCTAGCAATATCTATCTGTTATAGACCATGATCTACTGTCATGGTGCACACACACAAGGTACTAGAGTTCCTGTCTTGGGTTTGCTATAATGATGTTAACTTTAACTATGGTTTCTTTTATATGTGTTGACTCAAAGTGGTACACTGTAACATCTGTGCAAATTTATATGGGCTGGTGCTATGGATAAATATATTATGATCTTAAGTGTTTTTATGTGATCCTTTTTGTTGAACATTTTTGGTGAAAGTAAACTCTTTATTAACCACTGTAATGTATATTGCAAGATCACAGAATCTAATGAATTAACTTTCTACATTATCTTGTGTAGAATGCAAACTTAAAAGAACTGTTGGTGCAATATTCTTTTCCAAAGAGACCAAGATATGCATCTGGAATACTTGCATTTTTCTTTCAAACTAATTTATTTGATTGGACTAAATTTTGTTGTTGTTATTGTTGTTGCCTTTATCCTGCCTGAAAGTAATTGATTATAGTGTAATTTTCCTGATGTTATCTTCTGGATAACCTGAACAATTATTTATAATAAACTAGCAGCACCAGCAAAAAGTTTTCATAAATATTCACTATATATGCTAACCACCCATTCATTTCCTAACTTCTAGTTTTAACCAGTTTTTATAATAATCTCATGCTTATTCACATAGAGTTAAAAGAAAAAAAAATAATTTGTAATAACTTTGTTATAGAAAACTCAATTCATACAAATCTCTGTTCTTTCATTAAAATTAGATGTCTAAATTTTTTAAAATATGCAAATGCATACATTATGAATAAAAGATTATAATTTGCATGTTGTATTTGCATATTCATACATTTTTACATTTTATTAGGAATTTTTAAACAACTTGTAATTTAGTTTTTTTATTGAAGGAAGGCAATGGGAAAACACCTCACAACCAGTCATTCCCGAATGATGAGTCTAGTTCTTCTTACAATACTTAAATAATTTATGTAAGGGTAGAATTTAATTCATTCTCTTGAAGTTTATGATGACATTTCAACATTTTTTGTATAGTTAATTAATTCATGTTAATTTATGACTAAACCATATTTAGTTATTATTCTAGTGACTGTTAATGACAAATATTAAAAGAAAGTTTGTGCATGTCCCTAGTGAAATATTTTTTATTATTTTATACAATTAAAGGTAGTATCAGAATTATTTGTCAGTCTTTGAAATGTTTGTATTTTGTATTATTGAAAGCTTATTAGGAAATAAGTTTGTATCTTAACTTGCATTCGCAATAAGTGGTAGAAGAGAAATCATGTTATTTAGTTAAAAAATATTTTCACTTATCAGAATGCTCTTGAGAATATATTGTAATCATGAAAGGAAACATTGTCAAATCATTTTTGTCTTTTATTGTTTAGTTATCATAGGCAGACATATGTCTCTATCACTGCTTTAAAGCTGGCAGTATTCTGTTGGTTTTTGCAGTAATAATTGGTCAGAAAATGTATTTGAATGCTGTTAATTTCACCACTGAGTTTAATTTCCATGTATGGATAAATGCTTTGTGTCAAAAGGTAGGCTATCAAAAAACACATTCAGCTTTTTAAAGAAAGGTTGCATAGCACTTCAGGCCATTTTATCAGAAAGGGAATAGAATCCAAAAAAAAAGGTCATGGCTAATTCAAATAAGGAGTCGCATGGGTTTGTAATATTTCTTACATCAAAGAACCTTGTAAATATGTAGTCTATCTGTGTGTGAATGAGCATAAAAGTCATGCATGAGAGTAGTCTTCTCTCAAATTTAATTACACCTGGTTTTAAAAACAATGTCCTTTGTCCAGGTTATATACACTAGCTGTGGTAAGAAATAGATTGGGGAGACAAAGGGACCTAGTAAACACACTAAACAAATATAAAGATTATCTGTGATTAACCAGTGAGAAATGCTTTCATTAACAGATAATTTGTATTGTGCAATCATCTGGTAAGTGCTCTATTAAAGATGAAGAACTAGAATGATTATAAAAGAAAAGAAAATTGTGATCATAAAGCTTTGGATTCTAACACATGAAACACGAGTATTGACCTTAGGAAGGTCTGAGTGCTTGTGTTGGCTGATTGGGAGGTTAAAAAAAACCCAGACAGTTCTAATTGTGCAGATGACCCATTTCATAGCAGATTAAAGAGTTACTGAAAATAATAAATTGAGAACTACTTTTATGGATACAACACCATTATGACCGTCTGAAAAACATTAGTATCGTTTACTACAAATAGTTTACATAAGTAATTGCATGCCAAAATAGTAATTCTAATCATAATGAGTGCATAATTAAAAAAAAAAGATTGCTAAAATGTAGATAAGTAGCTTTGATAGTAAGATAGCAGAAAAGTGAAACTGTTAGTCTCAGTATTTTTCTGTTTCCTCATTGCATAGATATAAATAAATGCAGTATGTTCTATAATTCTACAAATTATAATTTAAATTTCAACTAATATAATGAAAAGTAAAATATAAAAGATCTAGGAAATGCAAGAACCTGATCCAGGTAAACTATTCTAACATTTCTTGGTTCTCAGTGATTCCTAACTGATTAATTATTTCATAAGTTTGTATTCTTCATGGAGTTGCTTAAGTAGCTATAGTACTACATGATATGTTTATGCTTGAGTGTGATAGGTTTAAGAGTCTCTGTTGTAACAATGTTTTGTTTTTAATTTGTACCAACAAGTCTTAACGAGAGCATATAAACAGTTCTGATAATTATATTCAAGTACTGAATTAGGAAAGTCTCAGACATGAACACTTGTCATCTTATCATTATTACAGAAAACTAACTGTGCTAGTTTGCAAAGTGCATTCAGTTTTATTTTGTTATTGTAATCCTGTTTGTGACACAGCACTGAGTCTTTCAACAGATAATTCAGGATTTCCTATTGTAACTTCTGTTTGCTTTACAGTAGGTCAATGTGTTAAAGAGAAGCAGTGATTTTCTTTTCAGTAAGATGTAATTGAGTTCTTTTTGCATTTGTTTAGTAAGCATGCATTTATCCCACTTTACAATTAACTCTTGTATGAAGTTATGTTTAAGTAAGTTTTGGATTGACTAACTATCCTGAGTAACCTGATCTGCCAGGATTTTCTTCAATCATAATTTTACTTCCACACAGATTAGCTTAAACATGGAGATTAAAATGATTTTTTAAATAACTTAAGTTCTGGTGATGATGACTATCTATAGTTTAAGACATTGTATGTAAAAAGAGTAATTTCATGAAGAGAAATTTACAAAAATCAAATGAAAAAAAATACTGTGATTTGTATTTAACACATTTGATTAAAATACATTTTTATTTTTGCATTTATGCAGGGCAAGAGTAATTTCATGAAGAGAAATTTACAAAAATCAAATGAAAAAAAATACTGTGATTTGTATTTAACACATTTGATTAAAATACATTTTTATTTTTGCATTTATGCAGGGCTGGATTAAGAAAACACAAGGCCCTAAGCTATACCAAGTGTGAGAGGTCCCATATCATAAAAAATTAAGAGACAGTTTTATATATTTTAATACAAAAAAGGTGGAAATATTAAAGAAAATCGATAAGGGAGCAGCTGTAAAAAGTCTGTATAGTTTATGGATTAGTTCTTTGACTATCTATGACAATAAAAAGCACCACTTCTACAGTCCCAAATGTTACTCCTGCTACCCATACAAGCAACTGAATTTTCTAGTCTACTTTACAATTTTGTTCTTCAGAAGAGGAGATAGTCAAGATTATTTGGTAAGTAAATCAACCATATATTAATTTTACTTTGATTTTTATTGTTTTATATACCTTTTGTATACTTATATTTTACTGTACCTACATATTTAGTATTAATCATTTGTTTGTCAAAATCAGTAATCTGGAAAATGTTCAGTCCCAAGTGTGCTAGATTCTTGAGGTTAGACTGTATATACATTCATTTGATGGAATTTTATTTGCAGGTTAACTTGACTTCTTGAGTATATATATGTTCATACCTGCTTATAAGTAAACATACTATACTTTTCACACATTTGAATATTTTTCCTTTATTGGTTTAATACATACTGCTCATTAATTAATTAATTCCTGTATGTCAAGTGGTTTTCACAGTACTATAACTTGTGCTACTTATTACTTTTTCATGTATGAAAATTTATACCATCTTTTATCTCTGAGGACCTGTTATTCTTTTAGATTTGTTAAAGACACATTTCAGATTTGTTTTATTTAAGTATTACGCTTAACAGCTTATTGTTTCCATTTTTCCTCTAAAAGGAAAAGAGGTATTTTATGAAAATTACTTCAGTAACAGTTTGAACATTTCATACATATTTATGAATAAACTTTTTATTTAAGTCTTGACTATGGGACAAATTGATCTGGAAGATTAAATAGGATATTTATACCAAGATTTGTTTGCTTGCTTTCAGTTTAGTTCAGGAAATCTCTTGCCATAACAAGGGTCTAGGGTGGCTGTCCTTTTTGTGGATGGGTGTTTGTTTGGCTGCTCTCTGGGACTGGAGACTTGGAAAGTTAACAAGTTGATGACCTAATGTAACAGCAATCTCCCAGACCTGTGCATAGCCCTCATAGCTAAAAAACTATCATGTAAAATAGCAAAGAAAACTAACCACTCTTGTCACTGGCTGAAGTATTCCAAACAGGGTTGGTCTGTCTATTTGTTTCTTCCATGTATATACATGTACATGTGAATCAGATGAGGCAGTTAGCTATACTATACTTTGTTTTTATTCAAATGCCATGATTTATTCACATCTTCTGATGCTTCTATCAGGGCATCAAATGTGTATCTATGGTATTCTCTGCCATCCCTTGTGCAAAGCCTTTGCATAAACCTATATCAGGTTCAAATGTGGCTTCATAGTGGGCTAAGCTATGGATTCAGCTGCATTGTCATGAGATATTGCACTGCCAGCCACCCATTGAGGTCTGATGTTATTGTCCATTTAATATTGTTATAGTAGGGAATAGGTGATTGTCAAAATGAAGAGGATCAACAATTTCAAGAGTTTTTTGACAGTATCTTTTGGAATTTAGGGTTCCAAGAACAGTAACAAGATCAATCATAAGACATGTATCTCCCATACCATGATGGATCCATCACTACAATCAGTGGTTCCAGCAATGTTTTGTTGATCGCAAGCTTGTTTTCATATCACCAAATTCTCATTTGACCACTAACCAGGTGCAAGAGAAATAAGATTTTTTATCATTCCAATGCATTCTTCCCTTCAAATTTTGTTATGGGCATAGTAACAGGTCATCCAGTTTCCTGGATAGTTATGCTGGATACTCTGTTATGGCATTGGTGAAGGGATTATAGGACATTTCATGAATAACAGCTCCATCTTCTCTAGGAGTATATTTATAGGGATGTTGACTATATGCTCTATAAATAGTAATGTTGTGAATGCAGTCAAAGACTGCAAGATGATTGATGAAGAGTTGGAGCCCAATCTTTGGAATCTGGCAGTTTTAGACATATAACATCATGCTTTAATGCTGCTCAACACATGTGTAAATCAAGATATAATTCTTTATTTATCTAAAGCCAACCAACCTCACATGCCTACACAATCAAAATGTATGTACTGCATGAGGCCTGTGTGAGAACAGGAGGAACACAATCTAAGTTAGAGATGATTTAAATGGTGAAAATGCTTCACTGATGCAATTTTTTACTGTTGGTTAATATGAGGAAAAATCTGATGATAAACTTATGTCAAGGTGTATAAATGACCACTGCTAAAAATATTTGAGACAGTAATTCTTAGATTAAGTGGACAGTATATACGTAATTATACATTTTGAAGTGATATAACTGGGGCATCCTTTCAAAACTCTACTTAATGTTGAATTTTGTGTTTAGATTTTTCTTAGAAGAGAATGTTAATAAGAAAAAAGTGGTTTGCTAAAATATATTTCCTTTCTTGAGATCCAGAAAAGCAGCTTGTCAAGTACAGGTTATTTCATCTTAATTTGTTTTTTTCCACATTCTTAGATCAGACTATTAAATGTAGTGTACTTGTTCTGAGGAATTCAGTAGTTATCAAGAATTTTTGTCCACTTAATAAATCAGAAATCTTATTTACTTCACTTATTGCTTGACACATTTTGCAGTATAATAGGTATTTACATTCCAAAATCCTTTTCTTAATAGGACATTATTTAGACAGAATCAATTGCCAGCTTCAAATAGAAAAATATGGCAATGTATGGACACACTTTTCCTAGAGTTTGGTTGAAAATTATATGTACAGCAATACAAACTTACTATATTCTTGTTTATTTTTTTTTTTAAGCTGGCATAGTCATTGTGGTCATCCTTAATCTATGCTAATAGAACTTTCACTATTCATAAAAAAACTTATACTGTTGGCATGTCTTGTTTCATACTTTAGCCACTTTCTTAGGTGGACCATGTAACATTCTGAAAAAAGAAAAAAACTTTTTTTAAAGCATTATTTAGTGCCATGTATATATTTACATTTTAATGATTTCATATTGTTGGTTTTGCTCAGGCAACATATTTTATTTGCATTTTTTGAGAGCTTTTTATATATATTTTTAATTAGCACTGCTTGTTTAGTTTACACATTTAAACAGCTTGCTTAGAAAGTACCTAGCAATGATTAATGTGTTGCTGGATGGATATATATATATATATGGATTTGTACTTAACAGCTGGTCCTGTAAAGCTTACATTTCAACATTTTCCATTTATAGTAGTTTTAATATTAAAAGTAATTAAAATATTTCTATCTATTTTAGCAAAATTTGTAGTTTAATGTCCAAATTTTAAACTGACATGCAGTCTGGTTGATGCCAGGACTCTCTAATACTACTAAAAACTGTTGTGCTAATAGAAACACCTAATGTCTATAATGTACAAAAGAAAAAAGAGAAAATTGTATAACTGAACAGCAACTAAACACAGATAATAAAAATGCAATCACAAATGAAACTGAATATTTGTTGTCTTATCCCAGCAGAAAAAAGCATTGCCATCTGCTTGATATTTGAAATTAACATTTCAGGTCACCTGACACAACTAGTAATGCCAGTCCACAGCTACAAAGACATACACATTATGTGCACAGAGACATGAACTCACCAAATAACAGACCAAATGCTAAAATACAAGGAATATGGATATAAAATGTAAAAAATGTCCACCTTAAAATTTTATTCTAATTAATCACCAGTCTGTTATTTTTAATACCTGCTTTTACTTAAAAGCTTAGAAAATTTGTAAAGTGTTGTTATGCAGTCTTTAGGTTTAATTAAGCACATTATAAACAATATTGTTTAGCTTATATTAGGTATTTTCCTGCACCTGTTATAATTTTCTCATCTATACATAAGTTGAACATGGATTGATTCACTTTTTACTTATATCTGTTTGTATAAAAGATGCTATAAATCTCATACACAATGAAATACTTTATAAATTACTTTTTAAGAATAATCAAGATTTTGATTGTTTAAGATAATTGTTTAATCTGTACAACAGTATTGTTTTTTTTTTTTTAGTGAATTTTAGGACCAATGAAGTAAATCTCATCATATCATATACAGATACTCCCCGACTTACGACCTATGCGACTTACAACCACCCACAGTTACTACCGACCAATTACAACCATGTGTAAAAAAATTCAAATATTCCCATGTGCCATACGATAGTCAGTATGGCAACACATATCTCCCAGCAGCAGCGTTGCATTTTCTCTCAGCATCAGTTATACTTTAGCAGTCATATTGCAATTATCTCGCTTAGCTTCTACAGAGTTACCACCCTGAAAGATGTCATGCAAAAGGAAGATTTCTCCATCTACCAATACACCAGGCAAGAAACAGAGGAAGTCACTTGATTTGGAAGTTAAAATGAAAATAATTAGCCAACATGAAGGAGGGGAAAAAGTAAATGCTATCGCACGTGATCTACAGTTGTCCCATTCAACGATCTCCACTATTCTTAAGGACAAGGAAAGAGTCTTGGACGCAGTAAAAGGTTCGGCCCCCATGCGGTCGATGATAATAACAAAGAAGTGATAAGGACCTATCCATGAAATAGAGAAATTGTTGATGCTCTGGATGGAAGACCAGACACAAAAACGTGTACCCATAAGCCTACTAACAATTCAAGCTGAGGCTAGAAGTATTTTCGAGACTTTGAAGGAATGAATAGGAGATGAGTACAAGGAAAACTTTCAAGCAAGCAGTGGATGGTTCAATCACTTCAAAAAAATCTGCATAATGTCCAAGTAACAGGAGAAGCAGTGAGTGCTGATTTAGTAGCAGCCTAGAAGTTTATTGAAATTTTGAATGAATTAATCAGAGGAGAAGGATATTTAGCATAACAAATTTTCAACATGGACGAGACTGGTTTATATTGGAAAAGGATGCCTGAACAAACATACATTCACAAAGAGGCAAAAACCATGCCTGGATTTAAGGCATTTAAGGATCGGATAACTCTGTTACTAGGAGGGAATGTCACTGGATATAAACTTAAACCTTACCTAATCTACCATTCTGAAAACCCGCATGCATTTAAAAATATCAATAAATACACACTGCCATCCACTATCGATCAAACAAGAAAGCGAGGATGACTTAAGCATTGTTTGAAGACTGGTTTTCAAACTTTATTCCCAATGCACAGCAATATTGCCTTGAAAAAGAAATCCCGTTCAAGATTTTATTAACCCTGGACAATGCACCTGGACATCCGCCTCATCTAGACGACATCCATCCAGATGTAAAAGTAATTTACATGCCACCTAACACCACTTCTATAATTCAATCGATGGACCAAGGGGCTATGGCAACATTTAAAGCTTATTATTAGCACATTCTTCAGTGCATTAAAAATATTGCAGCAACATGGGAGAATGTAACTTTTAAGTGCATGAACAGAGTATGGAAACATTGTCTCAAACACTAGGTTAATACATTCGCAGGCTTTGATGAAGAGGAAGAGTTGGATGGAATTAAAGAGCAAATTATGGAATTGGCCAAAACTTCAATTAGAAGTAAAACTAAATGATGTAGAACAGTTATTGGACTACGAATCAAAAGAACTATCCAATGAGGACCTCATTGAATTAAAAGCAGAGAGAACTGTGGAGGAAGAAGAAAGAAAGGAAGAGAAAGAAGACGAGTGAAGGAAGTTGTTCACTGTAAAGGGGTTTGCAGATGTGTTTTCCCATTTTAATAAAGGTCTTGCCCATTTGAAAATCATGGACCAGAACGTCAAAAGATTTGCCGATAGAAATATTCAAGAAGCAATACGCTACTATTTGGAAATATACAAGGATAAAAAGAAAGACAATTCAAACCAAACTCAGCATCTTTTTCAAGAAAAATACAAAAACTCCCCCTCCAACTCCCTCACCCTAAACCAAGCAAGACTCTGTCCCTTCAGATGATGATAAAGGTAGTTTTGAAGACTGGAATTTATAAATTATTTTTACTGTTTTTGATTTATTTTATTTTGTATGTATGTATTGTGCACTGCTTTATTAATAATAAAATATGCTTGACAACTAATCCTCTTGTATTTTATTTCCCCATATTATAAAATTTTATCTGTAAAATACTAGTAAGCAAATTAAAGAAAGAATGCATAAAAAAAGATAAAATAAAATGTATTACGTAGTACAGCACATACTAGTAATGCATATAAAATACCCCTAAAAAGGTCAAATACGTATAGGTCTTCAAGTTACGTCCAGTTGACTTATGACCGGTTGGTCGGAATGGAACCGGGTCGTAAGTTGGGGAGTACCATATATATATATATACCAGTATTTAGGAAATTGAAATAACACACAGATGTCTGTGTTACAGTTTTCAACATTATTGATGGAAAAAATATTGATCAACATAATATTTTCAACAAAACTAATTTGTGCATATCACAAAGTTTCTTTCTATAGTCTGTTGCCTCTTAGTGCTCTCAACTTGAAAATACACCTTAATGTTAATTATTTTTTTTTTTTTCCCCACCAGTGAAGAGAAAAATTAACCTTTATTGGTATAACTCGTAATCACAGATTTTCCATGATTGGAGCTGCTGATGATGATCCCTCTTTCTATATATATATATATCACAAAGTTTTCATTTTCTAAGCAAAATATTGGCTGAAAGGTTGCATGAAGTCGGTGGGGCAGCTGACTAGGCACAAATTCAAATCTTGAAGAATCTGTGATTAATAATTTCTACACAAATTAAGTTTCTTACCTTTTAATTTGAAGTAAATTGGACACAGAAATTGTGAATCATTTATATTGCCTTGTTAGCCAAAAGTGGAAAAAAAAGGGGGTTTTTTTAGAGCAGAATAGCTTTCTACTTACCACAAATAGGCTGTTCAAATTCTTGTTTCCTAAAGTTGTTTACTTTTGATTAAGTTATCTTTTTTTTTTACAGTTAATAACTTTTACAAATAAAATCCACTAAAACTCTAGTTATTTCTATACCCTGTTTCCTTTATTAAAAAGAAAAAGAATTATACATTATCTTCAATTATAGTTTTTTTGTGATATTCAAATCTCTAGATTTTTTGTAGTAAAAAATTGTTGTGGTATTTCTCATTTTTTAAATTGTAAAAAAAAAAACAAGTAGTGTGTTTATATCGTTTGATATCTAGATATTCACCAGCAAAGTCATATTTGGGAATGGAGCATTTTCATTGCTTAAGCATGTAATTTTTGATCTACACAGGTTAAGGGTTGAAGTACAGGGTGTCCATAAAGTCTCTTTACAATTTAAAAAAATTATTACAAAGGCAATTGATGAGATATCTTAATCAAATTTGTTGTATGTACTCAGTGGTTATCAAAGTTTTTAATCACATTACATTTGTGTGGTGTGGGGTCATGTGCAATCGAATCATTGGTCCATTTTTCTTCCATGAGAAATCAATTACTGCAAGTGTTTACCTGTGGCACCACAACTAGATGACCTTCACCAACCATCATTTTCCAGCAAGATGGTGCACCACCACATTGGGGACTGCATGTTCGCCATTTCCTAAATCAAACATTTCCAGACCGGTGGATTAGAAGAGATGGCCCAATTCCCTGGCCACCTCGTTCACCAGATATCACTCCCCTGGACTTCTTTCTGTGGGGTTATGTTAAAGATATCATGTATCAAACAAATATACAGGACATCACTGACCTAAAACAAAAGATCACTAATGCCATTGCTACCATTGATGAGGCTATGCTACAGCGAACATGGCAAGAAATCGAGTACCGTCTTGATGTGCTTTGTGCAACTAATGGTGCCATATAGAGGTGTATTAAATGAGGCAAAAAAAATTCAGTATCTACTCCTCATTTTATAATAATTTCCACATATTTGTATGTTTATTTGCTTTTGTAATAAATTTTTTAAATTGTAAAGAGACTTTATGGACACCTTGTATATATTTATCTATCGTTAATGTTTGAAATAAATTGTGTAATATTCTTTTTCAGTATGAAAAGTAATTATAATTTTAGCCAATTTTAAATAGCCTTTTTACTGATAAAATTTTTGAAAATTATTTTCTGGAATGATAGGATGTATGTTTTAATATCCAAAATTAAGTATCTTTTATTTATTTATTTTTTAAAAAATTGACTAAAATGTCTTATATAACTTAGTTGCACTGCATATCATGATAATTTTTTCAGTAATTAAGGAGTTCTCAACCTGGATCTTGGGTCAATTTCTTTAAAAAATTTTAGATAGATAATGTTTTACTAATTAGAAAGTGTTTTTTCCTAGATGTAAAGATATTCTTAAGATCATAAATTTAGCATCATGTAATCTGCTCTTTTGCCTCTATAAAGCTATAAATAACATATCATTTCATTATCTTACGTGAATGCTTCTCATCTGAGTATTAATTTGTGCTATCTATAGCATGCATTTCTGATGAATTTTCGTTTGATCTTAAATAAATTGCTTAAAACAGTTAAAAAGTTACTTATGCACATGTTTGTAGACACATTTAGTTCCTCTGTTAGATATTCACTCATGATAACTACAAACCAATATGATAAGAACAGAGTATTTCAAAGAATCTGATCAGAGCTAATTAAGGTTTTCACTCTTAGTGCTTATGCCACACCAGTCTTTATGAGTTTGTTAATATTGTTATGTTGGATATTGATGATTTAATTGATTTTATTAATTTGTAGACTTAGATATAAGATAAATAGCTGAAAACTTTTGAAATGTATCGTGTATCTCAACTGTTTAGGCTTGCTTATGTTTGCTGATGGTGATTTTTGGGATATTTTTCTCCTCACTAAACATCAAACAGGCTATTCCAATCATATGGTAAACAGACAATTGCAAGCTATATAAACAGGTACTGGCCAGAGAAATTCTTAGTCTGCAGACAGCTATTCCATAAACATGATTTTCATGGGAACTGGACTTTCAAAGACAATGTAAAGTTGGACATTGAGAGATTGGAAGAAGAGAGCAGGACATATCACTATGGACTATTAACGGGGTGACTGTCTGGTTCAGGAGAAACCATAAATTAGCTGTTCATGGGCATGTTGGACTTTTTGGACTCAAAAAGCCAACAGAAGAGACATTTTGTGTTATGATGAGGAGCATGGAAAGAAAACTCTGACAGTTGACTGAAAATGTGTGCAGGTGTCCTTGTGAGCTGTTTCCACAGCATGAGATATGAGGGTAAAATGGTGAGATTTAAACTAAACACAACTCTATGAAATATTAATAACTGACTAGAGTGGACAGTGCAGATGTTGCCCCACTCTTTCCTTTTGAAAGACTATCATTTTCTTCAATGAATCCAAGTTTCAGACATTAGGCATGTATAGGTGTTGTGCTGTCCAGTGCAGAAATTTTTATAGAAGTATCTATGTAGTGGTTTTCAATTATGGGGTGGGATATAATTTGAGGCACTGAATATTCACAACTGATGGCCTGCAAAGGAACTGTACTATTTTCTTGATACATCAACATTCTCACAAAAGGAATTTTGTATGTTGTTAATAGTTGCTTGCCCAAAGTGTGCAATATGTTTATGGAAAATGGTGCTTCTGTTCACTCTTCCCTTGTGATGCAAAGATAGTAAAAGAATCTGTTGTTAAATCACTAAACATGAACCCAATTGAGCACAAAGGGGCTACCTATCCTTGATTTATCTTTGAGAGTTTTCTCATAAATCCACTTCCCAGAATCCTTAGTACAAATTTTGCTTGGAATTGGCTTCAAACCTGCTATGTGAACACATTGCTAGGTTATATTAGGAAAAGGGCTACAGCACAAAGAGCTAACTCTGCTGATATCTTGCTAATGCTGTGTATAATAAACAGGTATTCTTTAAAACTTGAGTATTTGTGTACATGCCATGAGTCTTTGTATATTTACAAGATTTAGATGATTATGGATTTGTATTGATTTTATGATATACTTTACATAAATATATTATAATTTCTTCTGCTGTGTTAAGGTGTAAAAAAGTAAACAAGAAGTGGGCTTTTTGTGAACTGTCTTCATGACAGTAAAATGGAAGGTGAGATTGCTTACTAAAAGAAACTGTTTCCGCATTTTTAAAACTACAAAAAGGAATAGATTAACAGTTTATTCTTGATAATTGGTATATAAAAGTAATTAATTAAAACAGAAAATGAAAACAACAACAACAACAACAAAAAATAATGCTTGATTTCCTTGTGTGAACATATTAAATATTATTAATTATTCTGACTGATTTGAAATGTTCATAGTTAATCTGAAATGTCATCCAGATAGATAAGAAAGGGAAGTATGTAGCTAATACTTCAATTGAAAACTCTAAAATACCTATAAAACATAATAGGCTGTGTAAGCCCTCACATTGAAGGGTATACAAGATGCCTTTTCAGAAAAAATTATTATTTGTGGTATAAATTAGATAAAGAAATATTTTTACTTTTGTAATTTATACAAAACATTTACTTCAAATTCCTATTCCAAACAATTCTAGAGTTATCATACTAAGCTTTCGATGCTACATTTGTAAAAAAAAATGACTACCAGTCCATAAAGTATTTGATAACATATTTAAACATCAGCACTAATATTTTTAAAACACCTTTAAATCTTGTTTTGATTTATGCGCTGTTATTTGTAAATGTACAATAAAATGTTATCTTAGGCTGATTTACTGTCTAGAAATTTTCAGAATTTGATTCTAATTTATTTTTTAAATATGTTAGTATCATGTAGGACTAGTTATGAAGTGCTGTATTTTGTACTTTTCTTTTTAGTTTCATAAATATGAGCAAGGGGAAAAAAATTTTTCTTTTATAAATAACAATGAATATACAAGTTATATTATGCGTTCTTGCTTGCTTGGACAGATTTGGCCTAGTGAATATCTTCCTGGCTACCATTAGCTGACTGACTTAAACCTGACCAGGCTATTTGATTTTCTTCCAGTGATTGCTGTTTTCATTTTAATTTCTTTAATTGTTGAATGAGATTGGTGCCAAGAGATTTCCTTTTCATAAATATTACAAGGAGACAGAATTGTATATGAACTTATGGTTGGTAGGATAAATTCTATATTACTTGGCTAAAACCTAATTTTTCTTTTTTAAAGGTTAACTAGTGAATGACATGAAATAAAAGAGATTGATTTCACAACATCCATTGTCCCAGTTTGTAAAGAAGGACTTTAACCCATCATTTTTTACAAAAACAGTTAATTTTTGTAATGATATATGGTGAGCTGTTTTGGGACCAATAATCTTTCTCTTACCAAATAATAAAAAAAATTGAGACTGCATCATCTTCAATCAAGATATGGTTAAACTAATAATACATATTCAAGAGGCATCATGTATAAATATAGGTTAGGCAATTTTTAAAAAAATTCCTTATAGTTAGTAAGAAAAACAAATGAGAATTCTGTAATGTAGTTCAAACTGTATTTATAAAAATATGAAAAAAATTCTGATTAGCAAACAGGTTATTTATAGTTCTTGTGTCATGGTTGACTGGCCAAACACACCTGTTTACAGTGCAATCTACTTTTTTTTTTTCCGTTTCCAATTAGTTATTTAAAAATTGATTATGCAAATTCAAAGGTTTTCAAAACTGTAATGCAATTGGACTGCACTAAAGGCAGTTTAGTATACAAGATTATCCTTCTTTAGAATTTTAAAATAATAAACCAGAAACAAGATTAGCCTCTCATTCAATGTGACCGTAGAATGATACCATGATCTGAGTTACATTGTTTATCACTGAAATTCTTTGAAAATATTCCTGTATAATATTACTAAATAGACTTGAGTATCATGTTGTTTTTTTTAAAAAAAATAATTTGTTCTTTTTTCTTCCAATGCTTCCATATCAACTTGATATTTTGTTGACTTATGGAGCTGACTGAATACTCAATCTTAGTGAAATACTGCAATATAAGTTAAGTGGCTTTAAGTAAAATTTGGACTATTTCTGGCACTACTTATGTAAGTATAACGTTGGTATAACATATCCAGGGAACAGAGATTGCTGATGTGGTCAGTAAAACTAATCTTCATTCTTATTTTTAAACTGCTGCAATACAAACCTTTTTTTCTATTTTCATTTTAACATTAAATTCAGTGCACTTTGTTGTCCAACTCAGTTAGTGTCTTACTGAAACAGAAAGTAAGGAAATATTTAGCATGAAATAAATAATTTCATAAATTATGACACTCATTTTTTTTTAAAAAAAACAATATTTAGTTCATTAGTAGTTTATTGTTATAAAGCTAATACTTTTGATGCATTATGAATGTCTGGACTGTTCATTGTTGTTTTTTAAAGACAAAATCAAGAAAAGAACAACTAATCTACATTAATTCATGAAGCTTGCTCTTCAAAATAGCTTTTTTGGTTGGTGTTCTGTTAATGCTAGTTTATTCTACCAGAATACAAAAAAATATATGAAATTCATCTTCTAATATTGTGTTACTGGCGAAAAAAATTAATTTTCAACTGTCTTAAAGATTCTCACCTACCAAGTAAAATGATTTTTGTGTCCAAGTATTGAGAGAAAATAAGGTATTTCAAACTTTCTCAGAAAAGTGTTTATCACAAAATTTGCTTGTAAAAGTTGATAGAGCCCTGACTACAATTTTTTAAAAGGGAGTAATGTGAGGGAAAAAGTTACCACCACTTTGTGAAAGTTACATTGTTTTATGTTTTATACTTAAGCATCTTTTTAAAAAAAATGGTATGCTGATTAACCTTAACTTTTGTCATTTTACACTGACTTCAGTTGGTACACAATACTGATTTCTAGGATGTAACATACAGCAACATTCATCTCTTTGGCATATGAATTTGCCTTTTGGGAAATTTTTTTTTTTCTTACATTGAGAGATTTTCAGCATGCATCCAATAAGGGAAGTGTTCTTTTTTTTTTACTACTTGACATGAAAATGTACACCTAGTGTCAATTTCAGCTTAAAGATTCATGTATAAAAGCCTTTTGGGAAATTTTCAGTTTAGATTACATATAAATCATGGATCGACTAATTATAATAAGGTCATCATTCAGCCTTATTACAGGTATTTTGAATGCATTGATATATAGACTTTTGATCTACCTGTATATTGTATGTTCACAGCGGGCAGCTGTAAACATATCAAATTTACATGAACCATGCTGCTGTAACACTAGCTCTTCATATGTGAATCATTACCTTTCATTAAAGAAAGTTTAATAAAATGAAGTATTTAGTGAGCACAAATTTTGAATAGTGCTAATAGTTTTAATTGTTCTGAACACTACCTTAATATGTTGCTTAGCCTATTTTCCACTAAAGTGGATTTGTTTTGCTTAAAGGTTTTTTAAACTTTCAGTTTGTTTTTTCTTGCCAACAACATGGCTTGAATAGTGAGTCAGTTATGTTTCATGCAGAATTAAGCACCTTATACAATTCCTTGATTCCTGTGGTACAAACTCTCTCAAAAGACTAATTAATATTTCTTGTTTGCCCATATTGATTTTTAAATTGAACTTTTATGGAAACATATTTAGCTGAAATCCATTGGAAATTTTCTGTTGCAAACACTACATTTTTGCCAGAAGATTCCATTAATTAAAAATAGTGTTTGGGTCTTATAGTAGGCATTTTAGTAAATTCATTGTTTTTTGATGATGATAATTCCCATTCTGAAGTTAGAACAAAAAAAATTTTGTTTATTGTTTTTAATTTTTAAAATTATGGGTATACTTATAATAAAAAAAAGTTTTTTTTTTTTAAATCCAATGTTTTTGTTGTTGTTGACTTGGCTACATCAAGGAAAGTGATGCATTTTTTCAGTTTAAGTTTTAAATTAAAATAGCTTAGCTACAAGAGTTACAAAGTAAATATTTTATTATTTTTCTGGTTGGAAAAGCTGACATTGTACCAAAAATGATTTAATTGAGTTAAATCTTGCATGGCATTTTGATGCATCTCTATGATTATAGTTCAAATCCATGTTGACAGTCTCTTCTTCTGGAATTGGAGGAGTGGTTTTGTTGACTGATATGGATGTCACTAAAGTTGATAGAAGAGATAGTTATGAGGCACCAATGATTCAATACCAAATTTAAGAGTGAAATGTGGAGGTGTTCCCTTGTTCATAGACAATGTGTGTCTGCATGTGGTGTAGCAAATTATTCACCAGTGTCATTATGAAGGCCTCCATTAATCCCCCTTATTTTTCCAGATCTAGCATCTTCCTGACTTATGGTTTTTTCCTGCATCAAAACATCTGGCTGGCTGATAACCAATGTGGTAAAAACTTCTGTTACCACGTGATGCAACACGGCCACAGACTTTCTCTAGAGGTGGATTCAGACCACCAAAAGTCCTAACAGATGTAGAATGTAGGATAGCTTACACTGAATTCAGAAGTCTCAGAACTTTGATAGCATCTATTTTGTATATTCAAACATTAAAATTTTTTTATATAGAAGATAACATTTTAAAATAATAGCAAATTTTGAATTTTTGAGAATTTTTGAAAAAAACAAAAAAGATTTAATTTTTAGATAATATTTTATTGCTAGTCATACTGGTACTCACTATATTGATCCATAGCAGCAATTGCTTAGCATCCTGGTTATCACTGAAGTAATCCCCAAAGTGGATTACACACATTGCTGGTCATTAGTATATCAACTTTGGATAGTACCATTAGAAATGGTTGTTTAACCAATGAAAAAATAGGAAATTCATTTTTACCAAGAGTGCTATGATGTCAGAGGTATTTTCCCAGCTATTTCTCATTTTTATTGGACTGAAGGCAAGAGTAGGGTTAAAGTTGCTTTTCCAATGCGGTGGATAAAAGTTCTTAAGCTATCAGACTGCCAATGAGGTTATGGATATAAACATACCATTGTTTTGGAGTAATATGCTGAATTATTTGTTGTAACATTATCCTAGTACAGTGTTTGATTATTTGTTTATTTTATTTTATTGTAATTTTTCATAATTATAAATGTATCATGAAGAAAATACCTTTTTTTAGTATCTGTGTTGTTAGTGGTTGATCTTTATTTGTAACGGCCTGAAAAAACAAATTGCATACATATTTCTTCAAAAATTGTTTAATGCAATAAGGATAAATCAGTAAATCATTGAAGAATTAGTAAAAAAAAAAGGGAAGAAAACCATGATTTACATAATTCTTTTGTAAATAGTATTGGGATGATAAATATTACATGAAGTTTTAGTGGGATTATTTTTTAGCTACCCATCCTGATTTTTTAAAAAAAATTTATTCTTTACAACAGAAAACTGGATGGTTGCTTTTAAAGTTTTTAAATACAGTTGAAAGGTAAACCAGTGAACTTTAGTCAATCTGCAGAAGAGTTTTGGGTTAGGCTTTTCTTAAAAAAATAGAATTTCTCTTTATGCTGCAACAACAGATTTAGTTTTTGTCTCTTTCCATTGAGTAAGTAAAATATTAGACCAAAATGTCCTATTGAAGTCTTTCTGTACATAGTTTCTGTGATTCTCCATGTAGTCTCTGTGTAGAGATATAGGTAGAAAAGAAACAGCATGAACTTAACTATTTTCATGTAAATAGTTTAGATTATTGCAATAAAAGTTTTAAAATAGAATCTTTTTCAAAGGTGGAAATTCATTTTTTTAAAGAAGACAACCAAAGTAATTTTCTGAAAGGCTTCACCCTGAGAAAGAAAAGTGTGCAAGGAGATTCATATGCATACACACACATATATATATATATATGTGTGTGTTTATTCTATTTATTAGACATGCTAAGGAACAAAGACTGTAATTTTTGGATTTTTCTGCTTCAACTATGCTTTAAAAATATTACTGATAAATGGGTGCTGAGTTTGTTGTCCACAAATGCCCCAGATTGCTAATGATTTAAAATGATCGTACTCTTGCTTGATAGAAAAGTGAAACAAACCAAACTTTTTCAACATGTACGAAATTTAAATAAAATTTCTTTGAACCTAAAAAAAAAAAAAAAATCTACTTTTACAGTAAGCAAGTAGTGGTTTGACTCTTCTTTTAGAATCTGCCCACATTCTGTTGTTAGGTTAGGTCATTAATATTATTTAGTGATAGGTACATGAACCATACATTACATACATATATACATTATATACATACGTTGCATATACATACATTACATCTTTTCTATCTCATTCCATTTGCTCTATTAGATGTAAATCTGGATTTAATGCTAAATAATCCCACAGTGTATATTTCTGTTCCAAACATTCTCACTGGTGATGTACTATACATCTCATACTGTATCATATTGACATTTTGTTTTGATTGTGGTCATCTTGAAGGATACCTTTGTAGAACATGGACATTTTTAACCCAGTATTACTGTTTTGTATAGTCTTTCATTCTGAATATAATTTAGATATTTTTTGTTTATTTTAAAGTTGATTTTCTTTTGATTACTCATTACATCAAGAACTGAAATATGCATGTGCATTGCATGTACTTATGGCAGATTTTTTTCCACCAAATTAAACAGCTTTTTAAATACCTGTTATTCTGTAATTTAAAATAAATTTTCCAAAAATATACTATATACTTTTGTCACTTACGAGATCCAGATTTTTCCTACAAAATTTAGGTAATTATCATTTGCTGCAGTGAGGTTATTTATCAAACTGTTCTCATAAGTCTCAGTATTCAGAATTTTTGGGGCCTAGGAAAACTACTACTGTCTATTTTACATCTTCTAAGTTATAGTAGTTCTGTATGTATTGTATTTTGCTTATAGTAGAGTCAATGAATATACAAATCATGGATAAACTTGTTTTTGGTTGTGTTCATGTTATGGCTGGAAAATGTAGTGTTTTTATGATACTGGAACCAACGATTTGAAGAAGAATTTGTAACTGTTTTGCAAAAGCTTTAAGTAAGACAAAGTCTTTTTTACAAATATATAAATGATTGTTTTTTTTTACGTATTTTTAAATATTATATATAATTATATTTAAAAAATGAAATGGAAAAGTCATTAAATGTAAGCCATAAGGAGTAGCTCTGTTTCCCCTCCCCACTCACTACCAAGATGAATTAGCAACACCATGTAGTAGAAAGGAAAATTTGACTTACAATTTTAGTTTATTATTGATTTTTTTTTCAGCAGTGTTTCAAACTGTGCACAACTGTCAATTCAAGCATATTATTGATTGATTGATAGCTTTGGATGTTTTAATGTTTCATACCTTGATAACCTTTTGGTTTGTTTATGTAATCAAGTTGAATTAATCAAAAAAGCTGCTTTTAATTTTTGCTGACCTTTCGTTTCTGGATATTCTGTTTAAAATGTTTATATGAAAGCTTTCTTTCTCTTGCACCTTCCTGTAAAGATTCCTGGTCACAAGTTTTCATTGTTCTTTAATTAAAAAAATTTTTTTTAGAATTATGTTAATTATTATAATTAGAGTAAATGTTTTAAATTTTGATATTGCGGCTTTATTCCATAGTTGCAAAACAGAAGTTGAAAATTTTGTCTATTTTTGTAATGTAATCTTATTTTTTTGTTTATTTTTATACTTAGTATCTCATTTTGGAGAAAATAAGTTGCTTCAAATCAATGATATGAGACTGAATGGCATATCTGTAAACAAATGAATAGTGAGACCTGGTACCTTTAAATTTCTTTTAAAATTCTTAAAAACTTGTATTTGCTAGTACAGGGTGTCCCCACTTTAAGTCACCCCACTATATGTTTCTCTGCACTCATGTTATCAACTTTTTGATGAATCCAACGTAAAAATTTCCCACACTTAAGTCATCTTGTCATCTTTGACTATGTGAAAATAGCATTGAATTTGTATTTAGTGGCCATGCGCCATCTTAGTATTGTTACCCAGCATCCCCATCTGCTACCACCAAGTCTTTTGTTGTCATTTTGTGGTGTGTAATTATTGTGAGACATAAGCAGTGTTGATTTTTTTCGATTTTCATCATAAAACATCCTTGCAACCCTTGAACAATGAGTACCAAGCGTATTGTGAGTGCTAGTGCTAGTGGTGAATGTAAGAGGAAGCACATTAGTATTAATGTGGATGTTAAATTAGATGTGATAAAGCAAAGTAAAAAAAGGTGAATGTGCTGTAGGTATCAGATGCGCTTTGGGACATCCTCCAATGAGTGTGTGTATAATTCTCAAAAATGCTGCATACATTGAAAGTCAAGCAAGGCATGCCTTAAAGCATTCTGAGGTGAAAATTACACAGCAAAGAAGTTACATAATGGATAAGATGGAACATTTACTAGCTTTATGGATAGAGGATTTGCATCATGAGAATACACCTGTCAGCTTATCCCTTATTTAGGAGAAGGCACTCAGCTTGTATGAGGATTTAAAGAAGGAATCACCAGAGGATGAGGCAGTGTAAAGAGAAACCATTCAAGGCTGCTCATTGATGGTTTCACCAATTCCAGACAAGATATGGGTTTAATAATGTGAAAGTGCAAGGAGAGGCAGCCAGTGCTGACAAAGAGGCTACAGACAGGTTTCTGGATACACTGAAGGAAGTGATAGAAAAAGGTTGGTATCATCCTAAACAAATTTTCAATGTAGATGAAACTGAGCTTTATTGGAAGCGAATGCCATCTAGGACCTACATTTTTGTACACAAGAGAAGTCTCCTGGCTTTAAGGCCTCAAAAGATTGACTAACTCCTGGTAGGAGGCAGTGCTAATCTAGATAAGAAGATAAAGCCATTGCTTGTTTACAGAAAGAATTGAACATCCACAGGCAATGAAGAACGTGAAATTTTGGCTTACTGTCATATGGAAATCCTACTGCAAGGCTTGGATGACAAGGTAAATTTTTTAGAGTGGTATGTTGACCACTATGTGCAGGAAATGAAGAAGTACTATGAGGAGCAAAATCTTACATTTAAGATCCTTCTGCTGCTAGACAATGCTAGCACCCATGACCTGGATTTTGAGCAGTTGTATCCAAACATAAATGTTGTGTTTTTACCACCAAGCACAACATCAATTATGTAGCCAATTGATCAGGGTGTCATTGCCAGCCTGATGGCATATTATTTGTGGTGACCAATCTGCAAGCTTATCACTGTAACTAGTGATAAGAGTGATGAGAAAAGACTCTTAGTGCAGGATTTCTGGAAATCATTTAACATTTTAGACTGTACATTGATGATTGGTTCTGCCTGGGATGAAATCTCTCCTCGCTTGATGAAAAGTTCTTGGAAGAATACACATCTGGATGCAGTGTATAGGTTTGAGGGATTCGACAACAGAGATGTATGCATTGAAATTTTCAAACTAGCAAAGGAGGCCAGTTTGGATAATGTAGAAGATAGTGATGTGGAATAGCTGTTGGAATCACATGCTATACCTCTAAGTAATGAAACACTTGCAGAATTTGAGAGAGAAAGTCTTGAAGAAGAAAGCATTGATGATGATGATGATGATTCATCCCAACCAAATGGGTTCACAGTTCTGGTTCTGCGATGAATTTTTGAATATACATGTGCAATGATGAATCTTATCCAGACAACAATCTGTTGGATCATTCTTCAAAGGTGTCATGGACTGTAAAGGATGCTTTGTCATGCTACTGTGAAATTTTAAATGCCAAACTTCAAGTAGGAAAACAGAAAACCTTGGACTCTTTGTTTAAAAAGAAACCCAATGAACCCATACCACTGATGGATGAGCCTCAACCAGGACCTTCTGGCATCAAACAAAAGAAAAATTTTGCAGCAATTGCTGCAACAACCATTGCAGAGCTGATTTTAATCGATGAGGAATTAGTAGATATTGATGTGAGTCATGTTGAGGTGACAGTTGACTCCTCAGCTGCTTCTCCATCCTCATCCTTCTCATAATCCTCTTTCAAATCCTTTACCTATCAGACAATCAAGCACAACTCATCAACTTTTCAAGATAAGGTCTTTAAAATTATTGTTATATATGTGACAAAAACTTACTGTCCCTATCCCTACCATATTCTTTTGTTTGTTATGGAAAAAATAGAGTCAAATGGGCTTTGTCAACAGTCTTATGGTCCCTAACTTCCCTATTTTATATTCTTATGGGGAAAAATTCCCCACTATATGTTGTTTCACTATAAGTAGCTGTCTCTCAGTCCCTAACCCTGACATAAAGTGAGGACCCCCTGTACTTCCTTAGTGGTACTGTAAACAGTCAGATTTTGTTTCTTAAGAAATAAGAGAACGAGTATTTATGGAATTTTGGGGCAGTAGGTCTTTCAGGATAAAGAAGCTATAAACAAAAACAAAACACAATTTTAAGATTATTGTAATGATTTTTATCTTTATGAATCTAGACTATCTCTTGTTTCATAGGGTGGATTTGATGATTTCAATTAAAATGCCATGTTTTCATATTCAGACCAAATCTAATTTCCTAAAACTTTTATCATTGTGTTGTGTTTCATGAGATCCACCATATTGCAACAATGTATGCAACATTGGGTTCACTTTAATTATCACTCACTAAATTCAGGAAAAGTCTACTTTTAGCTAAGTATCTCAATTTTTGTCTCATTAAAGATGTTCCCAGACACATGTATAATTGGAAAACTTTGATTTGCTAGTTTTGCAAGTATGATTGGTGATAGGAAAGGGTCCATGGGTCTTTTTTGATGGATCTTTATGATCCCTCTGGTTGTCAAAACAATAACTTATGTTATTTTAAATGAATGCTGATAAATGGCTGATTTCCTGTCCCCAGTGTGGAGATTCCTGTAAGTCTGAAACCAGGCAAAATGAAAATAAAGAAATTAAAAGAACAAATATTTTGCTTTATTTGAAAGTATTACAAATAAAGACAGCATTACTTTTATATCAGAAGTCTAGTAGTGTATCTATAATTTTAAAATAAATTTTAACACTTTTAGTAGTATAAAGTGATTATAAACTTTTTCTTTTCATTACTGTAATTTCATTAGCTTTATTAAGTGGTGTTGCTGTTAATAACATAATAAAGTAATTTTTTTTAAAATTCATTCTTTACTTTGAGATAAAAAAAAATGTTTTGGTGGTGATGAGTTCATACATATTGTTTTTGTTAGTAGGTAAGTAGACATTGACCCGAATATTTTCTCCATAAAATAACAAATATACATTATGCTGTACAATGTTAGTAAATTCAGTAATGTTTCCATGCAGTATGCTTTTGTACAGTTACTTTTAATGCCATGTAGCCATTTCACTTATCTGTGAATTCTTGTTGATGAAGGAAATTAATGCTTATTTTTGCTCTAAAAA
Organism: Nautilus pompilius; assembly: GCA_018389105.1. Taxonomy (NCBI): domain Eukaryota; kingdom Metazoa; phylum Mollusca; class Cephalopoda; order Nautilida; family Nautilidae; genus Nautilus; species Nautilus pompilius. The sequence continues at coordinate 4,099,302 of JACATO010000317.1, forward strand.
CTACAAGACATCTTAATACTGTCTCATAATGCATCACAGCTACCATGTTTGGCTAAACTACTAACACATCTGATGTTTCATTCTATAATTAACTTCTCTGCTTTCATGTTGTACATGTACTACTGATGATAATGTAGCTGTCTTTCTCTCTATGTTGCGGTTAGGAAAGTAATTTTATCTTTCTCAACTTTCTGTATACTAGCTTCCCCCCAATCTAAATCTCTTCTTTTAAAGTTATATTCCAATTAAACCTTTTAACCAAACATTCTCCCCTCTCAAACTGCATTATCTTATCTGATAAAAAAAAACTTGGATCGAGAGTTTAACAGAATGAAAACTGGTTATTCAGATTTTTAAAAAAAATCTTAAAGAAAGCAAACATCACTTCAGTAATGTCATTTTGTTTAATTGTCTTTAATTCTGCTTTTTCATTGAGCATATTTTTAAAATTGATATACAACCAGTATTTTCAATATTTAGTATGCATAAACGATACTTGTGTGAAGAGAATGAGGGAAGATCTTTTTAAACCACTAGACACTGGTTTTGGTATAAAAATTTGTGGAATATTTTGCTTAGAAAAACAACAAAAAACTTTTACATCACTAAATTTCTTTTTTTTTTTTTTAAAGTGATATTTGGAAAATAAAGATGAATAATTTTGAAAGTATTAAAAAAAAAGAGCAGAATGGCTGAGTGATTAATGTTTTTGCTTAACCTGTATTTTAATTTGCATAACTTTCTGATGGATGACAAACTGTACTCATTGGTTGTAATAGAAAACTACTTAGCTCACATAACATGTAATAAACCGCCAAAAGATACAGTAGCTAGCATTTTATTATCAGATTACTGCTGAAAGGATATCACATGATACATTATAAACTGAATTCTATGCAATAAAGACTAAGTTCTGTTTTTATTGTAATATGGGAACATCAGAGGAAACTTGTGATGATGCTGAGAAATAATAAAAAGACAGAAGCAGTAATGATGTGTCTCCTCTTTCAGCCATATGACATTTTGGATTATCAAAGATTATTTATTATATATATCCAAAACTTGTTATATGGTTTTGTTAATTTTTTTTTTTAGAGATTATTTGTCTCATCTTGCAACAGTAAAATGGAGGCTTGTTTAGGAATGATACCACACTTATTCTATTATTTTTCAAGTACGCATTACATCACTGGTTTTTTTTTTTGATGGGTGCTTTTTAAGGATTTACTATATTCTTTCATGTCTTCTTTTGTCTGTATATTGTAATTACAAAAGCGTAACATCAACTTTTTGCAACAATTTTTTTAAAATGCAGATTATCTCTCGCACAAATCAACGTATCCTAATTAAAACTACAGTGTATGTGTCACTATTGACTACTTCACTTTTATCAGTTGAGCAAAAAATTTTGTTTTATGCTGACTGATTTATTGTTGTTGCTACTGCTGCAGTCTGGAAATGAAGTTATTTTGAAAAAATAGCCACAATGACAAAGTAGCATGTATAACAGATGTCTACATTGGGCTGTCACAACAGAACTCCAATCAATCACTCAAATGGCTTTACAACTACAGGAAGATATTTTAGCTGGCTTGAACATCTTAAAAAAATTTAATTTGGCTTAGATTTTTGTTTCCTCCTGCAAAGATAGCTAAACTTTGGTTTTAAATTTTGTACATCAACTGTTGTGATGATAAAAATTGAAATATTATCTAACCTATGTATAGTATTAAGATATGTACTCTCAGTGCAGAATATTTTATATAATGTGTTATTGATTAACTATAAAAATGCAAACTGATACCACAGAATCTTAAGATAAAAGATAATCATTTTTGAAGGAAAAAATCAGCAGCTCTAGTAAATGTGACAGTGTAGTTAATTGTCACTATTATTAAATGAATTTAACAATTTGACTTTTCTTACTTGATAACTTATAATACACTTAATTTGTAAGCAGATCTATAGTTCCTAGTAACAAAGTTGATATACTGTGTACTATTAGAGTCAGTTAAAATGAGTCTAGTTTATTACTTTAAAACTTCAGGCACAGGCATATATAAATATGTACTGATGTGTGTATAACACAAAAAGATAGATTACAAATAGAAAATAGAAAAGGAAAAAAAAAATCCATTTCTATTTGGTTGTTACAAAAGTTTTGTTGTTATTTTTAACACAACAATGAGACTTCATATCTATCCTTAATGAATGTGAAGTTTGTTAATCAAAGCAAGTTCCAATACACTTCTGCCAATGACTTACAAGCACATTTATACCATTTTGAAATATTTTCATTTCTGGAGTTGATATACAAGGTGTAGTCAAAAAGTATCCGACCTTTGGCCAAAAAAACAAGCAATATTAAAAAACTCACCATTTTGATTTAGTCTCCTTCAAAATATTCGCCTTGGGAGTCTACACACTTCTGCCAGCGTTCCTGCCACTGCTGGAAACATTTCTGGAAATCACTTTTTGGGATGCTGTAGAGCTGTGCTGTCGAATTTTGCTTAATGTCCTTTGTTGACTCAAATCTTCTCCCTTTGAGTGTTTTTTTGAGCTTTGGGAATAGCCAAAGTCACACAGAGCCAAGTCTTGGGAGTAGGAAGCCTGACGAACAAGTGGTGTGTTATGCTTGGCGAGGAATGTTTGGACGACGTGGGCGGAATGAGCGGGTGCATTGTCATGGTGGAGTTGCCGGTTCTTTGCTGCCCACAGGACGTGTCGTTTTTGCTGCACAGCTTCACGAAGGCAATGAAGAACCTCCAGGTAGTATTCTTTGTTAATTGTCTGACCTTGTGGTGCATATTCATGGTGCACAATACCTCTGAAGTAAAAAAAACAGGTCATCATCAGTTTAACATTGCTGAGCACCTGTCTTGCTTTCTTTGGTCTTGGTGAGGATGGATGCTTCCATTGGGATGATTGCAATTTTGTTTCAGGGTCATAGCTGTACACCCATGTCTCATCATCAGTGATGATAGTGTTCATGAAGTTTTGATCTTGGCTAGCACACTCCAGCATGTCCTGGGAGATTTCCTTTCTGCTGGTCAGACAGCAACTTTGGTACGAATTTGGCCGACACCCTCCTCATGCACAAATCTTCTGTTATAATTGACTGAACTGACCCATGGCTGATTCCAACTTCGGCAACAATCTCCTCAATAGTCACACGACGGTCTTCATAGACTATTCCTCGAACCTTTGCAATCATTTCGTCGTTTCTGCTAGTTGATGGTCTGCCACAACGTGGCTCACTGTCCACTGAGGTGCGGCCATCTTTGAACTGGTTGTACCACTCTTTTATTTGTGTTTTTCCATAGAATCATCTCCAAAGGCCTTCTGAATTTTCTTGATAGTCTGGGCTCGCATATCACCAAGTTTTTGGCATAATTTGAGTATCTTTGCTTAATGTGCTTGGTCATCTTGACTCAAAAAGAAAAATCACACAGCACACTCTTCACGTCTGTACTCAACATGTCACTATGGGTGACTGGCGCAACCTACAGACACGAAAATTTTTGTGCATGCTCAGGAAGGACACGGCCACCTAATACCCATGTGGATTTTGCTCATGCATTATTATTTTGTTCAAACAAATTCAAGGTCGGATACTTTTTGACTACACCTCATACTGTTGGAAGGCAGTTTCAATGGCTGCTTGGTTGGAGAAGGATTTCATATGGAGAAAGCTGTCGAAGTGTTTTTAAAGGTGATAGTCTATGGGAGAAAGGTCTGGTGAATGGGCTTGGTGAGGGAGAACTTCATACCCCACTGTGTTCAGTTTCTGAAGAGTCACTTTTGCAACATGAGGATAAGCATTGTCGTGGAGCAGGATTGGGCCTCTTTGATTCATCAATGTCAGCTGTTGTTGGGAGAGTTTCTGATGAACAATGTTTAATTCATTACAGTACCTTTCAGCTGTGATGGTTTCACCGGGTTGCAAAGAGATATAATGGATGACACTAGTTTCAATACTGGGTTTTGGAATGTGGTTAGGTTCCTTGTCTCTGTTGAGGCATTGTGCTGATCATTTGCGATTGTCATAAAGGATTCATTTTCACCACTTGTAATGATTCAGTCAAGAAATGGGTCATTTTTGTTTCTTATGACAATCGAAGAGCAGATCTCCAATCAACGATTTTGTTGTTGTTCCTTCAGCTCATGAGGCACCCACTTGTCAAATTTTTTCACCTTTCCGATTGCATCAAGATGTCGGGATACAGTTTCAGTGCTTACATCAAGCTCTCCAGCAATTTCTCGCACTGTTTTTGTTGGATTGGCTTCAAACAGAGTTTTCAGATGGTCATCACAGTTGGAAGGATGTCCACTACATTCCTTATCTTCGAGGCTCACATCTCCTGATTGAAACTTTGCAAACCATCATTGTACTGTGCGCTCATTTGCTGAGTCCTCGCCCCATGCTTGCTTAATGTTACTGTTTGCCTCGCTCGCTTTGCGGCCCGGTTTGAACTCAATCAAAATGGCACAAAAAACTTTTCTGTCCATCCTTCACTCAGAACCCCGAAACAAATATCCATTTTATGATTTTTAAAAAGGTAGGTTTTGCATAATGTATGCCAACGCACACACTACAAAACAATATATAACTTATCTACATAACCTTCACAAGCATGTACAAAATGAACCCCAAATTAACATAATATAAAACCGACAAAACTTTTATGATGACCTAATATTTTTGAATTATCTTATATGTGAGAGAGATGAAGTTTAATATTGAACTAAAATATTTATAAAGTTGTAATGCTAATTTTTATGCTTAAAACTGCTGCTGCTGTTTTTTTTTTCTAGATTTTTGTGAAAAGTGTTTATGAGTATGTCACTAAATAGTAATCACTCTTCAATTTTGACAGTATGCAGAATTTAAAAAAAAACACTATTATAATTCCTTATAAAGAAACAAAATATGTGTGTGTATAATTGCAGATTTTCTTTGTTCGAATTTTAAACAAATTATGTGAACTGAATATGCTATTGGATATGTTTCTGAAGAATGGTTACATATTTTCAGCACATACAAATTTTAAAACAAAAAGGTATCTGAGTTGAATTTGAAAAAAATAGTATCTCATTAGTTTTCTCCACTTGTGATTATGTCCCTGTTGTGCTGTATTGTTTGGAGTTACATTAGGTTATTTGTAAGAGTTAAAAGAAGTCACAGGCTTGCAAAATATATTTTCATATTTGCAGTTTTTATTTTACATTTTATTTATTTTGAAAGAAAGGTTGTCATATATTTATCCAGGGTGTCTCATAGATGTATGGATTACAGTGAGTTATAACTTTTTGATCAGATAGAGAGTTATTGACTCCTGATTTTTACCAGTAGAATGATCTGATAAGACTACAGGAAGAAACACCTATCCATACTATGACCCTTGGCAGATTTACCTCCCTCTCTCATGTCCCGTATGATGCCTTTAATCTCAAATTTGATCCTTATGCGATTGTAAGGTGGTTTGGTAGTGGTGATTCATACTTGCATGTCCATGCCTGCTGTACCTCATTTTCAAGGATAGCCTCACACTCATAATTTTTGTCACTCATTGAAAACACGTTTAACATTGCGAGACAAAATGCCTCTGTATGGTAATGTGCAAAAGTGTGTATATAAACATGCAGGATAACCCCCTCCAAAAGCATACTTTCTTATAATGTCATGTACTATATAATTTGAAAACTCTCATTTAGGAATTAAAAAACTTCATTTCATTGGTTAAAAATTTGAGGTTGATAAGTAGTATTATCAATTTTATACTGTTTAGCACTATTATCTATTTAAAGATGTAAAGCTGGAGTTTTTAGTCAAGTTATGCTGATTAAAAAATAGTAAACTATAATTGGATTAATTAGAATAAAACTTATGAAAATGAGTTATGAAGGCAGTTGAGCCTTGTGGTAGTTATATTAAGTGCTGTATTTGATAATGCATCCATTTTGCTGCACTTAAAAGATAATATGGAAAGAGTATGAACTAGCAGAGAGATTTGTTGTTCTTGCTGCCATTCTGGTTACTAAATTTTCTGTCATTGCTTTCAACTGTATATATATTAATTTTCCTGAAAAATGAATTGTTTGGCCTGAATAATTTTGTAGTTTGGTTGAATTAAAAAAAATAATAATTTTATCAATGAATTGATGGAAAACTAAAAGAAGGCTGCAAGTCAAGTGTGCAGAATTTTATAACAAACTTTGTTTGCTAATGGCACAGTAGAAACTTAATATAACTTCCTTAAAGGTGATTACTGTAAGTTTGATTTAAATAGCTACATATACACTTTGTCTAGAATTTAGTTGTGGTACTTTTATTTAAGGATTTCATATTTTCAGAAACAATAAGTTTGATTTTATTTTGTTTTTCTGAAATGATGATTTAAAGAAAAGATTTATTATTAGCTTTTTCCATTTCTCTAAAATGAAATATTAAAATTCCACAAATGCACATATTTTAGAATTATGAAAGCAGGTTAAAAAAATAAATTTTGGAATAAGCTGCAGTTATATATTACCTGATTATCTCATGTGAAAGCTTCTTTTTAAACATCACTAAATTTATTTCTTTGGGTAACTTTATTATTATTATGAAATATATGCTACCTAATCAAAAATTATTTTAAAAAACTTATTTAATAGTTTATCAAGTTACTACACCCTGATGATAGCCTGAACGTGTTTTTGGCACTGATTGCAGGAGATTCTGGATAGTATGTACTCTTAGGCATTGGAGTAAAGTGGAGTTGATGAACTCTGACTGCACATTTCAACATCCCACAGGTTTTCAGCGGAGTTGAGTTCTTCTTAGTTTGTCTGGCCAAAAACAAAAGATGTCGGAAGTGTGACTCATACTCTTAAAACCAGTCACCAACTCAGCAGATGTTTGATATGACATGCAAACTTCTAATTAATTTTGAGGCCATTATCATTAAAAGCAAAGTTAATAAAAGTTATCCTCACAAAACCCAACAGTCTTTATCAGGAATATCCTGAGAATGGCAACAGGAAAAGTTCATCAGAACATTGGTAATTTTCTTAAAATGTGCACTGCATCAAATACTTTAATTATGTTACCACCACCCTGTAAATACAAGAATACTCTCAGGGTATAAATAGAGCATGAAGGAACACACACTCCTTCAAGGATGTCCTGCTTAGTCCAAGGCATGAATATATTCCCCAAATCATCATCCAACCTCCTGTGGCTTGCATGTAGAAACTGTTGCCAAACCTTTGTACAAAACAGCAAACTCTAACTCTTCTGACCACATGACAGATTTTTATCAGTATCTTTATACTCTTTTGTACCACATTTTTGTTTGCTGCAAAGACAAGTAGTTTGATGCATTGTTTTTGTATAAGTTGATGTTTTAGGTACATTTTCATGTACTCTATGAATTTTTGCACTCTTGAACATTCATTTTACTAATTTTTTTCTAATTGTCATCTATCACAGTAGTTTTTTCTCTCATTTTACTTTGTTGGAAGATGTTGTTATGATTTTCTGTCACTACTATTTGTCTATCATCAAATGGTTAATGTGATTGAATAATTTACATTTAAATTTCTTTTTTTTTTGAGTCATTAATGAGAGGCTTGTTTGGCCAAAAGTAAAATAAAAAAGCTTCTGAAACTCATGGTAACCAAGGTAGTACAAAACTTTAAATCTGCTTTTAGCTGGAAGATTTTTGTCTTTGTTTAAGAATAGTTGATGGCAGTTTGTGCTTTCAATTTAGAATGAGTTAAGTAAATAGGTGTAAAATGAAACAAAACATTAATTCATTTAAAACTGAGTTATTATACACTTTACATATAGCCACATTATATTAGTCATTTCTATAACTAATAGTAAGGTGATAGGAAGAAGCTCAACATTTTTTTCTTTTTGTGAAACACCTGATAGTTTTCTGTAAATAAAATTGAGTGTCTTACTGTGATAAATAATCAAGAAAATTGGAAGTTGTACTTATTTAATATTCCATCCAAGTTTTATGAGAACAATGAAATTATATGAGGCCAGATTGGGGAGGTCTCTATCAATACATTTATGAAAGATCTTTAAAAAAATACAAAGAAAAAATAATTTCTAGTTTTATTATTAGAACTTTGTTTATTATTGCAGAAGTATGTACTCTTTAAAGCTTTCAAAAAAAACTAATGAACATTATTTTAACAATATATTGCTATTCTGATTTCACAAGTTTCATGTTTATTAATTATCCAATTAGTTTTTAGTCTTTGAAAATATTTGCATTCTGAAGACACAGACCAACTTTTTAGAAACTTATTTACTATGAGGTACAGAATAAATCTGACTTTCCAAACTTTTCTCTAAAATAAGCTCAGCTTTTGCAAGATCAAAATTAGGCTATTGGAGATATTTCCTGCTAATCGCTCGCTGTAGAAACTTTTTCTTCAAATTGTTGTATAGCCACTGAGGTAAAAAATCAGCAAAAGACCTACTATTGCCATTAGATAGCTCAATAAAACAGCATTGACACTCATCGTTATATTTGACATAATCTGATATTTTAACATTATTGATTTTTTTTTTTTGTATGTTCTATCTAAGATTCTACTCCAGCAATCATTTAAAGATGTAAATGGGGCATCTGCCTGATTGTACTAAATAAAATGCTATTTGAAGTGTTATTGCATGGAAAAACTGTTGAATATTATGATTTTTTTTGTTTCTTTTTTTCCTAAGCATAGATAGTTGAGATACTACACGTTTTATTTGATTGTGGTGAGCTGTCTGTTGCTGGTGAAGGCTATGGGTACTTTGTCAGTAGTTAGACACACTCTGCCAGTCAATATATTGATTTTCTTTTTCTCTCTCTCTCTCTCTCCCTTCTGCCTGGCTTCAGTCTTGCACAAGAGTTTATATGGCCCGTACAGTCAAATATAAGATTATATTGCCCTCCGCTTGCTCACTGTGGTGTTGATTCCCACCCAGTCTCACTGTACATAACATACTTTCACAGATCTCTCTTTGATACAGGTTTCTATCATCAATTACTGCGGCACAACCGGTGAACAGTCTTCATCAGACCACTGAATGAAATGGTATTTGAATTGGAGATACTAAACTAACTGCAGATAACTTTACATTGGTCAGAACTCCTCAGGTAACCAACCATTTTATTCCTCCTCTTTTTATCCCCCCACCTTTATTAGGATGGTGACTGAATTTAATTTAATTTTTTTTCGTTGATATCCTTCTTCCTGTCCAAAAATCTTTAAAAATTGTTATAAATATTTTTTTGAAAGTTTTAACCATTCAAATATTATAGCAAAAATGGCATATAGAAGTTAATAATGCTTCTTAGATATCCCATGGTTTTATTTGTAAAAATATATCTTTATTAATCCAGTTCTATAAAATTTATAAATGAGAAAAACAAACTAACTTAAAACAGTTGCATACTGTACATCTTACATCATTTCTGAATTAAACACATGAACATAGTAAACTAAACTGAAAGAAGGAATGCTATTAACAAATGAAAAAAAACCAAGAAAGTCTCAAGAACTTATGATTTTGCTCTTTATTCCTTTTCTTGTAAGTCAAAGACTGGATAAAAAAAAGAGAAAACAATAGGGAAATGATTAGTTTTTTTAAAATTATAGTCATCACGTAAATCAACTTGAAGAGGGAAAACTTAAATATCAGAAGAAACCAAAATATATATATATATATCTCTACTGTAGAATTCTTTTGTTTGCTTAACTACTACTACTTTTTTCCAGATTATTAGAATATGTTGTTTTTGTAAATTTGCTTAAAATTTATTTTTCAGTTTTATTTCAGTTAGTTTGTGATTTAATATTAATTTTGGTTAAATGCTTTTTTTTCTCTCTTTAAACAGATGGATAAATAGTTTTGTTTATTACATTTTAACCAAGTTAATCATGTAAAACCTCTATGGTTTGTTTGTCAGGCAGCTTTATATATCTCGGATTTGTTGTTTTGGAAATTACAATTTATATTAGGTGTTGATACTTTACTGCATATTCACTTTATTAAACATGAACCTTTAGTAATTGATCATTTAGATACTTTTTAGTGATCAGCATTTCAATATCAGTAAACAAGAATTTTCAAGCAAGCAATCTAAAAATATATTAAACAATTTAAGTCAGTAAAGGCTATTTTAGTATAATGAAACTGCAAGAAAATATTTTTCTAAAAAAATACAAAATTGAAAGTATTGTACCATCTTGTTCCCCATGATGCTGTGTGTCTATTTGTGCATGTCTTTAAATATTCTAACATGTGAAAAATTAATTAATGTTTTTACAATAGATGCATTCTTTACTACCAATTTGTTTTATTCAGTGATTGGTGTTTTGTCATTATTTTTAAAATTAATTAAAACATCAAAAGCTACAATATTTATCTGTTTGTTTTTTAAAGTTGTCTCTCTCTCTATTTTTTAAAAAAATGTGATTAATTTATCTTTTGCCTTTGAGTTATGTTATAAATGGTTTAGATGTACGGCTTAAATGTAATGTATAATTAAATAGAATTCGCTTGAATGAACCCTAACTAAACAGAAAGAAAATTTGAACTAAGGCATAGCATTGTTCTAAACCTGCAGAGTCATTTGATCTTTTGTGGGTGTGTTTGTGTACTGTCTGAATTTACTATGTGATTCTATAGAAAGCATTATGCAAAAGGTGGATCATAGTTATTAACATTTTAGTTACTTTTAAATTAAACATAAAGGAGTATCATCCTTATAGGATGTTCCCATTTTTATTTATTTATTTAAGTTAAATGCCACTTAAATAAGTTGACAACTGATTATTTTCTACTGTTTTGTTCCTAGATTCAAAATAGATTTTATTTGTTTGTTTGTGATATCTCTCTCGTTGTATTTTGTTGATCAGTTGTATTTTTCTACAAATTGTTTCAGTCTGTTTTGTTCGAAGGCATTAACAATTTTTTTTAAAAGTAAAATTTGTATGCATGTGTACATCTTTGCTTTTGGAATATAAAAATGAATGTATGCATGGTTCAGTTAGTTCCTATGACTTTAAAAAATGCATTCTCTATTGCAGCTTTGATAGGAATATTAAGACTGAATTTATACAATAACATTGCAGTTGGTTTTCAGTATTTTAAGGTTAGACTTGAAACATACATTTAGTTTAAATATTGTTCCACTACTAGATAAGGCATCCAGTAGAATTGAACTAAGGAATAATGAATATATGTTCAAGAATTGACATCAGAAATTTTTTCTGTAATTTTATGCTTGATATCTGTCTTTTATATGGTACTTTGACCTTTCTGAGGTTGAATTAATAATCTTTTCAGCTCTAAAATAGCTTAAAACTAATTTTTCTTTCAAAAGAGAAATTTAAGGGTCAAAGAGTTAATAGTTTAATAAATATTGAATAATTTACTGTATGCATAATAGCTATCTTTAGGTTGGGATATCTACTACTTGATGTACTTTGTATCATTGAAAGAAAACATGAGAAAGATAGTTTGTAGTGGCAGAAAAAAATAATGCTGTCAAGCCCCTATCTAAGTTTTAGACCAAGTAATTAAAGAACTTTCAACTTCATTTTCTTTACACCTGTTTGCTGCAATTATTGTAGCTATTGGTTAAAAATGATTAAAAAAAAAGAGGAAATTGTAGTCAACACAAGCAAAAAAAAAAAAAGAAATTACAAAATATCAGGAAATAAACAACACAAATTAAGAATAGTAAACATTTATGAAGGTAAGAAATTCCCTTTGTGATGATCTTATACTTGAATTTTTCATGCATTATGCCATTACTTGCTTGGTTTTAGGTAGAAAGAAATATTTATATATTTAGCTGCTTCAGGCATGGTGCTCAGGATGAATTTTGAATGCGATTGTCATTATAACTAAAAAGAAATATATTTCAGAAAAATGTATCATATTATTAGTAAATGTATTGTAACATAAAATGAAAAGGCAAATTAGATAGCATCTGAAACAAAAATGTGATAAAACATGAAGTTTATGTCATATTTTAGGATTTGACATTAAAAAAGGATGTCAGTGTTGGACTGCGGTTAGATGTAATTTTAAATTTATTCCATTACATCTACTAGCTTAACTAATACCACATGTACCAATTAGGTATTTTTACTGTATGTTCGTGTGAACATTACAGTTAACTCGGATAGAAAGAATTTTTTTCCATGGAGGCATTAATGAATTTTCAGACCGCTTTGTGTTATATTTGTGAATGATGGAATATATCAGTGTAAAGTTAGCAATGATGAAATGAATTTAGTGACAAATATATAAATATACATATTGACCATACATTTGTAATGCTGAAATGTGGTGGCTGGACTGCCAAGGCTGAGGGACAGTTTGAATCTTGGTCAGGACCAGCTTAGTTTGGCATACCCCTCTGGCATCCTTTCTTTACCAGTTGGCTGCATAGGTTTCTTCTTACATCTAAAAAAGTTAAGGTTTCTAGTAGGGACTTTCTAAAAACAAAAACTAACTAAAAATACTGTTTTGTTTTATGCTAATATTTGTGATGTTTGTATATCACTATGAAATAAATTTTAAATTATGTCACTGTTTCATTTATTATACTCTTCATAATATTTTACATTGACCTGTTTTAGATTCTCAAAGTTTTCTGAAAATAATATTTTGGTTGCTGTTACTTGTAATAATGCAAATAATATATCATACCTACATTGAAAAAGAGAAAAATCACTTTTTTGGCCCCTTTGTAAAGAAGCACTAATGAAAACATTTTATCCATGCTAATAATACCAAATGCACCAGTTAGTTTAGGTGATCATTGATTGAATGGAGTTGAGAGTTATACTTAAGTCTGTTTTTTTTTCAGTGTTATCTTGCAAATATCTTATATGAAATAAATGAAGAGCATGAGTGACCAAATTTTAAGGTGAAACTCTAAAATTTGTATAAGGGATCCATGTGTTCATCATGCAAACAAAAATCCTCATTACTGTGCATATCTACATGTTGGGTACAATCTATCTTGAAACTGCATGACTTTTACTAGAAGTGCTTAACATGCTTGATGAATATAATGTAATAAGTTATATAATGTTATTGGGACTTCCACAATAACCCAATTATCATGGATCATTTAACTTGAAATACTGGCATTGATATTTAGTAGTTTCCGAAACTTCAGTTGCCTAACAGAACAATAGTTTCATATGAAATACTGCTCTCTCTGTGCTCTGCAGAGCTTAACAATCGCTGCTTCACAATGGCTTGGTGTCAGTGGAGTGCTTGACCCTGCTGAAATTGGCAGACAGTGTGCAGTTGAGCTACATAGGTCTAGAAACATTAAAAGTAAAATTTTAGAACAATGAATTGGAATCTCACTGATCTTGTATTAGTTTTACTGAAGCCAAATATTTTATCCTTTTTAAAATCGTGCATTGAGGATTATTTTTTCTTTCTGGTCTATTACTTTTTTAGTCATATTTACCTTTTCCTTCTTTTGTTTCACAATGGAGAGTGGGACACAGTTAATTTACTTTATGTGCTCAATGTTGTATTAAGAAGAAAGCCATAAGAAACACCTGTCAGGAGATGAAAATGAGTAATATTCTGGCCAACATAACCCATCTATCTTTTTTATAATAGAAAAAATATAAAAATTTAATTAAGAATTTAATTTTTGAGGGGGGTTAAAACATCTTTAGATATTTAGCAATTGGGATTTTTTTTTTGTTTTCAGTGTTTTTTAAAATTTAATTTAGTTTTTTTTAATGGAAATTTTCATTTTTGTGACAGAATTTACTCTGCAGTTTGCATTTAGGTATATGAATATAAAACAGAACTGTTTATATATTTAGTCTTGCTGAACAATTTTAGAAATACAATTCTGAAAGGAATTCATTACAATTTTTAGTCTGAAAAGTAATAAAATACATGCATTACTCTTTATTATGTCAAAACCATTGTTGATAATCACAGCAAAAGAACTTTGATAAATTTGAGTCAACATTTCTAAATCAGTCTGCCCTGATTGCTGTGGTTCTGCTCCCTTAAAGATAAAATGCTTTAGAGAAAAATATCAATTTAATAGGGAACTTATCAAAAACAGCAGTTGAATTTATATTGTAACTTTTGGTGTTAGTGTGTGATGATAAACTTGAGGAATCAAAATAAAAATAGAAATTTGAAATAATTGCTTCATTTGATTTCTCAAAAAAGTATCTTGATCTTTATACAGAATATGACCTTGAAAAGATGTTCTCTCTCTCTCTCACACACACGCACACACACACACACAAATAGACAGATAAAAAGAAGAGAGAACATGCAGCAGAAGATAATTGGAAATTAATACTCTAAGCTTGCTGAAAGCTTTTCAAGTTATGGATTTGCTTTACTTTACTTAGTGTCCATGATATACACTGAAAATGTAGTAAATCATTCTGAAACATAAGGAACTCTTGCTGCTGGAAAAAAAGAAAGATGGTTTTTGCATGTAGGATTATTGCTGGTGCCAACTTTCTGTCTGTCTTTAACCAACATTTTTTTCATATCTTTATTTTTGTTTTTAATTTTACTTAAAATTGTTTAAAACGAATATTTTAAAAACTATTCTATTACTTTATTTTTTGCACTGATGAGATAAAATTTATGGTGCTAGCTTTTTAATTTAAGATCAAATTGCCCTGTAGTTTTACAGACAGTTTTGTTTTGTGAAAATAACTTCTTTAACTGTCATCACTTTTCCTGAGGAAGGTTAAGGAATTTAGAAAATAGCTCCCTTGATGAATTATGCATGGCCTACAATCAGTATCAAAAACATCTTGAAAATTAATCTTTATTATGGCAGCTAACTTCTATTCTACACACATGACCTCATCTTCTAACTATTTCATAATGCTGATAAAATTGGACATTTTACAACAGCAAATGTTTAGTAGATGACATTGATAAAACTTCCCTAAAGGTTTTAACTTGACAATATTGCTATAAATAATTAAAATTTATGCTTTATATTCAGAAGGTAGGATAAAGTCTAAATTATTATGAAAAGTGGAAATTCATTGAATAACTTTTTTTAAAAAATTATTATTGGAAAAACAGAACAGTTATTATTTTTTTAATTTTGCGAATGTGCCTAAAATCTATTTATACAGATTATTTCTGTGTTGTTGTTAATTTATTCAGATAACAATGAAATGATGTAACTTCAGGAAATGTAAAGAAAAAATATTATATGAGTTGATGTACATATTTAAATATAAATTCAATGAAATAAGGGTACTGAATCATACATTATTTACTGTGCAGTTGTAAAGTGATGTAGTATTTTAATGATCAGAAAAGTTTATATGTGCTGTGTTTTTTTGTGTACTTTGTTTTAAAAAATACAAATTTTTAGGTGGTGGATGGCCACGTGCATACTGTACTGGCAGCTAGCAACATGCATGACAAAGGGCCTGAATTCATTACCTTTTAGAGACTGACTTATTTTGGCAAATCTCCCATTGCATGGTTGGTTCTTCCCATTCTGTACCAATCCATTGGCATTGGTTTCCTCCAGGCAGTCTGGTTTCCTCCTCTTCAAAAGAAGTTTTAGTATGGGCTTTTCATTTCCTGCTAAAGATGGAAGTGCCATGCTCCACAAGGCACAGGAACGACAATGATTATTAGCAGTAATTATGACTCCACGCAGTCTAGTCAAAGACGATTGCAGAAGAACAATTTTTTTGTTTTTTTTTTATTATGCATTTTTGCTCAAGTGAATAAAACTTTTTTGCATACTATTAATGTTATGACTACCTATCTGATTTTGTAGATATATAGATTGGAACTTTGTCTCAAAAGATATTGCTTTAAGTTTTTTATTTGTAAGTTCTTATTCATTTATTTGATACTTTTCATGGTGCAATTTTAAGTTAGAGATAAAAAAAAGTGGTATGTGCATTTTTGGATTGCAACATTTTGAATTTGTAACTTAGTATAATAAAACTGGTCTTTCAAGATTGTTGGCCATTGAAGAAATTGCATATGAACTGTTTCTGAGGCATTTTGAAGGCTGTCTGTCAGAATGCTACTCTGTATAAATCTGAAGTGATACAGTGTTCCCTATTCAGGAAAAAAAAAAAAAAATTGTTTTATAATGTAACACAATAACAAAGTAAATAAATTTGGCATGCAGAAAAACAAGTGTGACTTTTTGTTTGGATGAACATTGTGTGTGTGCTTGCAAGTGAGTAAGTGAGTAAACGTGTGATGGGGTAAAGACGAGTGCTACACTTGCTGGATGACCAGTGGCAAGGCTGCTGGACTGAGGACTAGAGGTTAATTCCTGGTTTGGGTCAGTTTAGTTTGCAAATTTCCATGGCATAGTAGTGTCTTTTCTTTCACCAGCCAGTTATGTGGGTTTCCTTCCATTTAAAAAAAAAAAGATGATTTCTATTCGTCTTGTTGAAGTTGGAAATGCTGGCTGCTGGCCACTTGTGGTGTTTGATACTCTCTGGTGGATAACCATTGCATTATACTTTTTTACCAGGGTTGTTTCCCTTGTAGTTATTTAAAAACAACAAAATTATCTACTTGCTTGAAGCTGTAACATAGGATGAATATAAAACTTAGATTTGAAGTTAAGTTTGTTTTCCCTTTTATTTCAAAGATATATTTTTTCATGTTGATTATATTGCAATGAAAGTTGGAAACAGGTCTAATGTTTTCTTTACAGAGTTTATTTTGTAAAAATATGAACATTTAGAGAGATAAAAGAAGAAATTGTACTAATATATTACCTTATCTTATTTGTTAGTCTGCAATAAAATGCAGTACAGCAAGAAAACAATGGTTTTGCTTTATTTCACAAAACTATACCAATTGTTAATTTTTGTTACATCAACATCAACTATAACTTCAGATCAGTAGTAACTAAATTATTCTCAATTTCCTTTCAAAAAAAAAAAAGTGAAACAAAGTTTTATTAGAATATGATTTTGGGGATTATTACATTAGTGCATTATTCTCAAGATGACCAGGAATGCATTTACTGGAGACATTTAGATGTCTGCAGGATGCCATCTCTGCATTGCCGTTTTAGCCAGAGAGGTGAAGTCCTTACTGATAGAAGTCCCACCAATTCTTTATTATTTATCACATTTACTGAACATGATTATGAAATATCTTATTGTGCTGTCACATAAGGATAAAAGCCAGAAGAAAATAAACTAACATATTTATTAGTGACTATATAGGACATGAATGCAAGAGAAAAATAATTAACTTTTGATAGTTTAGAAAATATATTTAAATAAAATCATTTTTACAATGTAGTGTTTTACACACTTCTGATGTTCAAGTACTTCCATATCTTTTTTGTATTGCAACAAAAAGTACAAGGTGCACTGCATTTTTGGCAATGATTTGTGTCAAGGGTTAAAAAATATCATATGGATTGAAAAAATGTAAAGAATGCCATATTATTTAGTTTGGCTTGATCTCTAATTCATAGTAAATAAATAAAGCATATGTGCTAATGTGCTATACGAGGTCTGTTGAAAAAGTATCCAACTTTATTTTTTCCCGTCGGAAGTAATGACATTAAGGAGGCAAAAGTGTGCATAGTGGAGCCACATGCCTTCATGTGTCAGTTGCTGTCAGGCAGCCAGTGCGTGAGGTTCTGTACTATTTACTCGTTGCATTTTCATTTTGCCCGTGACGACGGAACGTGTGGAGTAACGATCTTGCATCAAGTTTTGCCAAAAGCTTGGAGATACCTAAGCAGAAACAATTCGCAAAATTCAACAGGCTTTTGGTGACAATGCCATGGGTGTTACCCAAATAAAAGAATGGTACAACAGGTTCAAAGATGGCCGCACATTGGTGGAGAGTGACCAGCATTCCAGGAGGCCATCAACAAACCACAATTCAGTTGTTATTGAGAAAGTGTGGACCTTGATAATGGAGGATTGTTGTTTGACAGTGCGTGAAATTGGTGACAAGGTTGGGATCAGTAAAGATTCTGCACATGCAATTGTAAAGGAGGATTTGGGCTTGCACAGAGTGGCAGTGAAATTTGTGCCCAAGCTGCTTTCTCAGGAACAACAAGAACTTCCTCTTGAGGTTGTGCAGGACCTGCTGGATACTGCCATCAGAGATCCTGAGTTCCAGAATACCATGATAACTGGAGATGAGATGTTGGTGTATGGGTATGACCCGGAAACCAAAGCTCAACCATCACAATGGAAGCACCCAACATTGCCAAGGCCCAAAAAAGCACGTCAGGTCCGGAGCAAAATGAAGGTGATGCTGATTGTTTTCTTTGACTACTGAGGCGTTGTGCATCACAAATACGCATCAGAAGGACAAACAGTTACAAAGGAGTACTATCAGGAAGTCCTCCACGTCTTCATGATGCAGTTCAGCACAAGAGACCGGATCTGTGGGCCTTGCAAAACTGGCAGCTGCATCATGACAACACACCGGCTCATTCGTTGCAGCTGATCCAAGGTTTCTTGGCAAAGAAAGGCATTTCACTCATTCGCCAGGCTCCCTACTCTCCAGACATGGCTCCTTCTGACTTCTGGTTGTTCCCAGAAATGAAGATGCCACTGAAAGGCTCCCTCTTTGAGATCCGAGAAGACATCATGTGGAATGCGATGGCGGAGCTGAGAGCCATTCCGGAAGAAGCATTCCAGATGTGCTTCGAACAGTGGAAGGATCGCTGGACTAAGTGTGTGGAGGCACAAGGGGCCTACTTCGAAGGGGATTAGCAATTGAACCCCATCAAGTACGTATTTTTTTCCCCCAGCCTAAGGTCAGATACTTTTTTGACAGACCTCGTATGTAAACTCCACAGTATTCTTTGAGTCTCCAAATTTTGTTTTTAAAATCTTTTTAATGTTTTCTAGTTAGTTATATCTTACCCCATCTGGTATACAATTTTGGGGAATTTTGTATCAGTCAACACTTGAATGCAGAATTCAACCATGTCTACTAGATTTTGGTCATTGGTCTTTTCAATTATTGTGAACACATGATATAATTATTCAAATTTTGATGCTAAAATGACTGCTAACCACTGAAATTTGAACAATCCTGACTTATCAAAATTTGTACAGTCATTTGATATGTAGCAAGCCCTGCATTTCATTGCACTGTTAAAATAATCTTGGAAAAACCAGGAAAATTCTGACTACTGTCTATATTGTAAGACTTTGTTCAATGGCAGTAATGGGATGCTGTCAGTTCTTCCAGTTTTTCTTTTCCAGGATTGGAAGTCTCACTTTCTTGATTGGGATTAGATCTTGTAAAACTCAACAATAGTGATGATGCCATATTGATGATGTGAATCGATGATGTAAGTATTCTGGATGTTGATCTTGAGTACATAGCTAGATACATGGCATGACTATTTATAGTTAGTGATGATACAAGGCCAGAGGATTGGAAATTTACTTTTTTTAAAACATAGAACAACAAAAAAATATTTATCAGGCACATGCAACCGAGCAAGAAGAAATGTTGCTCACTATATTTACCCTTTTTTGCAAAATCAATATATGATAAGACTTTATAATGAGGAATGTGATATTTGGTTTTTAGCAGCAATACATGATATACCCTATTTTATGTGATGTAAAATGTTGATAATGATTAATGATGACTTCACTGCTGTTTTTTTTAAATATCATTTCATTGACTTAATTTTCTCATTTAGTTTAAAAAAAATTTAGATAACTGATCTTGAATATTAATAAAATAAATAAAACATACATAATAAAGGCAGCTAAATGAAAATTTAAAAACTAAGCTAACATTTATTTTAAACTGTCTCCATGCCACTATTTTCAGAATACAAAAATTTGACTCTTTAAAATACATCAGCTTAGAAATATTGATATATGGTGACTTTGAAATCTGTAAAGCAAAATAATTAATCTAAAAGGAACAACGACCTCAGCTCAGATATCTGTACTATGAAGAAACTTTTTTTCTTCTTTAAATTTTCCTACACTTGTGATGTAGGAATGTTGATTTAAAAAAGGAGGAGTTACAAAAAGATACCTATTTTAGGATTGAAAATTAAGTTATTTGGTGTATGTACAGTACAGTATGTTCATGTTATTGTTTTGGGCATTATTATGTTCAGGGAAATTTTGCAGGCAAAATTCTGTTTTACTGTTTTCATCTTTTTATTATTTAGGAAATATTAATAATTTAATTGAAATTCATCAAGTACACTAGCTTTCTGAATCATTATTAGATAGATATTTACGTATATCCATATTATGCACAGATTTTGATGCTTTATATTGTTATTGGATACTGATTTAATATGTACAGAAACAATCATTGAAATAACCAGAAAACAGTGCATGAAACCAATTTTTTGTTTTGTTTTTTTCCAAATTTAATTATTGAGTTAAATAATGAATATTTCAAGGGAAAAAGATGTTTGACTTATATCAAAGATATCCTGAAAATAAGATAACATTTTCTTTTATAGTTCTAAACCTTCACACAATCTTAAATCAAGGTAGAAATATAGATAATAAAACTACACACAGTTGTCCCCCAGTATTCGCGGGGGTTACGTTCCTAGAGCACCCATGAAGAGTGAAAAACCGCGAATATTGGACGTGGTCCATAAAAATGCCTATAAACGTCAAAATATAACTTTAAATATAATAAAAAATATAAGTAAATATATAATAATAATTTAATAAAAAATACAACACTCAGAGAAACACTTGAGATAGCTACACGCGGTAAACTGGGATGATGCGGGGCTGCTGGGCTGCATCTGCCTGAGCCAGCGCCTTGTGGGCAGCAGCCAATCAGCAGCAAGGAGAAATGAATAATGCTCTTGGATTGGCTACTTTCAAACCTCCAGCCCATAGCGTTTATTTTATATTGATATTTTGCTGAATTTACATTAGTATTTATATTACAAAATTAGTAAATTATATTGTTATTAATAATTTAGTGTTAAAAAGTGTGAAAAAATATATATTGCCACAAAAAAGCCATAAAAAATTGCGGAAGATATTTGCGATTCCGTGAATATGTGGGGGTTTCCACGAACAATTATTAGTTAGGTTCTAAGGAAAATTCTGCGAATAACCGTGGCCACGAATGCCGAACCGCGATTACTCAGGGGTCAACTGTATATATATATATAATAATTGGCTGAAATGTTTACTAAGATTAACAAGACTTAATAGCTGAAATTGCTTGACAAAATGAATAAGTATATTTATTTGAATAATCACCCATATAATTAATCAAGAATAAAATTACCAATAAAATAATTTAAAAAACACGTGAATAATCATAGAATGTTTTTTTGTCATTACTGTAAAACTCCAAACTTCTGTATATCTTTATCAGTTATATTTGAAAACAAGGTTAGGAAAAATAACAGTAAAATATTAGTTTTTATTTTCTAATATCTGATTCCTACACATACATCATTCTTGTTCTCTACTGCAGCAGTATCACAAATATTGGCAGCAGTTATCTCCCTTATACAGTAATTTGATCTATGCCAGGGGTGTCCAAACCATGGCCTGTGAGCCTTTTTTTGGTGGCCTGCGGTGACTTCTGAGAATTAGCTAGTATTTGGCCCACACATGAAAAATAGCATGACACGGGAACAAAAGTTTTGTGGTCTGAACACCTGCATGCATTCATAGGTCTGAATAAGTTGGCCAGGAGTGCAGATGTCCTTATGATCATGAACTACCTGTGTTTGCCACACTGTGTCCTTGACCTACTTACTCCAGACATTGTTTGTTAGCATACCTTTTAATAACCCGTACCCACCAGTGTCTTGTGACTTGCATGTTTGATATGCTCCAGTAAAGACGTGTTCTACCGCTACGTTCTTATCGACTTTTTACTTGATTTGGGATTACTACAGGTGTGTTCTCTACTATTTTGTTATTCATTAAGTGTTATTCAGAATGCAGCAAGCAGAAAAACACAATGCACCAAGTGAGAACAGGAAGTTCCAGTCGCGATGGGAGTACAACTATTTCTTCGTGGAAGTAAATGGAAAGTGCGTATGCCTGATCTGTCGTGAGGCTGTTGCAGCGGTGAAAGAGTACAACATCCGACGACACTACGATATGAAGCACCAGATTTACACATCCTACACTGGTGAAGATCGGGAAAAGAAGATAGAGCAGCTGACATCCAGCTTGCGAGCTCAACAGCAATTCTTTTGCCGTACTAAAAAAATGCAAGAAGTTTCTACAATTGCTAGCTATGAGGTGGCTCAACTCATCATGGAACATGGGAGTCCTTTCTCAGAGGAGGAGTTCGTAAAAAAGTGCCTTACTAGAGTCGTCGGAACAATGTGCCCTGAGCAAAGTCAAAACTTCGACAGTATTAGTCTATCAAGAAACACAGCAGTACGTCGAATTGGAGACCTTTCAGCTGACATAAGATCTCAACTGTCAGAAAAAAAGGATGCGTTCGATTTCTTCTCGATTGCATGTGATGAGAGCACGGATGTTTCTGATACTGCTCAGCTGTTAATCTTTTTGTGTGGCGTCGACAATGATTTTCACATTACAGAGGAACTGCTCGATCTCAGCAGTCTTAAGTCCACAACAATGGGAAAAAATATTTTTGAAGCAGTATCGAATGCAGTCGGCAATATGGACTTAAATGGGAGAAGTTATCCTGAGTTACAACGGATGGGGCTCCTGCAATGACAGGCGAGCACAAAGGAATGGCCTCCATGGTGTGTGCAAAGGTGCAGGAGAGTGGTGGTGAGGCTATAAAAATGCACTGAATCATCCACCAAGAAGCCCTCTGTGCCAAGACAGTCCAGGTCGGTGATGTGATGAATACTATTGTGAAAGCTGTAAACACAATTTGATCACGAGGACTCTTCCACAGAGAATTTCAAGCTTTCCTGTCTGATGTTGATGCTGAATATGGAGACCTGCTCTACCATTCAGAAGTGCGCTGGCTTAGCCGCGGTCCGTGCTTCGGAGGTTTTACTCCCTGAGATCAGAGATCGACCAATTTTTGAAAGAAAAGGACCGCCCTCTTCACCAGCTCAGTGACCTGCTGTGGCTAGCAGACTTGGCATTCTTAGTTGATATAACCACCTCAACACACTCAACAAGAACCTACAAGTCAAAGATCAACTCGTCCCGCAACTTTACGCGCACATAAAAGCATTCCTCATGAAGCTCCAATTCTTTGAGGCACAGCTACGCATCTTCAATGCTGCGCACTTCCCAAGCCTGTCAGAAATTAAATCTACATTACCAATGGCCGATATCTCAAACAAAAAGGGGATATATGTGTCTGTGATCACATCACTCATTACAGAATTTTCTCAGTGCTTGCAAGATTTTTCAGCCATTGAGGACAAAATCAAGCTTTTCGCAAATCCATTCACTATCAACATAGAAGAAGTTGAAGAAAATATGCAGTTAGAAATTATCAATATACAGTGTGATGATTTTCTGAAGAATCAACATCAGCTTCTCTCTTTACCTGATTTTTACTGGAGATTGGAAGAAACCAGGTTTCCTCTGCTGAGACGTCATGCTAAAAGAATGATGAATCTGTTCGGCTCAACATATATATGTGAGCAAACATTTTCACAGATGACGCTCAACAAAAGCTGATTGCGAAGCAGAATGACAGATGAAAATCTCTGCAATGTTCTTCGCATCACTACCTTAAAATTCACACCTGACCTACCCGCCATCCTGCACGCCAAAACCCAACTTCACAGCTCCCACTCAATGCAGCCGAGTTCCCATTAAAAGTAAGTTCGAAATATATTACACATGCATGTATTATTTAGCCCTATTTCCTAATAGATAAATATGTATTTTTTATCTCTTCTTCATGCAGGTCTGTCAAGGAGAACAATCAGTGAGCAGCAATCAGAGGCTTATGTTTGGAGATTGAGTGGCCAACTTTTTTCTTAAAGTAATAAAGTTTCATCTATGAAAAGCATTGTTCTCTTATTGATTAAATCCACTTTGATAATCCCGGCAAGGCAATTTGTATCTCAAGTTTGGTGGGTGGGCCGACTACTAGTGTTTTTTTCCAAATGCAGTTCTTACGGGAAAAAAGTAAAGACGCACCTGTTGTACTATATATCTACTTATACGTTTATAAGTAGTAAATGTTCAGGCTTGCTATATATCTATGTGGCCTGCGGACTCGTCACGACATGGCTATTTGGCCCGCAGACCAAAAAGTTTGGACACCCCTGATCTATGCTATGTACTAAGTTTTGGGTGGAAATCATTGTAATTGTTATCTTTTATGCCTTTGAATTAGTGCTGTAGCATTAAATTGTTACAAAAGAACTCCAACATGAAGTGGTAGAGGTTTCATTAAATGCTTCAGCATCAGCAGGGAAAGTTGATATATATAAAAGCTTGAAAGCCAGCTAAAGTTAATAAATCCTTTTATTTGATTACAGAAAGTAGGAAAAGTTAGCTTGTAGTGTCTGTATATTTATACTTTTATCACATTAATTGGTTCATACAAAGAATAGGATTTTGATTTCAGTTATTTTTGTCTACTGTTCATAGATTTGTCTTCATATACAATGCGATGGCACCTTAGCTAGATGAGAATGTTTACCAACCATTTTGATTTAGGTGAAATCATTGTTAATTCTCACTTTCGTTATAAATTATTACTAATTATTAGTTAGAAAAAAATGGCTATATTATTAAATATATACTGTACATGCAGTGTTGACAGGTATTATATTTGTGTGTGTGCATGTATTGTAAGTTTGATTTGTTAGTGTTAGCTTTTTTGGCATTTAGCCCTTTCTTTCTTTCATTCATTTTTTTTTCTGGATATAGTGATTATTCAGCCTATGTTGGACATCACGCCAGTTTGTGTAGATTTTTACTTTCTCTTTCAAGCGATCTTTCACAAGTATTTCTTTTGTTTTCTCTGGCTCCAAAATAAATGAGTTCAAAACTATTGTCTTAGTGGATTCTTTTCTGCTGAAATTGGCCTGTGTTTGCAAGATTAAGGATGGAATACCAAGTTGTGGTCAGTGCTCAATGTAAGAAAAAGATTTTGTCAGCTAAGTAAATAATCAAAGTAGTTTTTATTTTTTTTTTGATGAAATAATTGCTACTTTAGATTAATTATATTTGGTCAAAGAGTGGTGGATGCTTATATAAATAAAAAGCCTGACTTTCTCTTTTTTCTAATATGTTTTCTTAATCTATCTGTCAAGGGAATAAATGGGAGCAAAATTTGTTGATAATGTTGATAAATGCATTATATGCATTAATTTTGTTGTACAGAAAATTTACATTTGAAAATGAAATTTTGTCAGACATTAAATCTAAGAATTTACATTTTCAAGTACCATCAGTGTATCTCATTGAAAACAGTTGAAACAACACTTTCAAAATATTTTTTATTTTAGTAATAGGCTGATAAATAGCAGAGAAAGTGTAGGAAGTTTTTATTTTTGATTCCTTAGTTAAATCTGAAGGAGAAAGAAGAGAGAATTTAAAGGATTTTATTATTTTTTGTAAATTATACAAATCTAGAAAAACCTATTAGCTGTAATATCTTATTTTTTTAATTGATTGACTTTATAGAGAATTTATTTTATTTTAAAAAAATAAAAACAAACTTTTTTTATGAATGGTTTTTAATATCTAAGTAGTACTATTTTTATGCTGAAATGACAGTTAATACAAACTTGTTTTTTTAATTAAAAAATGTACTTCTTTTTGAATAAGAGTTTGTCTAGTATCTTTTAGTTTTTATGAGAATCACTTCATTTTAAAATAGTTTTACAACAATGAATAAGTGTTTTGGTTTGAAAGCCATTTTTCTAAACATGACAATATTACTGTGAAGTTGTAGCATTTTAAATTGTTTGTTATAGCCTTATATGGATATGATGCAACTCTAATTGTCTCTTGTTATATTGTTTATTCAGATCTTGAATTTACACATTTTTCATGACATAGTTTCCTAATGTAAATTAACAATTTTATCTCAAAAACAATGAACATAGTTCTATTGTTCATTTGAATAAGATTTGCAGATTTTAACATCAGATTGCATATAATTGTTTACTTTTGTCTAATTAAAATGAATTAAGATTTTCAGGGAAAAGTAAAGCAATCATACTTAGATTTTATATTTTAAAAACCTATATAACTATATCAGTGAAAATACAATGAGAGATTCTTTTAATGTTTTCAGACTCTAGATTTTACCAACAGTGGTAGTAAAGAAGCTCATGGAACTGTGCTGATTATTTAAAATAAATTTTATTAATGAATATGCAACTTGCACAAAATTTGTCAGAAAAGCTAACATGGAAATGCTCAAGGCCCATCTTTTTTTTTTCTCTTTGTGTGGTGCATGCATTCAGGTGCAAGTGTAAAGTTCATGTATGTGTGTTTATCTCTGGGGAGAAGAGAATGGAGTAGGCCGAAGCCATGTGGAGCAAGCTCCTGGTGTAGGCCTAAAAGGCCGTGTTGAGGCACCGAAGCACCTCGTGTAACTGACTGCCGAAATGACCAGGGTGAGGGCTGCGTAAGTGACCCGTGTTAATTGAAGCCGAATCTTCGAGTTGGGAGTGATCGCTTCCCCAGCCAAAAAAACAATCTTGGGAAAAAGGCCTCAGCACGTCAAATCCGAAAATCGGTCTTGACATGCCTAACCTTCCCAGCCAGACAGGCAGGTCAAAGGCAAAAAGTGCCCCTCGCCTCCACTCTTTTCAGGTAGAGGACTTTCCGTTTACAATAGCCACAAAGCAGAGTACTTGCCACCCCACCCTCAAGGGTCAACCCCAAGTGACCTCGCCCAAAGTGCGTGGTCCTTGGTCATTACCCAAAGTGGTAGGTTGAGAGCACAATTAGCCAGAAGGTCTTGAGAGGACACTTAGCAGAAACCCTTCATATCCCTCAAAAATGAGTTAAAAAAAAAAAAAAGAGGGAGAGGGGAAGAAAAAACCACTTCATATGCTAGGTGTTGAACTGGCACAGATATTCTGTGATATGAATCAAAGATAGTTCATGATGGGCACAGCAGATTATATATCTACCATGCTTCCTTAATGTTCAACCAAGGTTTATTTTTATCACCATTGTATGTGAATACCAAAACTAACAGTACTGGACAAAATTGTTATTAGTTTTCTAACTGTGATAATTTTTTTTGAGAAAAAAAGACTTAATACAGAAATTTGTTGTGCAGCTTAGCAAGAGTAGAAGAAGCCCCAGTTTGTATTGCACATGAAACAAAGTACCATAAAGTGCTGTGTATTATACATGGTTTTTTTAAGAAAATTTACCTTCTAAAAATTGGATGCATATTATACAAGATGTCAGACATTGCAAACTTTTTTTCCAGACTGCTGGGGCCATCATTGGTGACAGATGAGTGAGTGATGATACATATATACATTAGAAAATCCCATGTGGAAATTTGACTGAATGTCAATAAAAGATAGTTGTTCATGTCTTGTTTTATGTTTTGGAGGATATGGGTATTGAATATCTTGAGTATCATTGATATTAACAATGAAATTGGTAGAAACAGAACAAGGAGTTCATACTGAAACTTTGCGTAAAATTTAACCACAAAAAAAAAACAAGTAATATTTTTTTTTCACAATTTTATTGAAATTTGATGAAATTGATACATATAATACAGGATAAGTGACATGCATTGATATGATGTACATCTAGATTAAAACCCATCAAACTTATCCCTGCTGTCTTCTTCCCTCCACTGCAAGAACTGTTCAACAGTCATGGTAGATATCGTTGTCATTACCCTCTGATGCTTCTACTGCCTTGTCATTCTTCGGCTCAGACCACAGGATGCCATGTCATCTTAGGTTCCGTCCATGGCATTAGATAGGCAGCACCTGAGGAAGCCCTTTTTGATGGTCTTGGAGTTGACTTCCCAGGCATCTCTGATCCAGGTGGCAATGGTAAGCATGTGCAGTTGGTGAATCTGACCATTTGGGGTAAAAGTGTGTTTACCCTCCATCATCCATGTATTCCACCTCTATTGGACCCCATGCTTGACTTGGTGGTTGCAAGCCATGTCCATGACCTGCAGCATGGACATCATAACCCAGGGGATGATGGTGAGATCTGTGCGAGTCTTCTTCAGGTTTTCATGGACTCCATGCGGTGGTATCTGAAGATGTCCAGGAGCTTGCAGTGCAGCATACCCTGTCTGCCTCACATGGTGATCACCCAGTCTAGCATGAGGGCCTCATCCATCGACCCGGATGTCAGCCATACACCCCAGCATGACTGTGAAGCAGGTCTTCTCATGGACAGTCGTCTTCATGTGATGGTCATTGACCCAATGGTGGCCACTGTGCCATTGTAGGGATGGTCAAACGTCATGGGCATCTAGTCGGTATTCCCTATGTGACTAATGGAGTAGTCATGTTGTTTTCTCAGTTTGATGGCAAACTGTTGGAACCTCAACAGCTGATCTGTAATCATCAGGAAGCTTCTGGGCAATGGTGGTCCAACAGTATGCTCAGTTGGTTGCGGGCCATGAAGTGTGTGCACTATTTCTGTGATGCCTTAGAGTCAGGCATAGATTGAGTTTTTTGAGTTTTGTAGACAGAAAGTGTGTGCATGCATATCTCTGTGGTGGAAACCTCCACATCCTGCATGAGCCTTTCAGTGATGAAGGAAAGTATCTCCTTGTCCAGCTTGGAATAGGCCATATCCTTGCCCCGATCAGCACATTTTGAACATGGCATGGCCTTAATCTTCTGAGAATGTCACCAGGACGTGATGTTGGCCTCATTCACTCCGAACCTTCGGACTGCAGCTCTGTTGCCATGTTCAGCTACAAAGCTGATCATTTGGAGTTTATCTGTGGCATTGTAGCTCAAACATTGTGTTGGCTGCATGGTTGTGTGTAACAGTATGTAGAAACCGGGACTAAATGAAGATTATCTCCATGTGGAGTTTATACACATGTTACTGTAATACCTCAGTCACTACACTATGGCATAGTAGGTGGGGTGGCATAATAATTGAAATGGAATTTTTTTGTGAAGACCTTTGAATGCCATGACATAATAAGTGGGATATTCATGAAAACCTGATTTGTGCATTCTGGTGATTTGGTTTACTATGTCATTACTGCAGCTGAGTGAATGAATTTTTTGATTTTTGTGAAACTATTATGTACATCCCATAAAATGTTTCTACATTTAGTTTATTCTGGATGGCCTACTAAAGGAAAGACGTCGTAATTTCTCAGTTGATTTTGAATTGAAGATGGCCATTTGTCTGTTGTAAAACAATCGTTCTCCTTCAGGTTGGTGCAATCTGATGGCACCTGAAATATGAGCTAAATATGGCTGTGTATTATAATGGGAATTATGTTTTGGGGGGATTTCACAGCTCAAAATTGGAGAATGTATTATATATGATAGTGTATAATACATGGCACTTTACAGTAATCTAGTCAATGATGTTTGGTTGCATCTTTATAACATTGTTGCTGCTTTTTGCAACCAAAGGTGATGCTGTTGATGATGATCTTCTGATAGTGGAACTCATGCATGAATTGTTTATAGTGGCAATAGGTTGTTGCAGCATTCTTACCTCCTGGTGTGTGTATGACAACTGGCAAGGTTAGGGTGGAGAAAGTCCCTATTATGGAAGGAAAATCTTTTGTTAGTACAGTATACATTTCTATCAAAGTTGTGGTCAGATTAACTGATTTTGTACTATTTAGGATCATGCTGAACCATGTCAGAACAATGACTACTAGAAATGAAAGGTATGGGATACATCAGAGGGGCAGGGAGTTTAATACTTTAATAGAACTACAATGTAAAAAAAAAATTATCTACCAAAATTATTCAAATTTCCATAAAAGAAATTAGCAGAAACATATGGAAATAAGAATAAAGAAAAAAATATTAAGGATTTTTTTCTGTAGGTGTAAGATTCCTTGGACTCTAGTAGGTAAGTATTGAAGTAGTTGTTGATGCTAAGAAACTTCAAATGAACATCATTAAGTCCTACAGCATATTTCATTTTATAAGTCCATCACTAGAAGAAACTATTTTTAGTACATTACTAAAATGTAGAATGTATACTTGTTTTATTTGTTGCTTGACTTTTAGAAACCAAAATATTTCTGAAATGGTTAAAGTTTTGTTTACCAAATGATCAAGACAGAGATGTAAAGAGAAACAAGAAGGAATTCTGACAAAGAATGTAAACAAAATGAATTGGGGTGTCACATCATCTAAATAGTACTTTTGATTTCAGAACATAACTCACAGAAACTGTATGCTGCTTATAACCCTATCAACAAGAGCAGTGGGGAATATATTGCATTGTTTTACCAGGGATGTTTGTAGTTATTTGAGGGAGGCAACACACATTTTAGAGCATCCCAAAACATGATCAGAACATGTTGGCCATTTTATATGGGTAATGGTTTGGTCTTAAAGATTTTGGTCAATTAAAAATTCTCTGTGTGGAAGAATATTATTATCCATTAAGTTATTTTCAATTGCACCTGCAAAATTGCATTGCAATCAGATCCCCTCCATGAAATGAACTTTTATGTCTGCATATCTTCCCAATAGAATTTCTGCTCAGCCCATCATGTCATTCCATGCAGGAATTCTGAGAATGGGGATAGCTGGGATAATTACCTTTGCAAATGACAATGATGCATCATATGATACTTCAACTTTACCTTGGGACCTGCGCTGGCCTGTAGTGCTGATTGTGGGCATGTTATGTGTTTCATATGCTTTAAAAATGAATCCATGAGTCACATTGAAGACAATAAACAGAACATTGCTCCAGTTATATGGTGTTTGAGTGACTTGCATGATTCCAGTCCAACTGATCCTGTTTATGGTGGTGGGTCAGGAGGATACACATTGTGGGTTGTCTTGCATGGAGCCCTCTTCTATGCAGGCTCCTGCATGCAAAGAGATTAGAAGCAAGTTGGTTTGGTGTTGAAATTCTACTTCATAGAGCCAAAAATGACCAATGTGATGCATGGTTGGACAGTATATTCATGCATTTTAAATTGTTTCTGTAGCTGAGAAACCACACCCCTATTCTTCCTAGCAATAGCTCCACCTCGAAGAATTTGTCAAACGAGTATGGCAACTCATTTGTAATTTTACCCATCAAAATGAATATCTTAGAGCCAAACCTGATGCCTTTATGTTAAAGCTAATTTACATGCTTACTGGATCTCATTTACATATTTCTTTGCTACAAATTTACATGAAGAGGAGTGTGTTAATCATTTAGGGAATAAAACTAACCATTTTGGAAATTTTTTTTTTTCCTTTTTGTTGCTTATCTTTTGGAAACCAGTGTGTTATAATAAACTAACTTATTTACTTCTAGAAATTATTATTATTAATAATAATAATAATAATAATAATAATAATAATAATAGTTTTATTTTTTATTTGAATTAATTTATCTGTTTATTTTTAAATGAACAGGTTTACATACTACATTTTATCAAGATGTTGCATTTATTTGTGAACTTTATTGTCAAATACCTCAAATACAGTAGAAGTTTAATGCATAATGTAGAATATGGTATGTGTGGTATGATTACTATATTGATTACTGAATGAGATCAGTGTGAAATATTCATTAATAACAAAAAATTGCTTTTAAGATTATTTGTCTTGAAATCCACTCCCCTTAAATGTATCAGATGTTTCATTTGCAGTAAATATACACCTTTGAGTGGATAAGAGTATAAATATGACTAATGATTGATTGTCATGCACAGTTGGTACATGATACTGATATGAAAAATTTGTGTGCATTAAATATTTAATTTGTAATTTTCTCTTTATATCAAAATATAAAGTTAATTGTGAGTAAAATGTGCAGTATACTAAATTTTTATGTAGTTTTATCTTTTTACTATTTAAAATAAAGTTATTCTGCAGGGATAATAAATATTTGACTTTTGGTGATCTGATGATGTGTGAACTCTCTGTCATTAGGCTTTCACAGTATGGTTGATTGTGTTTCTAAAACACATTTTTAAAATATGGTTTTACAGAGAAAATTGGAACAAGAAAACTAACAGTAATTTTTGTTTTGATACTTAAAATTATGCATATGAATAAAGTAAATTCAAAGTTATTTAATACTTTAGCATACAAACAAATTTGTTTTAATTAATAAAAGCAATAATAATAATAAAAAAGGTAAGATGCTTTATACTAGTAGCCTCTTTTATCAACCATCTCCTCAGATTAAAAAAAACAAACAATTTTTGAACTGAGTGATCTCATTACTTTTATATTAATCAGTCCCTTCTGTTAGTTTTATATTAATCAGTCTCTTCTGTTAGTTTTTGCAACTAAAAAGAAAGAAAAAGAAAAAATCAGGGTTGAAAGTTGTAGTTACTATCAGGTAATGTAGATAGGAAACAATGGTTATTTGATAATAATTCAAATCTGAAATATTTAAAATAAATAAATAAATAAAAATTCCTTGTCCAAGGATTATTCTGGAAAAATCCTAAAACATCCACAAATTATAAATAGAAATAGTAAAGAAATCAAAGGTTGAAATCTTAGAAATGTTTTTTTATTTTTTTTTTGCAAGTGTGCAACTATTTCTAGTAGAAGTGACACCTGATATGGAACCATAAATAATTCTATCTAGCAGCCATCCTTTTTAAAAGAAAATGATTATATATTCACCTATGATATATCTTTTCAAAACTCATTAATCAAGAGCCATTTTGGTATTTGGATTCACAACTCAAAACATAACAAAGGGAAGGGTTTATGAGAGATCTCTCTAAGGTAAAGGGTTAACAATAGAGTGTAAATGAATTATCTTCCCGTGCCATTATTTTTAGTTGATGGGTTCAATGCAGATAGTTAATTCATGCACCTGTTACAGGACTACTGGAATTGGAGTTGCTTGGAACTGTTGTACATTTTCAGTTTTCTTGTGTATTCGATTTGTTAATGGAGGTTTGGCTGGTGAGAATTGCTGTCAACATTGATTAACTGATTATGTGAAGCAACTGCAAGATATTTGATTTGAAGGTTTTCCCTAATGGAAACATATTAACTCAGTAAATAATTGAGAGTCAGGGAAATTCCCAGAAGACCAGTACCAGGTAAAACAATATGATATTTTGGTGTAGCAGGCATTTAATGGCTGAAAAGAAAACATTTGTTCCTGTGAGAGAGAAATGTGAGTTCAATGAAGTTGATTTTTTGTATGAAAAGTTACAGAGAAATGAGCAGTTTAGCAATATCATAGATGTAAAGCTGCATTTTTGTACCAGTATATGTTAAATCGGTGAACTGAAAATAAGTCTTTCATCAATTATACTTTGTTTATAATAGCTAACTAGTGCACATTGATACATTATTAAATAGAAAGTGAAAATTTGTAGCATTTAAGACAATTGTTTTTACTTGTTTCAAAACCTGTGAAAAGGAAAAATGCCTTTGATTTTAGGTATCCATATGTTTCTGTAATACACTGTTTAATTGTTACATGTTACTTTATGCATAAAAATCTGTATACCTCTCTGAAAAGACTTTTACTTATGTAATTTATCTGTTCATACTATTCTTAAACTATACTGCTTTTGGAAACAAGAATGTTTGTTCAGGTACTTCCTACCATCTTGTTAGTGTTTGTTGCCGCCTTTAGTGAGTAATCCTGAGGAGCGCTTTGGTGATGATGGCGACAGAAAAAGATTTCCAAGGTATAAGTTCTACTGGTGAGGAAATATCCAAATTAGTTCCTATGAGTAACAAACTATTATCACTAATATTTTCATCTTTGAAAACTGATGTGGGCTATACAAAAGAAATTGACATGATTGTTTCGATTCATATTAACTAAGTCAGTTGAACATAAATGCAGGTGTTTTAAAATTACTCAGGGTTGAACATGGACTCAGTTTTGTTAAAATTACATTGGCTTGTTCAACAAAACACCAACATTTTTAGAGTTACTAAAAAAAAAGACAGATCATTTCTGAATTTACTCTGATACTATAGTCAATTTATAAAGGGCCAACAAGGCTTCAGAAGCATCAGGACTTCAAGAAATTTGATACATTATTGTAATTAAGAGTTAATTTAATGTTTTATTCTTTGATAATCTTATATCTGGATGGTGTTTTGTGCTTTATTAAAATAGCCTTTGTTGGTATATGATTGTTTTTGGGCAGATATTGAGTTGAATGAATATGCTAAAAATAAATTTGATTTTGAGGAACATATGGTGAATATTACATTTGGAATTGTTCCATGAATCAAAACAGGAGAGGGAAAAGCTTTTAATTGTCAAGTTTGTGTGCAATTTATCAAGTCTTTCAATGCAGAAAATTAAATTTAAAATAAATGTATGCAAATAGAAATTTCCTTATGCTACATTCACTTATTAGGAATCTTGTCTTTTTGAAGTTAGAAAGAATAGCAGCTGGTAACTAGTTAATAAAATTATTAGTAATATTTTCAAAAACAACAATACAAATTCAAATTTATCAAGTTGAATTTAGTATTCCACTGGGATTAGGTTCTACCAGACGGGAGATAAAATGTTGTGCAGAAAATATCCCACTTGTTTTCATTATCAGTCTTGAGACTAGCAAATGAAGAACAAATAAATTAAAATTTTTATATTACTTTCTTGATATTTTCAAAATGAAGACAAATTTTTTTGTTTTTTTTTTGTAATGTAGCTGTGGGTTTTTGTTTATGCATTAACTGATTCTATGATTTAATGCTACATATTATGTGAGGGTAGAAAGGATAACTAAATGGTATTAAAATTTATTTTGACATTTTCTGTATAAAGCAAAATAAGATAAAAATTTAGAAATTTTTACTATGTGAATTGGTATGCTAAAAATCTATCACATTTTTTCTTGTAATCTTGTAATGTCTATTTGCTAATGACATGAGCAACAGTACCATGCAGTTATAGCTGAGTAAAGCCAAATTGTTTAAAACTTCCCTTCAGTACTCGTAACAATTTAATATAAGTGATTCAAATGAAGGATAATTATGTGTTCCATCAACTTGTCATTTTATTCAGACTACTCATCATCTTTCTCATCATCGACATCATTTCAAATGCTTATCTCCATTTCATATTCATTATCACTCTCATTGTTTGCTTCTGCCAACTCCACCTCTTTCCCATCATCAAAATTGAGCATCTCACACAAATGAGAATGCAAATCACTTCAAGGAACAGCCACACTGTTGCAGTCAGTACCACGTGTGGAACAATTTTTTCATGATAGCCAGTCATTTCATGTAGAGAATGAGAAACCATGTCCACAGTAGCTTGGTATCGTATTAACTCACCTATAACCGCATGCAGTTATACCTATTTTAGTGTATTAAAAATGCTATAACCGCACCTCACCCATAACCAATCGCATGCAGTTATAGGTGAGGTAATATGGTATGTTATGAATGAGATCTCTGTGCTACTTACAGGGGAGTTAAGCAGGTAATTTTGTTCAATTAGTGTTAATAAATCTTTTTTTTACCTGACATGTATTTTTAAATAAAGTCATCAAAAGGGTTGTTTTTTTTAGAGGCTGATGTATTATGAGAAATTTTTAAACCTGACTGGTTCAGATACAAGTTGACTGTGGAATCTCAGATCATCATAAATTTGAAAAATTTGGCAAAAATGATGTAACTAAATATATTAAACTTTACTTTCATAGTTGTATACAATTATTTTAAATTAAATTAATTAAAATGTTGCATAACTTTTTGCCAGAGGACAGAATGTTAAAATTATTGTTAATGATAATTCAGTGGATATTTTCAGTTTTAAGAATGTTAGAAACGATTATTTATACCATTTAAAAAACAATTTGGAAAAACAGGTTAAAAATGAATGCTGTTAAAATTAGGAGTTTTTGATAATGTGCAGTTTTCACCTAGTCATCAAATGTTGACATTTTAAAATTTTTTTATCCTTGCAATGGAATGATAACTAGATGTAATGTCATAATTTGACTACATAATGCATAATCAATGTATTGACTTAAATACTTTAGTTGAATTTAAAATATATATTAACACTTTATTAAACACAGTCATTACATTTACAATTCCAGAAAATATACAAGTAAAACCTATGCCAGTGACTTCAGGTAAGCATTATTATGAATTAAATTTAACAGTGTGACATCAAGTACATCCATTAAATATAGCAATAGCTCTAATGTATCCAAGATCTCTTTCCTGTGTAGCTATTGGCAGTTTCTTTCAGCCTTTGCCAGCTCATTCTGATTGGGTTTTCTCTGGGTATGATTTCTTCATACCACTAATTGGATGAGTTTTAGCAGAGTTTTTTAGATAGCCTAATCTGTCAGATATATACTTGTTGGTGTACAATACCTCATTTATTTGATTTTGACTTTTGCAAGACTTCTTGTTGCCATATATATTACTCAAGATCACTCTAGGGGCAGAAAAAAAAATTAAATAAAATCATAATACCAAGCACTTTTTTATATTTTTCACATACCTCACATTTATTCGTTGATTGCTATAATCTACTGATAAATCTGTGGTGCTAATTAGATTTTTATTTAATTTGTAAAAATTAAAATTTTGTATCTAGTTTGCTTTCAATTTAGGTAATCTAATTATATAAATGAGTAACTGAATAAATTTTATTAAGTGATGATAAATTCTAACCTGTGCACATCTGAATCTTCCTGGTTAAGAGAGTAATCAGTATAAACAAACTTAAGGTTTTTTGCTTAAGAAGTTAGATTGTTAGAAATTTAATACATATTTTTAACATTAATATGGATTTAAGAAATTATCTTATTGACTAAAAAAGCTTGGTTTTCTGTCATTTTAATTGTATTTCCTTTACTGAGTAACTTAGAAATATTCTGAAGAATTTGTGATATAGCTGTAGCCTGTTCTGAAATAATTGCTTTTGCTTTGATTACTGATTGAATAATCTTGCCAGCAACATGCAGTTCTAACTTTATATGCTTACTATTGATAATACTTTAATTTTCTTTTAGTTTGATTCTTTTAGACTGAATTTACATGCTGTTTTCCCGGTGACATATCATCCTAACTTAAATTTTCATGTTTTTATTCATTCATTCATTTTTATTTTTTATACCATTATTTTGGTATTTGTGCAAATGACAGTACGAAACTAGGCACTTGGTAAAATGGTCAAAATATTCTTGACATGGCCCCAGTTTGAATGAATAATTTCTCAAATCCATTGCTGTAATCAGTCTGTCAACTAAAGATTTTTTTTAGTTTTAATGTTGAGTTGGTTTATTCTGTATAAAATTATGGAAAGAGGAAGAGTTTTTAAAAAAATTAGCAAAGAAAACAAGAATGAATGATGCATGCACCGGACTCAAATTATTTTCTAAAGGAAAACCACCAAAATGTCAGAAAAGATTTGAATAGCAAAGGAAATAAAGACAAAAGTAACAGCACCTCATCACTTTGGTTCTGTAAGTCAGTTGGTCAGTCAGTCACTCACACATGCATGCATGCACACACACACACACACACACACACATGCATGTATGTGCACATCAAATACCAGTTAAAAATAATGTGTAAGGAATACATAATTCTGCAAAAAAGTGTTAGTAACCAAAGAAGAGAGTTTCACAATCCTTGAACAATATCCCTTAGCCAGGAGAATTTCTGGAGGCATCCCATAGTCAGGAACCTAGAGAGAAACTGCCATTCAGGAACTATGAAACATGTGAAAATACTAATAATAAGCAAAAACATAATTGTAACGAGAAAGGACTAAGAAATAACCTTGAAATGGTTGAGGTAAGCAAAAAGGGACCGTGTGTGGCTATATAAATTCCTAATGGCCAGAGGCTATGGTGATCCTAGAAACATCCCTGATGCCATTTTGAGCAGTAATAAAAATGGAAAGTACATGAATGGATGCTATTCAGTGATTTTCAGATGAAGATCTATGTTCCCAAAAACTTTTGACTATAAATGATGTAAATCCTCATCAAAATATGCATGAAAAAGAAGCTTTTTAACAAGAATCTTTGTCTTGAATTTGAAAAGATTGGTTAAGCAAGATGCATGAAATGTAGCAAAAACAGGTTTAAATATTTGAAGAAAAAATTCAAATGTATTTCCTTTGTTATTTCAGCCTTGACAAAAGATTTATATAGTTAGCAAGAAATAGTTTTTATGGCATGTACAGTTTACTTAGGAAGAAATGGATGGTGTACTATAATTATATGTATTTACATTATTTATTTTTTGTTTGATTGACAATAATAAATGCCAAGGGAACCTAATTATTTCTTTTTTCCATAGTCAAATATTATCATTTGGCCATATCATGTTCCATGTAGTCACTTGGTTGTGATTTGGTCAGATGCCTAATTTGACAGTCTGGCTATAACATAAAGTATATAGATAGACAGACAAAGAGAGATAATGTAATGTTAAAGTTTTTCCATCAGCGTCTGGAAGTAACAACAACTAAGATAATGCTATGTTAATTATAGCTGACTGCTTTGAGATGCTTGAGAAACAGCACAAAGCCATTAGTTTGGTTTCTTTGATATTCATTCTTGCAGCTAATAAAACAAAGTGAATTATAAAATTATTCTATAATGGTCATGAAGCTTGATGTCTATCCATTGCACTAAGTGGTAAGGAGTGAAAAGAATTAAAAAGATCTTGTCATCATTGAAATATTTATTTATTACCTGATAGATTTTTAAAATTATGCTTTAAACTGATATATTTATTTAGATACTGTACTCAAATTATTAAGAAACAAAATTTATTATGTGATAATACAAGGCACTTGTGACCATAAGAAATCTTTTTATCCTTCAAATAATTTGCCCACCCTGAGCATATTATGCATGTCTGCACCAACTTGGGGTTGTTGTTACTTAGTGATGATAGCTGCTAGCTCAATTTATTTATTTTATTTTTTGCAAAAAAACTGGTAACTTGGAAGGAAAAAAATGCTCACCCTTACATTTTATGGAGCCTACAGTAGCTCTTTTAAGATTATAGTGACATACCATGTAATTATGTATGTCCCCTACTGACCACAAATGGGATGAACTTGACTGACATAGATGGCAATGGCAGAACTTACCGGATAGCTTTACTGCTCTGAATAATGATCTCTTTATAGACATTTTGCTGATATAAGAAATGGTGTTGGAGATTGGTGTACATATTAATGGAAAAAAAAAAGTCTCAACTGTTTTGAAAGGATTTAGTACAGAACAATTTTTGTAATTTGTGACTTTGACTCCCTTGACTTTTCTGAAACTTTCTTGATAAGAAGGCAGAAATCTCAAGGTGTTTGCTGATGATTTAAAATCCTTTGCATTTGGTCTTTGATTAAATTTTTTTTTTCAAGATTCTGGGTGTTGCTTTAATTGGATTTGTTTTAAATTACACAGTTCTCAAATGTACTTAATGACTAATTTTAATTCTTTCTGTTTTGTATTTCCACTACCCTGTTTTATCTGTATTTGAATTTCTCATGGGATGACATTTATTTTCTGTTTTTCTCATGCACAGACACACACTGTAAGTGTCTTCTTTAGAGATCTATCTCCTTTGTTTTCTTTTTGTGTGAAATTAAACAGTTTTCATTTTTGTCAGAATAGATTGTAATGGAATGCTACCAAAATAAGCTTTCAATTATTTTACTGAATATAATTATCATGTGTTGTCTCAACAGATTGACAAAAAAAAAGAAAGGAAATATCAATTTATAAAGATCAAATTTTTTTAAAAAAACACAATACACACTTATAAATACTGGACATTGCTGATAATATGTTGTACATAATATTTTATTGAGTGGATATTTTATTTTTCTCCATAAGGCAAAATTGCTTGCAGATAATGTATGATAATTTTCTTCTTAATGCAGGTTATGGACAGTATATACTCTTATGCTTAATCTGTTATAAACTTTTCTTTACACTGCATAATGCAGTGTTTGTTTTTCTTCTGGAAATGTTTGTTTTAGGATAAATTCTAGCCTAAAATTTGTTTAATTTGTTCAATGGTTTTAAGCTTTTAGCAAACTTAGCCATGCATGATCTCTGGGCTAGCTCACCTGTTTTCTTAGTTCTACCTATTATTACAGAACTATTTTCTCCAGGCACTCTATCTGCTTCCACTGTCTAAACAGAGCTCTTTTGAGAAAATGCAATTCTGGAGATAATGGAGTTTATATTACCCATCACTTTCCTGCGTTTATACAGATCTATGCCCCAAGGCTTCAGAAAGCGGTTTGTGCACTCTGATAGATCTTATTCTGCTGTTTACTTTTTATTTTATTAGAATGCTACCATTTTTTGGTCTTTGTGTCCTAATCTTTAATACTAATATGCAATTTTCTTGTACTTAAAGAAAAAATAAGGGTTGAAGAAGTGGAGAGGATCAAGTTTTAGAAGCCAAATATTGTTTATGTT
Source organism: Nautilus pompilius (assembly GCA_018389105.1). Lineage (NCBI taxonomy): Eukaryota > Metazoa > Mollusca > Cephalopoda > Nautilida > Nautilidae > Nautilus > Nautilus pompilius. Next base: position 4,139,809 of record JACATO010000317.1, read on the forward strand.
GTGAAATGACACTGAAAGACAGTCTGAGTCCTTTTATAGCTGGTGATGAGAATATTCATAGGCTGATAAGAGAGATTGAAAAAGAAAGAAGTTATAATGATTCCTTAAGTTTTTGATATAATTATGTTCATTTAGTTTGAAGGAAAAATTGCATAAGATTATTTTGTAATACATTATTACACTTTAGTTTTCTGAGTCATAATTAAAACAAATGTAGAGTTTCAAACAAATAAAAAAATGCATATTATAATCTCTTTTTAACAAATACATCATATTTACATTAATAATAAGGCATATTTTAAATATTTGTATCTAGTGACTTATACAATCTTTATTCTCCTTTTCTTTTGGATGAGTTGACATTATGAATGATGATTTTCTGGTTTTGTTGTCTAGTGGTTAATTATGCACTGTTTTGTATTATTTCTTGTCATCATCACAATTTATTTTGTACAGATGTACTGAAATTCTTCACTTTATTATTTATTTATATTTAACCAAGACATCCTTGATATGAACAGTCGCTATTGCTGTTGGCTTTCTGTTGTATTTTCTTTATAGCTTAACTGTAAAAGTCACTAATATTTATTGTTAGATTTCATCCAAAGCTACCGTTCTGGCTTTTACTTGTGTTCTGTTAAAACATTTAGCATTTAGAGACATCAATAATTTGAGTGTTGTTTAGGATTGATTGATTCCTGTATTCTTTTAACTATAAAATGTTTACCACAATTTATTTTTCCTTGATTGCAAAAGAAATTTATGAAAGTTTATGCCTCTTTGTGACTCTGTAGACTTTATGCCCTTCTAATAATGGAAGTGATTTCTGTCAGGAAAGAGCCATTTCTAAATGTAGTCTTTTCTTGGTTTTGTTTTGTTTAACTCCATCAAGATATTGAGAAATTCCCCTTTCTCATGACTGCTCCTTGGTATCTGTTTATATATAAAAGATTCAAAGGAGAATATTTTCTGATTTGGTTGTTTGCTTTTGTTAGTATCATAAGAATAAAAGGTATGCCTGAAGGTGATATCATTTAACAAAAAAAAAGAGAAAGAAGTGATGGTATTGCAAGTTGTCCACTAAATTTTGTTTTTTTATTTTTGTTGTTTAGTTCTTAAATTGGTGGTCCATTTGTAGACTACTAAACTGCTAAGGTTGGGGTCCAAGTTTTAATCTCATCTGGAACCTGTGGCATACTTACTTTGGATGGCTTCTTCTTCAGCTGACCACGTACATTTTTGTTTGGGTTCTTCAGTTTCCTTTCACATCTAAAAAATGAAGATTTATACTATGGACTTTCTGGGTAGATGTAGTGCAGCTTTTGTTGGTGGTTTGTTCTTTAACTACAAACCAAGAACCCCCAACCATATCTTGGCCACCATTGTACTTTTGTAGGTAGATAACACTCACTGTACATTCATAAAGCATCTCTCAAGAATATCACATTTACTAAAAGCTTAAACAGAGCAAACATTTTTTTAGAATAGTAATGATTGTGAACAAATTTTGCTGCTTGTCATTGTATTTACAGACAAGAGGTTCTTCAGTGCTTTACAAAGTTTTATTAAGCTCTTGTTATCTATGATTATATTATGATTTTTCTAGCTGGGTGACTTTGAAAACTAGAACAAAAAACAAAATAAGCATAAAAGCTAAGAAAACAGTGCTATAAAAAGGGGAAGTAACTCTTTTCTTTTCAATTAACTGCATTTTTTGTAGCTTTTCATTAGGTAGAATGCATATGGTAATTCATTTACTAACTCTCCTCCAAACATACCATCTGAACAGAATAAAATAGTGATACATAAACATTACTGTTTGATAGTTTTGAACAATTTTTGCAATTTGGAACAAGAATTGCAAGACTATATTTGAATATATGCTTCAGAGATCATAATTAACTGATACATTTATTTTTATTTCCATTGTTTTATTAACTTTTAGTTGACCACCCACATGCTAGTGTGTGTATGTATCACTGAAGACCTAGTAATAATCAACAGTGTTAAATATTTCAATTTATTACAGTTTATTACTGGATGTTAACAAAAATGTTAAATCAATTAAATTTGTGTTGTATGAGTGAAATTTTCCCCCTCAATTACCCCACTTTACATCTTATTACATCAGTCAGATTTGTTGTTTGATTGAAATGTTAGCCATGGTTTGCGGGGGGTTGAAATGAGTTATCTTTATTTAAACTTTATCTTTTGCCTAGAATATTTAAAGATATCATGGAAAGGATAAAAAAAAACTGTTTGATTTTGTTTATATGTTTTCAATATTATGATATGATGAGTACAAACAGTGGATAAAATATAGGACTCAGATAATAGATACATTGATATACATTTTCTCAGTTGTACTGAAATTAGTTATCCCAACTCTTGTTGCATAAATTAAGAGTACATTTAATTTAATCCACAATGGAAGATCCTTCTGTGAAAGAATGCAATCAGTTCGTTTGAAAGAGTCTATGATGATAAAAAAAAAATATTGCTCTTCCATAACTTAAGTGGAACTTTATTGAACTACAAAGACTGCAGTGATTGATAGCTTACTTTCTTAGAGTCATGAGGCTTGAATCTAGTAGTGCCTCATTCATTATTAGAAAAAAAACTCTCTTTATTTTGAGTTAATTTTGAATTATTTAATTTCATTCCACTTCAACTGCATTTTAAAGCATTTAATGCTTAATAATGTACTAGTAATACAATGGGATTGAGTTTAAAATCTATTTATTTATTTATGGTTTTACAAACTAGAATGGTTTAAATTTTTTAAAATTGATAAAATACAATAAAAGAAAGAATAGATTATTTTTAATATGCATGAAAACCAACAGACTTGGTTCAGCTAACACTGCATATGAAGTTCCTTGTGATTAACTCAAATTCTCACATAGGAAACAGCAACAAATAGAAACGAAATCACTAACTACTGAAATGATGTTTCAAATTGATATTTTAAGACCACCTTAATTCATTAAATAATGAAATTTATTATCATTAAGCAATGTTCTTTCATACATAAATTAAAAATAGAATTTCTTAAAAAATATTCCTAGCTGAAATTAAGCTGTAGAAGTTATTAAAGTTTGGTATTACTGGTAACCTATTTTTAGCTATGTTGCATGATCAGAATGAACCAACCATTTTATTCCTTTTGAGTTAGATTAATACTGTACAAAAATAAAAGGAATGCTTAAATAACAACATGTCAAGATATTTTGTCTCCCTGTTTTTGCTTTTAGCTTTGAATTTTGGCAAATTAGACAATTTCTGTACATATACTATATTTGAAATAATATATATTAATAAAAAAATTAAACAAAGTAAAGAAAACTAGTTCACAGTTACAGTATTAAGCTCAAGAGCTTCAGCAGGTTAATTCAGAAAGTTCTTATTTCTCGTAAGATGCATTACGTTTATTTCTCTTGGATTACGCTGATTTAACACTCAGCTCCATGGTCTGTGCAGTTAAACAAACAGAAAAAAAAAGTTTTGAATTAAAATATACTTATTAAAAAAAAAAAAAACATTTGCTTTTGTTCCAGTTAATTTTGTTGGTTATTTTTTTTCTGATTTGATTTAACTAAGTAGGAGAAAAGTTGTAAAAAACAGATTTTAGATTTTGATTGGTAGAGAAAGCTTGATGATGATTGGGCTGATTAATTCTCTATCTAGATTGATGTGAAAATTCCCTTTGTTGGCAGTGGCTTGGAGACAGATAAATAATGGAACACTCACTTATAAGAGACAAGCCCATTGTCACTGCTCTAGATAAATATCCTCCCTAGGTGATGGGGAGATGGAATTAATGTTTTAGTATTATTAATTGATATCCTTTCACAAACTTAAAAAAAAATTAGACAGTTGATTTATCATCATTTTTTTTTTGCTAATAAAACCTTGAGTTTTTCCATTTAGTAGGATTTTATATGGATTTACTGATAATATCTAATGGGTTTTTTATATACAGGTGGTGAATAGAAAATGCAATGGGATTTTAATTATGAATTCATGCCTTTCCAGAAAATCCCACATATGTTCTATGAGAGAGAGGTTGGTTAACCTTGTAACATAGGACACAGGGGACAGTCAAGATCTGAATATTGTTGTGCTGTAAGTGGTCATCTTAGTTAATAATGATGAACATTATCTTGTTAAAACAGGTAACTTGGTGGATTGGCCATGAAGGCAACACTCTAGATCTGATAATCTGGTCTCAGTATTGCTGGGTACTTAGTGTTGTTGCATTAGAGGCATGCAGGAAGTTGTTGAATGGCTTGTGGTTTTTATATGTGTAACTGTTGTCACAGTTTTTATGACCAAATTTAATGTACTTTAAAGTCTGTTACATCATTACAAAGTCACCAAATAGTGATCTTTTTTTTTTTTAAGTGCTTTGAGAATGACCTGAGCATGGACAATCTCGAACTTGTCTGTTTTGTTGTACATGTTGTCTTAATCACAGTATGGTTCTGTATCAAATGCTAAAATGGTGCCTGACTTCATAACAGATAATTCTGCATTCATTGTTGAAATTTTTCCAGGGCTTGGCAGTAGGCATTTTCAGATGTTGTTCTGGTGCCCCATGATTGCTATCATGTATACAATGTTATATTCCAGAAAAATATTAATAAAATCTGAAAAAAATTTCTATGGTTTTTACAGAAGTTGTAGTACGCACAATATTTTGAGAAGAAAGGTACATTGTTCATCTCACTTGGATACATGAAACTCATGCTACATACATTGCCAAGAATTCATTTAATTATACTTGTGACTTGGCACTGCTTATTTGTAACATTTAAAAGTATATTGATCTACTTGTATTTAGTTTGTTGTTTAGTTAAGTAATCTGCTCACACTCAGTAACTATCTGATTTTAGATTCTTTCATCATACAAAAACAAAAAAATGTAGTGTGATTGAAATTGTTTTTTTGGCTTAGTATAGAAAAAGTTGACTGTTTTGCCTATCTATCTTTCTTTTTTTTTTTGCTATTTTTTATCATTGTATATTTACTGTGTGTGGAAGAGGAGGAGGAGAGAATATGCTGACACATCATGTCTTTGAGTTCTCTAGAAGAATTTCAAAGTATATGTTCCTATTTTTTTGATAAAACTGATTTTAATAATGGAGAGAGAAAAAGAGAGAGAGAGAGAGAGAATTTATCTGCTATTTCAAATACTGCATGATTTTTTTCTGTAGCTTCTTATGCATATCTATTGTGTAATGAGCAGTTTATTCTATCATTAAGAATTTAAAATTCTACCAGCTTGCCACAACATTAATTTAGAGACTTCTGCACTGGACTGGTTGATGAAGATGAAATCTGATAGCAGCCTAAATAGTCCCTAAAGATTTCAAAATATGTCTGAAATTAGTGAAAAGTTTATAGGATTTCTGCTTCTTTCATTTAGCTATTTATATATTTTCCTTTGTTTATCTCAATTAATTTGAAGTGATGAGGAGAAATTGGATACTGCATTGGAAATTTTTGGAAGCATTGCTGTGCAGAATGGTGGTAACTTTCCTTTAATTGTCACCAGCTCCATCTACTAATTTGTTCTACAGTGTGCCTTTAAATTAGATACTTTAAACCATATAACTAAATCTCTGATCACTTGTTTTTATTTATGTTTATACTATAACTGATAGTGATGTTTATTTACTATACAAGGAAATTAAACTTTATCTTCAGTCTGCATAATTCTCAAACAGCAGCTTTAGTTCCAAATGTTGTTTGTAATGGCATTTTATTAAAATTGTATTTTTTTGTGCATTAATATTTACATAAAGATTGGATTTGTAAACTGTATGAATTTTACAAATATTTGTACCAACTATATATATAAAGATCAAACATTTTTATTCACTTAGCATTTTTTTTTAAGCAGTTACACTCAATTATGAGCCTGTAATTATGTTAGAATATCATTTTTTTTTTTTTTGAGAAACCCAATAGTTTAAATTGCTAGTGCTTTATGCATTTGATCTGTTTGCTTGCTGATTGATGAAAAAATGATTACATTATGATTTTTATATATGTTTTGCTGATGGTAGGTGCTTTTTTAAAATTATAAGCTAATATAAAGATTGTGCTATAAATTACTAGTGTTTTCTTTTGACTATTAATCTGGTTTTCCATGTACAAAATTTTTAAAAAAAACAAAAAACTTTGAGACACATTTATTTGGTTAGAAAATAAATTTAATAAGCCTACACTCATGGAGCTCATTGTGGAAATCTTTGTTGGAGACAAACTAAAATAGATTTAAATATTAAGTATTGTTAGGCTTCAGGTGTGACTTACCAAATAGCTGTACTGAACAAAACTTTACTGCTAATCTAACACTTTACCACTAAAGTATCCCTGGATTTACCATAGTTAAAAATATATGTCCTTATTACTTAGATAGTATTCAAATGGCTGTGTAAAATTTTATTAAATTTCATGCTTTATAAACATAAGCATTGTAGTCACATTGGTTAAACAACAGTTAAGTATGAATGGAAAATTTTACATCTAGATTCTTTATCTCTTGCTTATGTTGCATTTTAGGTTTTGTCTCTTGTATTAGAAAGTTTTACTCTATATGAATACTGCAATTTAATTTGCTAGCCTCTGACTCTAATGAAGAAATTTTACATGATGAATGTTAAGATTTGCATTTAATAAGCAAATGTAAAATTCCTTTTATAAAAAAAGAAACTGAAACACAATTTCTTCAGTGAAAGTTTTTATCTGGTACAGTAGACATTTAATTATTAAATAATGTAAGAATTTAACTGGGTAAATAATAAACAAAGAAAAAAAGTAAGCTTTCATTAATAATGATCTTACAGATTTTAAAAAAATAAAACTGATGCTGATTGTTCTGAAGTTTTGGCTACAGTTCTGCTCAGATGTCTACTGTTGGAAGAGGATGGAGTGCAGAACTAAAGCTTGCGTTATTTGCTTATCTTTTAAAGTAGTTTTCACAGGTCGGATATACAGCTTGTGATTCTCACTGATAGTAATAGTAGAAAGTATTTCTACTGCTTCTTTTAGATTCTTTATTATTTTCTCTTTGGTCCAGGTGATATGTGTTTTTAGAACTGGTTCTTCAAGGATGACTTCTTTCTCTTCCTCTCTCTCTCTCTTTAAAATATGTTTCACTGTTCTCAAATACATATCTTAACTGGCTATCTGGTTTCTTGAATATGCATACACATCCACACATTCTGTAATTTAATGTAATTCCAGGTTAAGTCTTCTAAATGATTTATACTTCAAAGAACTAAAAGTCTTAAAATTTTCATATGATTATTACATTTGCATCAGCTTTTTCATATTGTGAAATTTGCTTTTAATGCCTAAGATTTCATCAAGTAGAAACTTTATGCAAGTACTCACTTTTCTTCCTTGTCATCTTTGTTTCTTTAATTTGCTGAGACAAGTTTTAACTACAATATAATCATGTTCTGAAATACTTCCAATTGTGGTGTACCTATAATTATTTTCTTCACAGCTGATTACTCTCCCAGTGGATGCAGTTTTCTCTTGCTGACTGTATCTCTTGTAGATTATCCATGGCTTTGTATAAAATGACTTCTCAGTCTTGCTTTGGCAAGAAAATGAGGTTTAATGTAGTGAGGTTTAAGAATCATTTGCTTTCATTGCCTGAGGCTTGTGGCTAATTTTGTTTGTCTGGTGGAGCAGTTTTCTATGATAAAAAAAACTTAGAAACACCACTTAGATAAAAAGATATGATATTGTTGATCAGAATTGTTATATATGTCTGATGACTGGAAAGTATTTTTATTTTATTATAATTGGATGATATAATAAAGGTGCATTGTTGTCTGTTAAAAAGGTCATTTTATTATAAACCTTTTCTGAAATGATGTAAACAGAATTTTCCAGGGTTTTCACAGATCTATCTTAAATGTTTGTCTTGTTTTGTTTTTGATAGCAGGTTTTAAATTCTTTTATTATTATTTATGAAACTATTTTGATTTTAATCTTAATCAATAATGCTCATGTGCAGAATCTTTTGTTTTTAAGTTATTGAAAGAAATCTATTTAAATCTGAAGGGGGGAATATTAGATTTTGTTGCGTTTGCCATTGTTGAAAAAAGCATGTTGGCATGATTTCTTAATATATTAATGTAATTAAGAGAGATGGAATAACTTACCCTGTTATATTTCAAAAGAATGAAATACTTATGTAACTACAATAAGCAAAATACATCTAGATAATGTTTAGTTAGAAGTCTTCATGGCTGATATAAGGCTAAATTGGTTTATACTCTCAGCTACTGCTAGTAATTATTCCATTCATTTAAAATTTTATTGCAGAAGTTTTCTTTTTTTAACCTTGTGCCATGTTGATACTTTAGCCAGCTTTATACTGTGACCTCTGCTCTTTTTAATTGTAGATAAGTGAAAACATTTTTTTACTTTCCACACTCTCATAGACTTAATTATTTAAATTTTCTATCAGATCTTCCCTCAACATCTATTACTCAAACTAAATATTTGTATCTAATATTTTTAATTGTTGAACATATTCTAAATATTTTAAACCTGGAAAAACTTTAGTAATTTCATGCTGAACTCTTTCTAATATTTCAATATTCTTTCTTATGAATGGACTACATTCCTGCACAGAATATTCAAAGTATAGACAAACTGCAGACCCCTGTACATAAAGGCACAAATTTTTTTTTTGTATTTATGTTTGATATTTTGCTGCAGATATTTTTATTAGCAACTGATGATTTTTATTAATGATAACTTTGAGATGGTTATCTGAAACTGCTTTCTAATTTAGTGTAAGCCATGATGGATCTAATAAACGTATTGACTCTAACATAAATTCTATTATTATACGCAAAGTTTTTGATATTTGCATCCACTATACTATCTATATACCTTATGTAAAACAAAAGTGGGAGGACCAAAAACCATTCTCTGTGGTATACCACTAGTGAGTTGTTGATATGAAGACAATACCCCCATTTAAAACTATGCATTGTTTATTTCTAAAGATATTCATTATCTGTAACAAAAGTGTATTCTCAAATTTTTTTTAGTATGTGACAATTTATGAGAAACCTTACTGAAATCTAATTAAGCAACATTTGCTTGTTTTTATGTCATCTAAACCAGAGATTTCAGTCTGAAAACTATGCTGAGAATTAGAAAATTATTTTAATCAAATGATTAATAAAATATCTTTAACTAAAGAATAAAATTCTGCAAACTATTGAAGTTAAACTAACTGGACTGTAATTACCAGGTTTACTATGGTCACCATTTTTTAAAATATTGTAACATTTGCTACTTTCCATTTGTATTGAAAATATTTGTTTATAATGATTTATTAAAGAAAATAAAGGTTTGCAAATAAACATTAAAGTTTCCTCTAATGTTCTTGGGAAAAATGTTACTTAATTTTGCAGTTTTATTGTATTTTTTAGTTATTTAAACATGGTTTTAAACATGTTTTCTATGATGATTTGTGTGTGAAACTGTTTTGTATATGTTGGCTCTACAATTGGTATTTTTAAGTTTTCCTTTAAGGTAAGAAAGTAAGTGCTGCTGATGCTTGAATTAATGTCCATCTCCAATTTCAGACTCAAAAGCTGTTAGAAATCATCTGTATGTCTACATTTGTAAATATCTTCAGTAACAAGCATCCAAGTTCTTTTCTAGGAATATTTCAGCACATGAATATCATTTATTAAAAAATTTATTTTGTAGACATGATGACCCTTGATTTCTGCATTTACAGTTACTAACTAAAAATCAGCTGTTTTATTTTAAATGAGTTATAGCATCCCTTAAAGTGTTCATTTACAAACATAGTTATCATTGTACAGATCCATTGTTTATAAAAATCTGTTCACAAATATAAACTTCAGTAACTTATGATATACACATCATGTAAACGAATAGTAAACAGTATATGAAAGCATACATATTAAAGTTTTTAACACACTACAAATTTCTAAGTTTCAATATATCCTCAATCTTTCATAATACATTTTTCAATTGTCTGTAAACATCCAATTTTTGAGTGATTGCATGGATTGCATTGGTGATTCTGACCTTGAGTAATGTTGTTTTGTATGACTAATCAACACTTTCAGCATGACCCCATCAAAATAGTTTAACTGGGACAAGTCAGTTGAACAAGGTGGCTAAGCAAATTGTTCATCCCAACTGATTCATTTGGCTGGGAAGACTTTAGACAAGAACTGTCACACATTTAAGTGTAGTGGCAGGGAGCAATGTCTTGCTGAAAAAGGTGCTAGTTGAAAGATTTAATCATCTTAGCTCAGGAATAATATCCTTTAAATGTCAATTGTGTTGGTTGATGCTGCTTCATCAAAATGTTGACTCTTCCAGAAACCCAGGAGAATTCCAGATTTATTATTGGAACTATTTACAGAAATCAAATCTTGCATGATAGTAACCTTTCAGTAACATTTGAACCATCTAATTTTTGAAGGGTGTCCATGCATGTTCACTGAGAATTTTGTGTACAGTTGATCATGGGATGTATAGTTCATTGATGTATGTTGCAGTGATTTCCATGGATTTCTGTCAAATGCTTCCTGCCAATAGCTGCAGTTTTGTTATTGAAATTAGGCTGCCTGGATTGAGGTCTATCCATCTCTGACCCAGTTTATTACATTTTTTTCATACATTTGCTAACTGAGTTCCTATGTGGTGCATCTTTCTGGTAATAAACAGTGAAATTTCTTCTCAGCTATTATGGGCTTCAGTTTTGCTAGCCATAAAACACTTTACTCTTACTTCTACTGCCACCATTTCCAGATTTTAGATGTGACCTGAATTAACATAAAGAAGTACTTTAATATTTATACCATAATATGTGTTTACTGTTTGTTTCTATAAGGTGTATATCAAAATTGTTAGATTTTAAAGTGCAATGCACACTTTATAGACACCCTGTATAAGTTTTACTATTGATAATTCCAAATTTAGAAAACTGACATGATATCTTAGAAACTGCATATCAGTATTGGAAGTATAGAAAATATCATTCATTTACATCTGTAATTCAATAAAGCAAGTACCAGTTTGGTTACAAAAGAACTCTTAGGCAGTGGAAGTTCAGGAAGAGATTGTGTTGGAGCACTTGTAGTATTACCAGAATAATGGTGATAATTTTTTAAACAAGATGTCATGAGATATAGATCTATCACTTTACTTCACAGTTCAGTTATTTACTAGAGAGGTCACTGCATCAGTGCTTTGAAGTATCTAGAGGCATTTTGAATTTTTTTGCATGTGATGAAACCATTAATACATATTAATTACTACAGCAATCTTTTATTCATTGATGCTAAATTGCAATTTGCAAACATTGTCCAGATTTGTTATCAAACAGTGCCACACTATGATAGCATTCACCCTCTTGTAGCTAATGTGAAAATTCCAGTCTTTGCCAGAATGGGATGGAAAATGCTTAATTATTACTTCTATAATCTAAATTTGTTGCCATATAATTTCTGTCCTGTCAGACCACTCAAAGAAGCATCTGTGTGTCATCAAGTTTTAAAGTGTTGAAGATGTAAAAGCATTTGTTCTGAAATGGCTACATTTCCATCATAAAGATTTCTATGCTTCTGGCATTAAGGCATTGCCATAATTTTTCAAATGTATTCATGTGTCAGGGAAATACTAGAAAAAGTAAGAAAAAATTTATTTACTTGAAATTTTTCAATAAGAAAAAATCAGGTTAACTTTCAGTGACTATGTATCAGCACCTCTGATTCTCCTACTCCATAATTATATACCACTACATGCATTAATAGTGGATCAAATCCCTTAACTACATTGTCACCCACATAAGAGAGATTTTTATTTTAGGCTCCAGGATAGCAGAGTCTAGTATGATTTATATTTTATCAGATTCATAAACCACTTAGTCTACCCACTTAAACTAGTTAATAGCCAAACATTAAAAATAGTCAGGGTGTAGACTAACTTTCTTTTTCAGAAGTTTTATTAATTTCCTATTATCCATTTTTCATCAAGATCTGGAGCCTTGATTTCCTCAGCATGTTCATTTTTTAATCCTCTGTCGCTCAATCATCTGACTACACTTGAAAAAAAAAAATACTTGGAATGACTATAACTCTCTCATCAGCTACAGTCTTTCAGCATGATTACCCTTGTTCTGTGCACATCTCTCTGGGTATTATAGCAGAAGATACTCATTTCTGATTGTAAACTAATCAGGAGAAAATAACAATTATTGTATATACATTTTATTACTTAAACATTGCCAAAGGATTTTCAGTTTAGAATGTGTTCTTGAATGGTTTACTAATTCAGAACTGACCATTGACTAAAAAAATAATGAAAAATGCTATAAGAAAATCAAAATTAAATAATGGCATATTATCATGGCTGCTTATAAAGATGCTAGCCATTAAAGTATTATCTTGAGGCTTTAAAAATGGTAATGCAGTCAAAAATATTGTTGTCTGTTGACAGCAAAAATGAAAAAAAAAACATATGCATCTATTTCCTACTTTATTTGTGCAAAGGGGAGAGAGAGACATGGGGCATAATGAAATACATACTTGCCAAGTTTCCAAAATTTTCATGGGGGAGACTTTGGAAATCTAAGTTGCAAAGCACTCAAAAATGTAAACAAAGAACAAAGAAAATGTAAACACTCATGATTATCTGTTTCTAAATTTCCATATGGTCACAATTGTCAAATGCAATCAGTCATGCTCTGACTCATGTCCAAGTGTTAATTCTTTATTGTAGGTAACACAGGCTGACTTTGCTGTTTTCAAAGTTGTCCTACTTGGTTTGTAGGCATGACAGTCCTCTGTTCTAGTGCATTTACATGTCAACAACGCATCCAGGGTTGAATTGTCAAGAAGAGACCTTATGACACAACTGGGAGTGTCTGCTGTGAGAGACAAGCCTACAGTGTGGCAGGTGGCTATAGGGTCAAATGGCAGACAACCATAGCATGAGCCATACACAATAGGGTGACAGGCTTGTTGATTTCTGATTGGTCATAATATGAAACTCGGGAAATGTTGACTATGGTGACGAAAAATTGGGTGGTTTTCACATTTTATAGGAAGGGTTCTTAAAAATTGGGAGAAATGAGTCTTTTTTATGAAAAAAGCAGAAGGGCGGGAGATCGATTAAAAATTGGGAGAGTTGGCAAGTATGGAAATACAGCTGATATTTGGAGTGGAATTTAGTAGAATTTATATCCATTAATAGCAAGCTAGAAAAAAAAAAACATTACATTTCTATCAAATAAGTTTATATAGACATAATAAGTTTTAAATAATTATATACTGTACATTCAAGCAAAAATAATATAGGACTATCTACATATCAATTTACATATTAGGACCCGAAACATGATATGTACTATATTTAATGCATACAAATTTTAATAATTTTTTAACTGTAAGCTGGTTACCTCATTAAGTGTTTCACTATGTTCCAATTATTATTTTTCATTTTTTAAACTTTATCTGCATTATCATTAAATACTAGTCCAGTAAAACATGAAACAGAGTATGGTAATATGTTGTGTGTTGTTACAGTTGGTAAGTTCAATTACTAAGTTAAATATGAGCAAAACCAACTTTTTTGTCTCACTGTATCCTCTCATATATACAATTTAAAACACATTTTATCATATTTTTTGTTTTAATTGTTATTAATAATTCTAAAATTGAATTCTTTAGCTTTTTTCTAGTTTTAATAGCATTTTAATCAGTCATATTTCTGAAAAATTCCTCCAGAAGCTTTCTCATCATTATTTATTTATGAACTGTCATGTCCTCTGTCATTAAACTAAAGATAGTCTTTTTTGTTTTGTTTTACTTATTTATTATTGTTTATAGATATATGGCATTGAAAATAAATATGGAAACAAGAAAAACTGGAAATAAATCCCAAATAATACGTAATGAAATTATATCTCATGCAAAAATGAAATGCTTAATTTACAGTTATGTGTTAATATAGTACAATTTGACTGGTTGTCATTGAAGCAATCAAAAAGTGCCTTATAAAAGTATAGGTAGTATGGGGAATGTGTAGTAAATATTTTGACTCCTGGGAAAAAAATATTGCATGATAAGCACATAAAAATCAAAATCTTAGCTAGGGCCAGATTAAGGTTTGTGGGGTTCCTACACCAAGAAAAATATATGGGTCCTCTTACAATTCAATTTTTTTGCTCCTTCCATACAGCATGCATACACAAATATATACATGCATGCATACACATATGCACTGAAAAATTGATAGGCATATATTCAAAATTTATTTAGAATGTCATCTTTCAAAATTTTGCAGCCACAAAGGTAGAGATAATATCTTCAAAAGCTAGGATCATCATAATATCATTCTTGATAAACATAATTGCAAATGCATTGAGTTTTTTCTCTTTTTTTTTTTTTTTTGCATATTTTCCTGAAGTTGACTCTTCTTTAGAAATTGTTTTGGAGAAGAATTGTTCACCTTCACGAACTATTGCAGAAAGGGTCTGAAAAAGTTGTAGTTCTGTGTCAATGATTGGGAATGTCCTTTTTTTTAATCAAACTGGTTTTCCATAAATAATAATGTATCATTGCTCAGGGTTATTTTAATATTCTTTATTCTTGTGTCTTAAAAAGTCAGCAAAAAGAAGAAACTTGTTGACAAAGTTGGCATGAAAATCTTCATGGTACTTGGTAATCAACATGGTCACATAAATTTTGAGATTTTCTTTGTTATTTCATCTCAGTGAGTGGATGAAAACAATCTCTTTTGTAACTCACTTTTTTGCCAATTGACACTGGTTCAAATCAAAATTTTTGGACCCCCCCCCAAGTTTGATGCTGATACTACAATTGTCAATCTGTTTTGAATTGGTTTTGCTTTCTGGTTTTCACACATATCTGGAAAATATCAGGCATCAGATTTCAGGGCTCTTCCTTCATCTCCTTGAAGTTGTCTCTGAAGTTTGTAACGAATTTCTCCAATGTGAGAAATACTGACACCACAGTCTGTACATTGACTGAGAGGCTTTGAAAGATGGTGTTGCTTGTTTGGAACCTTTTCAGTATGTTATGCCATATGATTCACCTGAAAACAATTTTGAAGAGCAAATTTTTTTTGAAAGATTCATTTACATCTTACATCAACTGACTTCTGAATTTGCTTCCATCTTCGTGAGCATTTCATAAATCTTTCCATAGTTGAGACACAGGGCTGCAGTGGACTCACTCTGATAGTGCCAATGCATCAAAGATAATTTTTTCAAAATTTGGATTTGTGCATTAGTATTTGGGTTTAAACCTGAGGTCAAGGTGTTCCAGCACTTCTGAAAATGCATATCTGTCTTGCACAAGACTAAAATAGTTTACAGTACTGAGACATGAATTAAAATATGCAACCCCAACCAAATTCAAGGAATGAGCAGCACAGTACATAATCTGCCAGTGGATTAATCTCTTGGATTCTGGCTTGAAGGCCTACATACTTTCTTGACATGTTAGCTGTATTTTCATAGCTCTGTCTGTGGCAGTTGGTCAGGTCCAGTAACAAATCTTATAGTGTTGAAGAAACATACTGTTTTATATCTCTTCCATCAATATTCTTGATAGGAAGAGATTTTAGGAAACACTGTTGATTCTCCATCAGAAATGACATGTCTGACAATGAATGTCAACTGGTCTGTGTGAATTGTGTCTGGTGGACCAGTCCTCTGACATCAAGAAGTACTTGGTACTTCAGATTTCTTCAGTGACTGTGAACAATGCTTAAGCACTTGTCTGCTCAATAATTTTATCATCGATTATTGATGACAGGTAACTAGGATTACTTTTACCCTTGTTCCTGAAATAGACAATGTGATCAACATGGAATGGGTCAAATCTCGATAAGACCTTTAAAATTCCAAAAAGGATTCTATTATGAGCTGATATAAACAACACAAAAGAGCACAGAATGCCAGTAGCTGTTTTCACATTCTCTCTGCTTATGGAGGTCTTTCTTGATGTACCCCATAGACATTGCTCTAGTAATGTATGCCACAATTGCTTGTCAGTACTCTACATTTGTTTCATGAGCTTTTAATATCTTGCCAGCATTAGACCTGTCACAAAACCAATCTGCCGCAAAATTTGTCATTTCCCAACTCATAAGCTTGCAAAAGAAGCAGTATAATTTTTCATTCAAAAATAAATAGAGCAACCAGTTATGATGATTTTTGTTTCCAAATTTTTTTTGTGACTCTTCTAACAAACAGTCATGATTTTGGCTGCTGCTTGGCCCTTTAGATATCCATTGTTTCATATCACTCACTTTTATCGTTGTTCAAAAGATCAAGTCTGCTGGAAAATTGTTTTTCTTCTCTTCATTATTATTCCCATGAAGGCATTTAGACTCATCACTCTGATTTTTGTAAATACTGTCATGAATCATGGCAATGACATGTTGTTCTTGAATGGGAGATTCTTGATCCACTGACATATCTTTTGGTCTAATGGTACCATAAGCTTGGAAATAGATATTTTCACTTGCAATATTACTTTCCTGCTCATTAATAAGCTTGTTGGTAGAGAACATTGGGATCTTTTCAAACTTTTTATATTTCCCAGCAGAAAAGAATGTCTCTGAACATTGCGTCTTTTCTAAAAATTGTTTATTTTTTCAGTGATAGAGACTACTATTTTTTTTTTGCTTTGCAGTTCAACTTTGATTCAAGCTTCAGAAGTTTTTTGGTTGACTGAAATAATAATAATATCATAAAATCTAGATTTAGTCTTAATCAAGATCTACATATGGAAATATGCATAGAACTACTATAATCTTTTTGATATGCAAAATGCTTAATTACCTTTCTGTGACTCACCACTCACTAGATGACTTAAACTTATAGCTAGATCTGTTCATTAATTTCAAGCACACTAGGAATACATTGACTTGGTGAGTTTAGTTGCTCCAATCTTTTTATTTACATATACTCATTGCACTGTGCTATGCAACCAATGATAAGATAAATATGTTGACATGTAATATTGAACTCATGGCCCTCTTTTTTCTCACTTGGAGTCTCAGGACTTCTTTAATTTTGAGTAAGAGCCCTTCATGTTAATGTAGTTTATTATTTAACACATAGATCTATGGGACTTCTAATCAGAAAATAAGGGATTCATATAACTTAAATGACTTAATGTGTGTAAATCTTATCTAAAATACATGCTCTGGTGGTCTTGAGCAATCATTCCATAGCTGCTGTGGAAATAAGGGAAGAAAGGAAGAGAAAGGTAGATAGGTTTCTTTACCACTGAGTTTAGTTATGAGTTAGCTAGGAAATATTGAACAAACAGTTTCAAGGGTGGAATTAGTTTTGGTAAGGTAAAATATTTGTGGAATAGTTTTTAAAAAACATGTATTTTCTATACTGGTTTTAATTAATAAAAGAATATGGCAGCTGTTTCAATTCAACATTGCATTTTGGTCAAACATACACTGGTGGAGTATAATGTAGTTGAAAGGGATGGACTTTGTACTCATTCAAATTGATAATTAAAGAATTTGATTCAATTTAGCTTTTGATGTTATGCATTATGACAATATAGCACTTGTCATTCTGCAGCTTTGTCATCATCCTTACTTTGTCTGAGAAATGTTTATCATATAGTAATGAAGATGCTGTGGTCTCAGTTGAATAAAAAGATTTTGGAATATTAATAATTTCTTAAAGACTTTTGGCTGTTGGTGATTACAAAAATAATAGCTTTAATATTGTTTAAAGTCCTCTGTATCTTTTTGTTAATGCTCTTAATTAGATATATAACAAAACTACTGATTATATCAAATTGCTATACATAAAAAAGATATTTTTTTTTAAATATTGAAGAATTCTATATATTAGTATTAATCTTATTTCTGTTCACCTTTTAGAATATATCAAGTTGGTATGTTTTATGTATTGCTTCTCTAGAAATTCAAAACTTGGCTAACAATATCTTATAGTTAAAACTGTGCCACAACAGCAATTTATTTCCCTTCCTCCTTTTATATATCTTCCAGCATTACTAAAAAAAAAACAAACTAAAAACATTCAGTTTTATGGAAATCAGCTGGAAGCTGGCCAGGAAAAGTTGTCTTGTATAGTTTTTCATGACTTAAGCCAGATTTCTATGTAGTCTCAAAGCTAAGTTTTTGGTAATTGAAGACTTTTTTTGCTGGAATTTTAATCAAAATCATTGTTTTGTTGTTTTTTCAGTGTGTGTTGAGTTTATGATAGCTAAACAGTGATTGAGAGTAGCTGGTGATGCAGAATATAAACTTAGCTCAAAACTGATGAGAGGGTGGAAACTATCTGTGTAATTCTAATTAATTTTCTAATGAGACTCTTTATGGCTTGTGGCCATTATACAATTGATGGGTCTTGTCTTTATTTGTTGTTTATATCTTTTCCAGTAAAAATGAAAAACACCAACAACATAGTGATTTTCTAATTATTTATTTCCTATTTTCTATATTTATTTGATTTGAGCATTTTGTAGGATCATTAATTAATTTATTAAACACTTTAATTCTTGAAATAATCTTATGGCTATGAATGCCAGTTGTAGTATAAAACCGGAAAACATTGCTTGATTGAAAGTGATGAAGAAAGATTGGAGAAAAGCCACAGAAGAAGGTAAAAATAGACTTCATGCATAGCGTCTTGGTGACAAAACTGATGAAAAATAGAAAAAGAAAGATGGCCATCCATACATTTAGGCACATCATTCTTTACATCATGAATCTTTTTCTTTCTGTATTTTTTTTTTTTTTTGGTACTCATATTGTAAATTTACTCTTTTTTTTCATTAAACAAGTTTTTAAGGGAACAATATAGTAAATCTATCAGCATTTTTAAAAAAATGATTTTCCAGATAAAAACACTTAATCTGTTTTTTTTTTATTTAGTTAGATGAGGGTGAAGTAGATAGTATCATTCTCTCGTACTACACCTGCTTCCTTTATTTTTTATCCTTCTTTTTTTTTTCTGAATTAGCAAAAATGCTTCATAACCTCTTTGCATTTTAACAAAGCTGCTATTTCAATTTAGGGTTGGCTATTGCATTTTTATATATTAAAATTTCTAATAAATTTTGAAAAATAAAATTTTTATATATATAATTTTTTAATATGCTAGAAAGATTCACAGTATCTAAAATCATGCCTTGTATTGCTGTTACATCTTTAATAGTTTTCTACTTTTTTATCTGAATCTGCAGGAATAATATAAAATTTTCTATATATATTAGAATAAAATCATCTTTTTAAGGAAGATGCAAAATTAAAATATTCATAATGTTTTGCATTAGATCTACAGTTTAATTTACTATTTGTAGGCATAAAGTAAACTTTTACTTATGTCTAAATCCTAAAAATGCATGCCTGGAACTATTTAAGGAATGTAACTCATCTGAAAATAAAATAGAACCTTTATAAATTTGCATTTGTTAATGGTTTAAAACTGAATTTTTTTATAAACCTGGGTTCTTCAAGCTTTGGAAATTGGTAGATTATTTAAATATCAATATTTAAAAGCATAAATAAAGCTGTGAGGATACAAAGAAAAAAGTAGCAAAATTTCACCAATAGAAATACCAGGAAAATGTTTATCTTAAAATAAGATAACTCTTTTTTTTTTTTGTGGCTTTTTAACTTTGCCCCTCATGAGCCAGGTAGACACTCTTTACTATGGGGTTGTTGACAGTCCTTATGTTGTCATTGCGGAAGTGTTTGAAACTGTGTTAATTGAACGTATTGCATCACAGATTTCAAAATGTCTTTTGGAACGATAATTGTAAAAAAACGAAAAGGTTAAAGGCATTTGAGTTTTCAGTACTACGCAGTACAAATGTATACTAAAGTATGCAGATACGTAGTTCTGAGGCAATACAACATGGGAAGCAGGCAGCACACGTGATCAATTCTGACTTACTGCTGTGTGCCTCCTCCTGTGCTTCTGCTTCAATGAACTGATAAAGCTTTTAACTTTATCATCGACAGGAAAGCTGCTCATCTGACTGTCTTCCTTGTGCTCTTCCTCAATCACCACGAGCGCTGCTGTGGGACTAATCACATAGTAATTCAAGGTACTTCTTTCATTTTACTAGACATTATTAACGCTTTACTAGAGTTTCTACCTATGAAGTTGGGGAAGAGATTTTTCAATAATTTCTTATGTGATGCACCAAGAATAAAATAGAGGTGGCAAACGGCTTCCCTTTGCCCATAGAAATTCTCAAACAAAAAATAAAAATCAAATCTATTTTTTTGCAATGACCTGGGGTTTTGTACCAACAAGAAAGTGACCACCTGGCTCATGAGGGGCCTGTTAAAAATCATTTCGGTTAGTGTGAGCATTTCCAGTTGCTCTGCTTCTCCCTTGTCTTTACTTGGCTTGTTTAGGCCCTGAAGTATGGGTTGATTGCAGTATTATTGATATAAGGAGAGAAAATTCTATAGTTTATGTTGCCTTGTGGGAAAATTAAAACTGATAATCTGTCAACAAATTCAGAACTTTGTCTACCAAAATTCATCTTGTCCAGAATGCAAGATGTCTGATTTAAACTTGCTCTGGGAAAATTGGTGTTTGTCAAGCTGTGGTGATTGGGCAAGATATTGGAATTGCTTTGGAGAGAAATAGGTGGAGATGTAAGCTGTGGAGTTAATAAAATCATTTCAAAAGGAAATTTTTGAAATTGTGCTGATATATGTTCATTTAAAAATAACAACACTTTTTAAAAAAAATTTTATTAATTGCATCTACTGATTTCTTAAAGGTGACTTTATTCTGACAACAGCTCATTATTATTAATCGATTTAACAGAAATCCAGTCTCTCTTTGTACATGCATTTACTGGTTATTCTAGCCAGGTTTGGAAATCCTACATGGTTTTAAAAAACAAAAGCTCATTTGGCACATCCAATAAAACACCATTTTATAAAAATATAGATTTACAATATTAATGGCACTTCTTTTATTTAATAGCATGACTCTCTAAGGCTAATGAATTTTAAGTTAGGTAATAAAATTGAGAAAACTGATTTTGTTTGGGAATATAATAAATGATAGCTAACTAGATCATGTTGCCATTATAGTAGTTTTAGCTTGGTAAATGCTTTCAATAGCTTAGCATGCCCCTCTTATACTACGCCATGCCAAGTTAATTTGGCAGTTTCATAAATAATGTAGCTGACTTAAATTTACATAGTTCAGGTATGACTATATATATAGAATGTCTGGATGGTGAGATAACCAGTGTGTACTTTTACTTTTTACCATGCTAAAAATGGCAGATCTTGTGATACTTTTGCATTTACTCTAAATTGTTTTATAGTGTTTTATGTCTGTTCAAAGTGTGGCCAGCATTATTGAAGGATTTCCAAAGATCTTGACATTTCTTTTATATCTGTGGTTACTGTTAACATGGAGTTCACAAAGTAAATGGCACCAGGGCACTATGATAAAAATGTGAAATTACTCACTATGTCTGCACTCACTCGTGAAGATTATCTTGCTGAAATGTTCCACACAATATAAATGAGCCAAACTCTTGAATGGTGGCATGTATTCTTTTCCACTGAATCCAGATTTCAGAAATTCACATCTGGATTTTGTACCTGTGTTTGGAGAAGATCTTACAAAGATCATCAACCCTAGTATTTAGTCCACAATAATATATTAAGGCAGAAGTATCACAAATTGTTGTTTGTTGAAAGCCATTTAAATTCTGCTTGATATATTGTCATTTTAAGGATCTACCATTGTGCTAATAAGGCATGCTGAGATGATGCTCACGTTCCTCAAGAGAATGGTGCTAATGCCACACTTCTTGTGTGACTACACCTTAGAATATGAATCTGATGAGCAGCTGACAGCTGTGGAAGTAGCTCATTCACATTTCACCGATATGATGGAATTAAAGGTAGCTGTCACAAAAATGTGGGGGAATTTGGACCAGATATGAAAACACAGAATTTTACTCTATTTCTTGTCTTGATTTTCCTTTTCCCGCAACAAACTAAGCAATTTTGACAACATGTTTCCAAATTATTATGGCAGAGCTCTGCAGCAGTAGTCAGGGTTCAAAACTTTCAAGGGTTCAAGTCAATGAGTACCCTTCTTGCACATTTTGAACAGATGTGATTTATTGAAGTCTTTTCTCACTGACGTTGGAACTGTTACCCTTGCAACTCTAAATGGATTTGTGTTTCTACATATCTTGAGTCATTTATGCTTGCAGTAATTTTTTTTGGCCACTTTCTGCAGCTGAGAGAGTGAGATCCTCAGCAGCAAACAAAGATTGTCAAGTAGTGAGGAGGGGGACACAGTGAAATAGAAAAATTGTTTTCACTTGTATTGCACTTATTATTTGAACTTACCAACTGCAACAACATGGCATATTACTATGCTTTGCTTCTTGGTATACTGGGCTAATATTTTTCTAATGATAATACAGATAAAGTTAAGATTATGAAAATAGAAGTACAGTAATACAGGGTGTGTGGGACACAAAATCAGCTCTTAGCTAAATACTATTTACATTTTTATCCAATGAATGTAGGCTGTATCTTGTTTTGGGTTTTAATATGTAAATTGATATATAGATAGTCCTGTACTATTTATGCTTGAATATATATATATATATATATATATATATATATATATTTGTTTAAAACTTATTGTGTTTATATAAACTTATTTGATAGAAATGTAGTGTGTTTTTCAAGCTTGTTATTAATGGATATAAATTCTACTAAATTCCACTCCAAATATGTAGTAAATAATTTGTCTCATTGTGCCCTATCATAACTTGCATTGAGTTTTGGGCTTAACTCCTAAGCTCAGTACTTTCTTCAGGACAGTTGTACATGCACTTTTAAAGTAAAGCAGTCTTTAGGTTTATCATGTGCCCCATAATTGTCACTTAATTATATAGATTACTGTTAATATCTTGAAATTTAATAAATGTCCAAAAAAATTACCTTATGAATAGAAAGCTTTGAACACTTGATGATTTTGTTTTCAATATGGCAGCTACAAATAAAGTAGGTTGTCATATGCCTGGTAGTAGTTGTTTTTCATGGAATAAAGGGTGATATAAATACTAGTTCTTTAATTTATCAGCTTTGTTTTAATGTGACCACTTTTCCTTATTTGGGAATGTTCTTATTGCTGGTATTATTTTATAGTTTATATCTTTCAAGATCTGCAATCTTCTTGGTAACATTTTCATAGCCTATTATCTAAATGTAACTGGTGAAAAAATGGGATGCTCAAAGTGATATAGAATAATAAAAATGCAGGATAATGTGTCCATCTAATATTCAATGTATATCTTTAGGAGTTTATAATTTTTAATTATTTTTGTGAGAATGGCAGGTAGTATAATCTATCTTGTAGAGTTGTATGTAAACTATAATGGGTAAGTACCTGTTCAATAATAGACTATGTACAACCAAGAAAATAACATCAGATATACATAATTTGTAATTAATATTTATAGTTCAAACAAACTAGTTGTGCCTCATGCATGCTAAAATCTTTAATATTTTTTTATATTTTCAAAAATTGAAATAATATATATCTTTGGTATCATATCCTTTTATATTGTATCTTAAGATGATAATTATAATTAATTTATTCTTGCTAATTGGAAAATAAGTAATTTGATGTATTTTATGTTATTAAATCAATATTTATTTGATTTTTAGTTAATGAAATTTCATTACTAGTTAGCCTATGTTTTTAATGATATGGAAAAATTCAAAATAATATCAGAATATTATAATTAAATTGCATTTATCTTACCTTTTTATTTTTTTATGTATTTTATTTGTTTTAATTATTTTAAAATCTTTTTTAGATCATTTCCATTCTCTGATTTTTTTAAAAAAAGGAGATCCCTTACCAGTAACACTTAGTACTTAATAAATGCTTATAACTAGGTTTTATTGTGAAATTTTTCTTTTTAAACATGTTAGATTATTTTATATAGTCTTTTAAAACAATTCTAAGTATTAAAATTATTTATATGAAGCTTGTCTGGTGCTGCATTTCATAATTAACAGTGTGTTATGATTTACAAACATCTTACTAGTAACACCCATTTTAATAACCAACATGATGCTCTCTCATTCTTTTTCTTATTGTCTTTAGCAATTAGTTGTCTTGACTGCTTTAAATAAAATGGAAAATTAAAGCATCATTACTACGATTTACTAAATCTGAATGTGTAGAGATGACAGCTGAAATTACAGCTACATCTCAAATCAGCTATTTTTTTTTAATATTAAAATTTTCAGATAAAAGAAGCAGTTGAAGTTGCATTTAAATTTCAAATTTGTAATATTTGTAGACTATCACTGGATATACATGGTTTCCTGCATTACTACATTTTTCATATTTAACAACTGACTACTACTATTTTGTTGGAATTAAGGTCATAAGCTGTTACAATGTATGATGGAGACAGTTTTCTCATCGAGTACATTTTTATTATTAAAAAAAAAAAAGACTTGTGTGACTGAATAGAATTAGTTGATAGTTTCCCAAATTTCCACAAACACAGCTCATGGAGAACCTGGCAGATTCTGGCTGTGCTCCAGACATACTTGGAGAAATAATGGTGTCTAAGTACTTTTGATTGAGTAGAATTGTTAGCAAAGGTTGCTAAATAGGGGATGGCTAATTTTGAAAATTCTCAACTTAGACTAGAGAAAGCCATCACCCTTTTCAATGTGGGGAGTCAATGAGGTAGTTAGAGACAAAAATGCAATATAATTCTTCTGAAATATGAACTTGATCAGGTAGGTATGTTAGCAGCAGAAGTAATTTGAAGATGGTCATGACAACAGACTAATACATGCTTCGAATAGATTTTTGGACATTTTTGAAGTAAGGTGAAAGGGAGGGTGTTTTGTCTAATGGGGCAGGCCATTCATAATTTGTTTTAGAGGTAATTTTCCAGGAAGTATTTATTAGCATCTGTAACTGTTTTATTTAAATGTGCTGTGAAGTGTTTTGCATGATTAACATTGTTTAATGCTACATAAAACTGACTTGCAATAAAATATTTTTACTGGGAGTAGAATACATATATCACTTTGGGTATGTTTAATCTGCTGAAAGTACAGGCATGATTGAATTCTTCTGATGTTGCACAACAACAGACTGGTGCATACGTATGCAGAAAAAGTGTATGTCTAAAGTTGCATATTGTCAATAGCTGGGAATCCAACTTATTAAAACTTGTTTCTTCAGTTTACACTGTCTTTAAATTTCATGACCAAATTTGTTAAAGGTTTCATCTTCTTTTGACCAATATATTAGAGAACAAATTACTACCAACAGCAGCTATAAGATTTATTATTTTATATTTTTATGGGACTTAATAATTTAACTTACCTTTCCTTGGTAGTTGTATTAAGTAATATGAATTATGATTCATTTGCTTAAATTATTGGAATTAATTCTGGTGGCTGTATTTGTAAGTGTAATTTATCTTTAAAGATTCCTTCTGGTAAAGATGATGCAACACAGTTTTGTCAGCCATTAGGTTAAATCATTTTATTAGCATTGTTAATTGGTTCATTTAAAAATGATTAATGTATTTAGATCTCAGTAAACGGTTGTTTCATATCTGCTAAATGTGTCTTTGGTAAATGGAAAAAAAAAACCCACCTATTTGGGATAGCAAAAACAAACCCTAACAGCATGGAATAAAGGCTAAAATATTTTAAGGGGACATAAATAAAAAATTTTTTAAAGAAAATGTTCTCAGTTATTCTGATGTTTGTTACATTCAACTTAGCTGGAGTTCTCTGGATTTATGATCAAGCAAGTGAAACAATGGCTTCTTTCTTATCATTCTTGAAGTTTTTTTTTTCTTTTTTAGTGTGATGCCCTTGAAAAGGTGCATTTAAAAAAAAAAAAAAGCTATACGAAAAATGTGTTGATATTTCATGAAACTTATAGAATTTTATTTTCCTTCAGAACTTTGTAATTAACTGTTAATGTTTCTTTTTCTGAAGAGAGAGGCCAACATTGGAACAAAATAAAAGTGGAAAAGTATATATTACTAATCTGCCATGGAGTTGTTTTCTTTCTCTGGCACTATGGTTCAGAATTATTATTTTGCTTATTTTATTTTTTTATATAATGATGCAATAAACAAAATCAAAATGTTTACAAATGAATTTGAAGTTTCATTTAATTTTTATGGACAAACATTACCAGGCTTTGCAGCTTTATTAGATTTAAGTAACTTGACAGTAGTAGCATCAGTTTATTCTTTATAAGTTCACTTTATGTCTGTTGATATACTGAATATCTTTTAAGAGGAAAATGTTAGAAAAGTGCTTTTGTAAAATTTCTGGATTTTTTTTTCTTTTGTGAACATTCAGTACACCATTTAGATTTTTTTCCTTTTCTTTTTGTGTTAATTAGTTTAATACTACTGATCAAATTTGTTCCCAAAATTGACTCTTTCTTTTTAATTCCTTTGGTGGAAAGCTTTCTGATCATTTTTATTAAATATCCAAATTAGATATTTTAACTTTTTATACAGTTTTCAATTTTTGTTTGAGAATTTCAATAATTTTGCTAGTTTCCCATTAAACTTCTTTTTTTAAACCTTTATTAAGCAATCTTTTTAGAATGAATTCTTCATTGTCATTTGAGTAAAATGTAATGATATCCAGCCTTTTCTCTGTTAAATTCTTACAAAATATTGCCATTTCCTATCTTGTACTGCATGGCCAACTTTTCACAGAACCTGCTTTTTTTATGGAAGAAGATTATCATAAATGCAAAATCTGAATAATGCTGAAAATCATGTAACAAAATGACTGATTAGTCACTAAGCAAATTTGAAATTTTTTAAAATTTTATTTTATGATTATTTAATAGGTTTATGTATAGAAAAATTTACAAGAAGTTTTTAAGTTAACCCAAGTAAAATCTTTGAATACAAGTATCCATAATTTTGAAATTTTGATGCTAACTGAATCTGCCCAGGGAACTTGTTTTAAATAAAAATTTTGTCTTGGTTCACTACTAATCAGAAATTGTAAACTGACATTTCAGTTGATTACTAACTTGTATATTGCATTATGGATGTATCTACCTATCTGTTTTATTTTAATAAGATGGCAAATGGACTATGGTATTTTAAAACAGTCTCTACACAGTCCTTCATTTATAATTCCAATCTACACATGAACTGGCAAGTAATCTATTTTAAACACCTGATGAGTGCAGTATTTCAAATAATTTGTTTTGCTTCCAGCAGATTTAGTAATAAAACAGGAAATCATTATTTGCCATACTGGCTGATAATGTTTTTCTTTGCTTTCTGACAGACTTTGCAATAATACAAAAAAATAACTAGCTGTTAAAGAGTCAGCACATGAAAGAACTGACATCATTTATAACTTAACTTGTTAAGCTTATAAAGCAGTCTCCTGCTGATGTCGGAATAAATTCCATGTTATTTTATTGAGGTAATTAGGAATTTTAGGGACATTAAGATCATTCAGGAGAGCTGCAGAAGTTGTTAGTACTTCTGATTTAGTCTTTTGGTCTATGTTGTGGATTTATAGGTTAAGATGGCACCATTTCTTGATTACCCTGTAGCCACAAGAACTACTGTTGATTACTTTGGGCTCAACTGGAATTTAGGATTGTAACCTGATTAAGTATATCCCCAAACTTAAAATATTAGATGATAAATTAATTTTGCAATACTTTGTTCAACACATACTTAAAAAGAGAAATACTGATTTTTTTTTCTTAAAGGACATTTTGAAATCATGATGTGGAGCTATAAAGCTACACCTATCATATTCCAAGGAGTAGGATCTTGGAAAAGTCAAGTAGCCTAATATAGGATGTATGGCATTGTATGTTCCTCAGATAAGTCATGTCACATTTGCTGTTAGGATGGATTCTATAAATATTTGATTTAGTAATGGAACTAGGAAGGTTGGTGAGATCAGTAAATAATTTATTGCTGGCACATATTTAAATATATACAGTATATTTATTCTGAATAAAATTGCTTTGGATTCAGTGTTACAATGTTAATGTGAAAATGTTATTAATTACCATAAGGAAAGCATAGTGTATAGACTAGACCTAAAGGAGACATTAATGCTGAAAAATCTCAAAGGTTAAATAATAGCATTAAAATCCCATTTCTCTGTAAGAGCATGACCAAGTTTGTAGTAGCAAAGGGCATCTTGCAAAGGCAGCCTGAAGCATATTCTAAACATGTGCGGTTGGATTGAGATCTGGAGAATGAGCTGGCCACTACATATGGATAAATGTCTGCTGTTTCAGGTACTGGTTAACTATCCAGGCATAATTTAGATGAGTGTTATCATCTACAATAATGAAATTATTTCTAATAGCACTAGTATCAACCTCATGTAAACATTGAGGATATTATTTCTGTACCTTAAAAACCTGTTTAATTCCTAGTTCAAGCCATAGAATAATGCTCTGACTTTATGCTAAGCTCATCTTCTACATGTTAGTGAGTTGTTCTAGTATCTAGAATACCAATCCATCTTGGGAGTTATGTGGTCATCTAATGTTGTCTCTGTTGCTGATGTTTAATTTTCTATCAGCCAGCATCACTTTTTAAATACCAGAATGACAACATGCAGCACATTGACATTTACATGAAAATAAGGGAGCCTTATATCCATGTGGATTTTAAACCTTGCCAGACTGTAGAAAATTGGCAACACTGATTTGTAGGTCCAAAAGATTGGGTGGATTAGAGTTAGGGACTGAAATAATTTATACTAGTATTAGATGTAATATTTATGGTTTGTTGATAATCATTTGATCCTTAGCAAATTTTTAGTATTATACAAAAGTCAAGATACTTTCTGCTTCCTTGATATCATTTTATATTCTGCATAGAGGCAATTTGAGTTCAGATCTTTAAAAGACATTCAACTTCTCAGTGTCATATAATTATAATAAAAACAATGGCTAATATTCATAAAAAACTACTACCATTTATTAATCTTTGTAAATTATATTTCATATTGATTTGGTACAAAGCATTAAGTGCAGTATGTAGCACCTGTCGATGAAAGGATTTTAATTTCATTTTAAGCATAGCAGCACAAAGTTGGCTGATCTTTTGAGCATATCATAAATAGTTAATTTTGTTTTGTGGCAGATGTTGCCATGCTTTGAACAGTAATCGATCCAATTTTGATTGGTAATTTGACATTCTTTAAATATCTATAAGTGGATATTTTGTTTGGCAGAATATTTCCTTAGGTTTCAAAAGTTCATTTATTGGACTGGTTAACACTACAGAAGTGTAAATGACTGGATGCTAATTGTCATTTGATATATGTTTGCATTGCAGAAATTATCTTTCTTCTTTGGGTAGCAGGATATGTTTAAATATTAATTTTATAATTAATATTTATGTATTTAATTAAATCAGTAAATTTTAGTTGATGCATACAAATTAAAAAGGTTGAAGTAAATATACCGTAATTTAGTATGGACCTGTCTATGGACTACATCACATGGTAATACGATATCAAGGATGCAGGCAAAAACCATTTCTTTAAAGAAATTTAAAACTTTTATACAGTTATACAGTTATTTAAAAAAAAAAAAAGTGAGGCTTAAAAATTGATTTCCTTATGCAATCAGCAATGTAATTAATATGCCCATCATTATTTTGTTGTTATAATGTTTGCAATGAATTTAGTTAAGACAATAGTTAGTGATATTGATGTACATTTCATACTTATTTTATTATTGTTGTATTCACACTGTGCCATACCTTAGTGCACAGGCATGAATACAGTATAATATGAAACATTGACTATTCTAGAAGAACTTACCAGAACATTTCTGATTGAAAATTAAAGGAAGCAAGAATAGCCAGTGGAAACTTTGCTGGAATGAAGTAAGAAGAAACATTTCACTAACCTGATGCCAAAGATGATTAAATGGCTTGCCATTCAAACCATAATTATCCATTTTGTGTTTGTAGAATTCAGATTTTTTAAACATAAACTTAATGAAATAAATGAAAAAGAATGGATATAGAACCTTTAATACTGAAGTGATAGATTTAAAAAAAAATAAAAAAGAAAGTGATGGAAGAGTTGCAGTATTCAAAACACATTTGTCTAATGGAAACCAAAAAAAAAAAAAATAATAAGAAAATGAGATAAACACCATTTAATTGTCCATGGCAGTATAAAAAATATTTTTTGGCTATCAAAAATTGTTTATAAATAGTATTTGTTCTATTCTTATGTTTGTGAATTATTAAAAAATTACTTAAAATATTCTTTATTGTAGATATGAGCCTTACAATTGTTAGACTTTGGCAAGAAAATCAGATTTGACATTTTAGTGGCTACACATCAGCATTGCTATCTACTATAAATTATTGTTGAAGATTACATAGTTACAGGCATAATAAAATTAAAATATATTGTTTTTGCAACTGGTATTGCTACATAAATAACTTATTTCTTTTTCATTAATCTCTCTCTCTCTCTCTCTCTCTCTCTCTCTCTCTCTCTGTGTACATATACTGCATGAACAACATTTTTTTATATTATAGACAAAAACGAAAACCAGTTGACACTGTGTCTGTAAGTGCGTATATATATATATATATATATATATATATATGAGGATCTATCAAAAAATTGCATGACTAGCTTTCATATGAGTGAACTATGCACAAGAGTTAGTTTTCTGAATGACCCTCTTTAAAATAGTATCCTTGATTTTTATACCTTCTTCCAACATTTGTAAAGAACTTGGCTTGGCAACTCTCTTCATTATGTTGATGGTCACACTGACTAGAAGGTATTGTGTCTGCAAAATAGTGGCCTTTCAGAATCACTTCATACTGTACAAGGTGCAAGGTCCAATGAGTACAGACTATGTGGGAGTAATGTAGCCCCACTATTGGTTAGAAAATCACAGATGAGAACAGATCATGGTGTTTACATTATACAGCATTGATGAATTGAATGAGGTCATTCTTCTAAATGAGAGCATTGATTTTTTTGGCCTTAGGCAAACAAGTCCTGATGAAAATTGCCCTCAGCATCAAAGAACACACAACTTTCTACTAGACTTGTCAGTTCGGAATTTCTTCTTCCATGATGGTGACTTCTCCACAGCTCTGCACCTTTGTCTCTGGGTCATACTGGTACATCCATCTTATGTTTCCTGCACTGATGTGGTCAAAAATAGTTAGGTCATTATCTGTAGCCATTTTCCATTTTTGTGCTTCCACTTACCTAATAATGTCTCATGGACAAAATGTGCAGCCATGCCACAAATTTTCAAATCTTTTATAAGCACTGCCTGACAGGAAATAATACAAAATGCAAAATGTCAGTTATGGCACTGATTGTTTGGCAGAATTACTATGGATAAGCTAAGAAAGGATCTGCACAGGATCTTCAATGCTACTTGTTGATGCTTAAAGGATTCATGTTGCTCTTAAAATCATTGTGTCACATCACAATGCTCATATGTTGCTCAAACTATTAGATTTTCAATTTCATTTTAGTGACTAATGAGTCTAATGCAGAATGCCTAGTTTATAAAGCTCTGACATACAACACATGCCATCTTTCACCATGCAAGTGAAACGTGCTTGCTGAGGCTTTGCAGATACAATATAAGCTATCACAATAACCGGGCCAATTTGGCATTCACTCATATGAGGCTGGTCATAGAACTTTCTGATAGGTCTTCATATGTGGAATACTATATAAAATAATAATAATAATAATAATGTATCTATTGAAAGGCTCAGATTCGGAATAAACAGTGTAATGATTTTTACACTTTATTTTAATTCTTGTCCTATTTACAAAAAAAAGATCAACATACTTGTAAACTCTCCCGATTTTTAATCAGTCTCCCGCCCTCCCGCTTTTTTCGTAAAAAAGACTCATTTCTCTCAATTTTTAAGAACCCTTCCTATAAAATGTGAAAACAACCCGATTTTTCATCACCCATAGTCAACATTTCCCGAGTTTCATATTTTGACCAATCAGAAATCAGCAAGCCCGTCACTCAGTTGTGTATGGCTCATGCTATGGTTGTCTGCCATTTGACCCTATAGCCACCTGCCACACCGTAGGCTTGTCTCTCACAGCAGACACTCCCAGTTGTGTCACAGGTCTCTTCTTGACAATTCAACCCTGGATGCGTTGTTGACATGTAAATGCAATAGAACAGAGGACTGTCATGCCTACAAACCAAGTAGGACAACTTTGAAAACAGCAAAGTCAGCCTGTGTTACCTACAGTAAAGAATTAACACTTGGACATGAGTCAGAGCATGACTGATTGCATTTGGCAATTGTGACCATATGGAAATTTAGAGACACATCATGAATGTTTACGTTTTCTTTGTTCTTTGTTTACATTTTCGAGTGCTTCGTGACTCGGATTGCCAAAGTCTCCCCCATAAAAAGTTTGGAAAGTTGGCAAGTATGGATCAAATCAGTTTCATTTCTTTTTAAATTTAATTTAAATATATTTTGAATGAAAGTACTAAATGATAGAACAATAAAGTAAATATGTACACCTAATATGGTCATCATCCTTTTTACAACAAAGTTATTATCAGATGTCTTATGAGGCTCAGATTGATAAAGTTGGATTTGTTTCATTTGTTTCCCACATTTATCATTTTTCTCTTTAAACCTACACTCAACTCAAAGCAACTCTCACTGCTACTGAATTAATCAGAATAATTTGATTCTCCCAAAGTACACAGCACACTAACAAATATACTACTTCCTGCTAATATCTCATAACCCTGGACAGAAAGTTGGCTTTCATTTGGTTGATTTTCGAAAATGAGATTCATGAGTTAGTGAAATTAATTAATTTGCACAAATTACTGATATTTTAACAATTTACTAAATATATGAAATTAATATGTATTGAACAATGTCTTTAAAATATGTTGCTATATATCTTTAATTATTACAGTCTTTAGGCACTATCATTAGGAATTTGGTAGTGAAGGGTTAAATAGCAAACAAAGCCTTCCAAATTTTTTAGCTTAAAAAGAAGAGAAGATACGATTGTTTAAATTAATGGATGGTTGTTGTAATACTTTGATAAATATCTTCTAATTTTAAATTTAGCATCAATGGTATTAGCATTTATCAAGATTATTAACACGGATGCTTGTCTTATGCAGAGTTTCCAAGTAGCTATAGTGGATATGGTAAATAGCATTTGATAAAAGCAATTTGCCTCATTTTTATTAACACACACACAAAAAAACTTATAAAATATTCTTGTTCTGGCATCTCAAACTAAGAAAGTAAAGGTTTGAAAGGATGATGAGATAACATAATAGTAAATGCTATACTCAACATGACATTGGCCTGGACTTTTGTCTTAAAGACTGGTTCCCTAAAGTTTTAATATTTGCTCCCTGAAACTCTGATTTCTTTCCACCATTAATGAAATGGATTTTCTGATTGAGCATTTTGTACTGGGCATTTTGATAAACAGATATGGATATATCAGATCATCATTTTTTGTAACTGCTTAGAATACCACAAGAATGGTTTGCAAAGAAAAAACTTTTAAAATTTTTTGAGATTATGATTAATGCTAATAAACTTTTTTATTTTTTGTTTTCAAGTATCTGAACTTATGTATTTAAGAATCAATCTTCCTTTTTTTGTAATCCTTCAAAATATGAAAGCTTTACATACCTGGAAGATAAATTAAAATGGCATAATTTTTTTCAAAGAATGGTTTAAAATATCAAGTTTTAGAATAGTTTATATTTTAAAACTCTAACATGTTCATTTAAAAACTAAATCTAAAATTATGCTTAAACCAATTATGGAATTTGTAAAATAATAACAACCAATAATAATAATTTAAATAATAAATGGTTTTTATCATTCATTTCAGAAGTTTATATTACTATCTGATTGCATGCAGATTTATCAACATGGAACATTTGAAGAAACTCTCTAATATGCAATTAAAATGTGAATGCCATTGATTCTTTTTTTAAAAAATATCTTTAATTTTTTTCATTTTCTTTACATTAAAGAATTTCTGTTTTAGTGTAATGCATTTCATGGTTAAAGAAGACTTTCAGCTATTGCATTTTGTGACATAATTACAGATTATTATTTTAAAACAGTTTTTTTTTTCCTGTTTTACTGCCTTTTTTTTACCTGCATTTAGTGTTCTTTCACTTTCAGTAATGATTTAGGTTATTTTTCTGCATGCTTTTAAAATATAAACAAAACAAAAAATGCAGGTCTGTAATATTATCCAAACAATTTGGATGTGTTTTGTATTGTTCTTTGAAAAGGGAAACAGGAAAGTAAAAAAAAAAAAATGATATGAAATTTGAATGCCCCTCCAATAGTAATGTTGATTTAAAAATTGATAAGAAATTATATGGACTATTAACTTCATGAATTGCTTAGTTTTGTTGATGTAAGGAGGAAAGATGCCATTATGACATATACAAGGCCTTCAGAATAAATAAATATTTATTATTGTAACTTTTAAACTGGCTGACCAAGAATGAAACTGCCATATTGATCTAACAGATACTCTGTCTTATCTGGTTTTATTTGTCATCATTTTCAAATTGCTTGTGACAGGACAAAATCAAAACAAATGAATATGAAGAAACAAAACTGACCTTCCAATGCTTTCAATAAAGGTAAAGAGAAACTAGCATGCAATTCTTGTTTTTCATATTATACATTTGACTAATTGCGTCACTTAAATTCATAAACATATTTTCTTGTGTTTAGAATGCTTATAATGGTTGGGGCTTGAATTTATCTAATAGTGTAATTTAGAACTTAACCTTTTATTCATTGCCGCACAAGAGAAAATACTTATATTTTAGAAACACTTATGAAAGTAATTCTTTTTAATTAAAAAATATGTTGTTATTAATGTATTCAAGTACTTTTTATTTGTGGACTAATTTTTTAAAAAATGTTTTACATGAATTTTGCTTAATTTGAGAATTTGAGTTAAAATGCATATTAAGAAGTCTAAAAGTTTGAAAAGAGATAGTTGAAATAATCTTTATTTTTTGAAATAGAAAATGAAGCAGTAGTCAAATTACATGTGGAATTACAGTGAATAAGGAAGTCAAAACTGAAAATGTATATAAATCTGCATTTGACATAAATGTTTTTATGCATATATATATTTTCAAATTTAGTGAATGTATTAAGATTCATAGATACAGCATTAAAATTGTTATTTCTGTTTCATAAATCTTTTGTCAAATGTTATAGTAACTTTTTGTTTTTGAAATGATTACAAATACATTAATACAGAATGACTACCCACTCTTTGCAGGTACACAAAACTCTTCTGCATCAAAAACTTATGTACAACATTCTTTACACAACAGTCATGTGTTTAACATGGCCAGCAGCTACATAAGTTGGTTCACCAATCTCCATTACTGTACACAATGGCCGCTGTTTCCCTAAAATTTGAAATCAATTTCCAAAATGACACTTTGGACAGTTAGAAGCCCATGCAATTTTTATTTTAAAAAACTTACAAAACCACCTGTAAACCAAATACAGAAGACTCCAAACACTTGTAAACAATTCAACATTGATCACTGCACACAATATTGTACACACATACACAAAGCCCGCAGAAATTGTTCTTTTAATTACTTGGCTAATTAGATTGGTAATGCATGATGTAATGCAAAAATAGACTTCTTTGCATTAAATAATTTTGCTGCAATCATGTCAACAAAAATTAATTTTGACTTTAGAAATATTATTCATATATTTCATTAATAAATAAATTGCAGATAAAAAACTCTGATTGGGTTAGCTTTTTCTTGACAATCTTCAATGTTATATTCACAATTCATGATCATTCAGTCATCATTCTTTTAGGCATGTAAGCATTTACAGCTTTCTGTTCCTCTATTGCTTAAACCAGTGGTTCTCAACCAGTGTGCTGAAGCACGCTGGTCTACTGCAAACCCTTCACAAGTGTGCCACCAAATTGTGTAAAATTTACACTTTCAATTACATGCATGTAATGCAAGGTTCAACTTGCTACAAGTCAGGGTACCCTGTGGGACGCAGCATGGTAAGAGATGTAGTCATAGTGTAACATCAAGCCAGCGCCAAAGAAAATCGCATGTTTACTGGAACATTTGAGAAATTTGCCTCCTGAGTGTGTAAGAGAGCATGGTCAGGGCAATAATCAGTTCTACCCAAACAGTGTGGATGGGTGACCAAGTGAATAGTGCAATGACTGTGGAAGCTTTTATAGGCACTGTGAGACATTGTTATACTGTAGTATTGATTGTGTTGTAATTATTGCTGACTTGTTTAGTGTTGTTTTATACTGTATTGTTGTGATTTTCTTTGACAGACAAATAATGTTTGTCCCCCACTGATGGACAAATTCATCATGAAAACATAATAATGAGCAAGGTGATAACAATGAAGGTGCCAGTACATGTGGTGCCAAACCAAATACTGAAAAATCCAAAATTCATCATCAATATATGGAGGATTATTTGTGTTTCGGTTTTGTATGGACAGGAGAAGAAGAATGCCCCATTCTACTGTGTTGTATTTGATGAAAATGTCGAACAGTGTAATGATTCCCAATAAGCTGAAATGTCATTTTACTATGAAACATGCACATCTTGCGACAAATGACCAGTTTAGGAGACTGATGGCAACACAATCAAAACAAGTGAAATATTTTGAAAAAAATGTTAAGTTGTCATATAAGGCTCAAGTTGCTTCTTATGAAGTTGCTGAATTAGTAGCACAGAAAATGAAGCCAGTCACTTATTTTGCCTGCTTGTTGCAAAATTGTCAAAATAATGCTTGGTGATGAAGCGGAACAAGAACTTGCGAAAATTTTGCTATCTGACAATATAATTCAGAGAAGGATAAATGATATGTCATCTAACATTGAATAAAATGTAGCCGAGAAACTTACAAACTTGAATTTTGCTTCGTAAATTGATGAGTCCACCGACATTAGTGGTAAAGCACAATTATTTGCATTTGTTTGCTTCATTCATAAAAATGAAATAATTAACCAATTTCTGTGTTGTAGAGAACTTCCAGAACATACCAAAGGTCAAGATATCTTTGATTCTGTAAATTCATATTTAGAACACTTGAAAATTTCAAGGGACTCTTGTTTGAATTTGCATGGATGGTGCTCCATCTATGGTGGGATCTGTCAAAGGATTCATTAAACTCACAAAAAAACAATCCAAATATATTATTCACCCATTGCTTTTTGCATAGAGAAGCACTTGTTGCAAAGACATTATCGCTAGAATTAAAATCTGTGTTAGACCAGACTGTTAATATTGTGACCTTTAAAAACTTGACTGTTTAAACAGTTCTACAAAGTTATGGAGGCACAGCATGAATATTTACTTTTGTATACAGAAGTAAGATGGCTATCAAGGGGGAAAGTGTTATGTCGTGTATTTGAACTTAAAGAAGAATTGTTTGTATTTTTTGAAAGAGAAGGAAATGATATTTTTTTGCAAATACCTTAAAAGTGAAATGTGGTGTGCTATGTTAGCATATTTATTTGGAAGGTATATTTAATTGTCTTAACAGTGTTAATACCAGTATGCAAGGGTGAAATGGAAACATTCTGATCTCTA
Organism: Nautilus pompilius; assembly: GCA_018389105.1. Classification (NCBI taxonomy): domain Eukaryota; kingdom Metazoa; phylum Mollusca; class Cephalopoda; order Nautilida; family Nautilidae; genus Nautilus; species Nautilus pompilius. The sequence continues at coordinate 4,177,598 of JACATO010000317.1, forward strand.
CAGACAAGCTATTAGCTTTTCAGAAAAAAATTTCTATCTGGAAAAAGAAAGAAACAGAAAAAATCTTGAAATGTTCCCTTTGATACCAAATCACAGTATCAAAAGGTTGCTGCTATCATGATAGAGCATTTTTACCATCTCTGGAAGACAACATCAAAATATATTTTCCATCTTTGGATGTAGAGAAGTATGATTGGGTAAGAAATCCATTTTCTCCAATTAGTACATCGGATTTTGATTTTATATTACACAAGAAGAATTGACTTCCATTTCTACAGACTACAGTCTTAAAATGAAACATTCAGATATATCTCTTGATGCATTCTGGATTTCTATTAAAGAAGAATATCCTTCAATATCAAAAAAGCCTTGATAATTCTGATGCAGTTTTCAACATCATATCTCTGCGAATTAGGATTCTCAATTTTTACCAGATGCAAAAAAAAAAACAGGAAAAACATAGTGAACTTGAGCACAAAATGAGTCACCTTATCATTTATTCGCCCTAATATTAGAAATATCCCCCCTGCAAAGCCCCATCAGAAAGTATCACATCAAAATACTAATTAATATATAATTACTGTTTGGAATCATTATTATAGAATATTATTTTATTTGTACTTTCAGAATAAAAAATCATTAATAACATACATATACATATGTGCAATGTTCATATACTGTGATTCATAAAAAGTTTTCTCAATTTTCCAAAATTTGCTTTGTTTAACTGGTGTTCACCTTTGTGCCACAAAAAATTCTAGTAATTGAAAGTGTGCTGCGAACACAAAAAGGTTGAGAACTACTGGTTTAAACTGTGATTGTGACTGAATGTGAATTCTGGGAAGGTTGATCAACATCAGCTTTCTCTTAGGAAAAAGACCAAAGTGATGAAAATGCATGAAAATCAATGGTTAAACTAGTGTACCTTTGTTGAGAAGCTAAATCTACAAGGGCATCACTGTGGTTAAACTCAAATTTAGAACATTCTCAAGTGCAAACAGGATTGACACAAAGAATTTGAAACCAATGCTGCTCTAGATAAAAATAGAGAAAGATTTTTAAGATGGGGAATCGGGGAATCAATGCTCTTCTTTATGACTTGTTCAAAGACTTGATTGCCAGGATGTTTTCTGTTAGTGGACCAATCTTTCAAGAAATCTTGGAAATTTCCCAGCAGTTGAGGGTGGACAAGTTCAAAGCTTCAAACAGATGGCTCAAGGCCTTTTGCTGAAGGCATAACATCATTTTTGGCAAAAGATACAGTTGCACAGGAAATAATGCAAATTTATTATGCCTATACATCTACATTGTGCATTTACATTTTAAAGTACACTAATTATGAAGAAAAAAATGACTACAACTTAACCTGCCCAGAAAGGCAACTTGTTTATAAAGGCCACAATTGTTGTTTCCCTTAGGTGGCCATTATGTACAGGGTTATCTACATACTGAACCAATTTAAAAATACACCATTGTTTGAGTCGTGTATAATTTGATCATCTGAATTAAATCATGAATTAAACATTAAATTAAACATGTCCATTTTTTAATGTTGATGAACAAATTTTATTATTATTAAAGCATTATTTACTGATAGGATCTTGAAAATGATAAAAACAAAACAATTTGCACATGCAATAATTGCGCTTTTTTGAGCATCAATATCAAATGTGTCTTCCACTGTTTTTCACAAGAGCCACACAATCATCTTAATGAGTTCATAAGTCTTCTGAAGAAGACTTGTGATATAACCATCTACTGCTGGTGGAGAGTGGTCTTGAGCTACTGAAGTGTTTGGACATGGCCTTGATGATAAACTTGATGTCCCTACCCAATTCATGTTTGTGGCTTTTCTGAAGATATTGTTTTCAATTACACGATAGTGATTTTCTGTTTTGAATGATCAGCATTGTCCTGCAGCAGATTGGATTTGCCTGAAAAAAATAAAAAATGGAACAATTTTATTTTTTTAAGAATATCATTTCTGTATGTGACCATCCCAGCAAATCCATGCCATACTGTCACACTTTTGCCACATCAATGATACCTTTTGTTTACTGTGAAGAGGATATTTCTTCTCCACATTCATCAGAGCAATAGCATATGTTGCTAAACTCATTAAAGCCACAAGGCATGGGTCTTTGGTGGAGGAATGGATTCAACAAGTGGATATCATGCAGTTGAATACATCTCAAGTGATTACACATTACTCGGGTGCATCCGTTTGTTATGTATATTGTACATTTTCCTAGCACACGCAAGGTTGCAAATCAAATCTGTCTTTGTAAGGTTGTTACACAGCTAACAATTCTGGTATGGTGACATTTTTACAGTCTTGCAACTTGCCTTGTATACTGATCTGCTTGAAGCATTCTTATAGCAATTTTCCCCTTAAGATTGCTTATTCTAGACACTGTTACTCAAAACTGCTTGGTGAACACACTTGGCTCAAATGGGAAAATTAATCATCACCACCTTACTTAAGGTTCTGTAAAATTTCAAGTTACTTTCTTGAATGACCCAAGCAGCATGCACAAATTGTGAAAAAAATCACAAAATAAATGCTGGTGTATTGTGTTGCATTCTTGGATTAATTGATTTTTTCTTAATTTAAGCCATAGACTATAGTACTTGTCATGTCATGTGTAAGTTGCATTGAACAATTTTAATGTGTCACACTGTTGTCAACATTTTTTAAGCAGTGTGTTTTAAAATCAGTTCAGTATATAATGGTTTTACTTGATTTTTTTTCAGTTTATCAACATTGCATAATTTCATAATCATTTTTAGTGCTAGAAAAATTAATCTGCTTCAAAATACAGCAGATTATGCAGATATAAAAATTCCCATTTCATATGTACAACATTAAATTCTGTTTTGAGTTGTTTTTTTTTTCTAGTCATTTATTTCATAAATAAATCCTGTGCTAATAGATTTTTGTTACAAAAGAATTTTGTCTGTTGAAGTGAACTAAAAATTTCTAAATAACTCATGCTTCATAATTTGATTGTCTAAATTTTGGCATAATGATTCCTAACATTGACAGTCAATTCTTTCTCTTAAATCATTACCTATTTATTTAATTTCTCTTTCTTGGAAACAGATTACTTCCTTTGTCACTTTAGTCTATTGATACAAATGAAAATGGATATTGGCTACACAGAATAGCAGTTTTTTCAGGTGTCTGTTAAATAGTTTCAAAAATATATTTTAACAAAATAAGTTGCTTAGAAATTATCTAAAAATCAAATTCAGGGTAGAAGGCCCCTGGAGCCACCTAATGTTAACTTTACAAGTCTAATAACAATAATAGCTGTTTATTAAGGCCTTCTGGAGAATGCTTTCCCTATCGTGTCATTGGAGAAAATCCCCATTGTGTCCAAAATACCCTGCTCTCCATACAATTGCATAAACCAAGAGTCCAGCAAAACTGCTTTGGACTTTTTTCTTAGGAAGGTCATTCTGCACAATGCTGCCAACTCTCTCATTTGTCAAAAATTGGCTATAGTTTTCTGACAAGTATTGAGAATAAAAGGCAGATGGCATTAAAGTTTTGGTAAAGGAATTATAAAACTAGATTGTTAATTCTATTTGTTACCAGAGTCAAAATCTGCTTTGTCTATGAAGTTTCTATGAAAACCATCCAGAAAAAAAATATTAAGTGATTGATTTGGAGTAGGTTGGTTATTCATGGCAGTTTATTATCATTCTGCTTGAAAATCTTAATAAAATGAATGTATTAAGGCTTTGTGTTATTTTTCTATTTGTTTGTTAATGATTCTAGGAATAAAATAACACCTAATAATAATTGATTAATTGGTTTTTAAGGAAAGTTCAACAAAGATACATCAATGAACATGCAATTTTTGTTCATGTATAATATCAACCAAGAGACAAAACTCTTTGTATACTGTGATTATGAAAACAAACATTAAGTTTTTTCAGTGGAATATTTTGTTATATAAGAAAACTTCTCGTAATTTGAAGATTCTAACAAAATATGTTTTGCACTATTAACTTTTTTCTTTTTTTTTTTAAAGAAAGTTTGGTAATCCAACTTATTTGTAGTATTTTGATCTATATAGTTCTTACAAGCTTAGCTGACTTTTTTCTAATATATTCTAGGAAAAGACTAATAATTTAAGTCTTCACTTTGGTTTTGAAAAAAAAAATTCTTTGAGTGATGAACTTTGGTGTGCACAGTTGCACTGGAATTGGACAGTTCTTAATAACTATAATCTTCACTTAGTGTCTATAATGAAGGTAATATTGATATACAGGAGATTTGTTTAATTTTTGTTATTAGCTATTGCAAATCTACTGAAAACATTCTAAAGTTTATTTTCTCCCTTTTATTTATGGATTTTTAGTAATATATCAGACTTCTAAATCACTGAAAATTACTGCAGCTATTCCTTTGTGATTTTGCCAATTGTTGCTTGTTCATTCTCCAAAACATCAGAACATTGTGTGATGCCCCAAACCTTTCTTTTGTCAGCTCCTCATATCTGGACCAAGTTGATCACAGGAAAGTACTCAATCACAGTTAACAATTACTCATCTATCACAAGAAAATCTTAAGCTTACTTTTCATTTATATTCAGCAATATTTATTATAGTTTGGTACATGTTGTTAACGTACACAAAATGTAATTTTGCACGAAAGTGATTTATCTGAGACCAATGTCCTGTATTTTGACAGATGGATCAGAGTCTTTCTAGTAATGTAGAGTTGATACCACTCTACTTGAAATACTGTATTGATTTTTTGATAGATAAATGTGAAAATGTTGTCAGTTACTTCATTGGACAAAATTTGGTATTTCTTCTATAATTTGTATACATTAGTGAAACAAAATGGACCTGTAAGATTTGATTTATGTAGATAAATATCATTATAGTCAAAAGTGCACACACACACACATATGCACTCTATTAAAACAAATACAAGAAATAATATGATGTATATGCAGTATGCCATTAATGCAATGTGCAAAATCTTTTAGTCTTTTGCTTTATAAAGTGATCAATCAAAATATTTTCAATTAATTTTAGTGCATACTAAATTATATGGTAAAGGAAAAAAGGAAGTGCAGAGTGCATAGGTTATTTGAAAATATTTTACAAGAAGATTCAGTATAGATATATTTTGTAAGCATGATATTTATGTTGGTTTAAATGTTGAAGAAGTTTGTGCATACTTTAGAATATATGCTTCTATATCTAATTTTCATATTGAGTATAGTATATATAAGGCAGTATAAAAATACTATAGAAGATAAAAATAATTGAAAACAGAAATGCCAGGCAATGTGGCTCAGTGGTGAGTGTGTTGGCTTCAGGACTTAAGGGTCCTGGGTTCAATTCCCACTGCTGGCACATTGTTGTGACCCTTGAGCGAGGTACTTTACCAACATTGCTCCAGTTGCTGCTTGGAAGTGGCCTGTGTAGACACTCAGACAGAGGAACCAAAGGCAGGGGATGCTCTATAGCCGTGACAGAGGCAAGTCTCCTATGACAAGGAAAAGTCAGAAGAATAAACCATTGCTGAAGATGGATGCACTGGGCCAGAGTGCGCATGATGACGGTGCAACGCATCCTACTCTTATGAAATGAGTGATTGAAGAAGAAAACAGAAAAGTATAAAAACAAAAATATAGAAACATTTACAAATTTTAAAATGATTTTAGCATTTAAAAATTAACAGGATCACATAGCTTTAATAAGTGACAAAATCTTAATTACCTGGATTTTCTTTTCTTAGAGCTTAAATGTGTAAAAGATAATATCAACAACTAAAACTATTGTAAATAAGTGTAAAGTTTGTTTTACTAAAAAAAAAAAATGTTTGTGTGATTTTTTTTTTTTAGTATAACTAATTATAGTTAATTTTTAAATAGGTTTTTTTTTTTGAGATACAGAAAAGAAGATAAAAGGCACTAAATAAAAATAGCTACAGAAGAAATTGAACAGATGTCAATGGTGTTTTTAGAAATCTGGATTCTGACAGAAGCTATACTACTTTTGTAGGAAATATATTTAAGAGTTGGTGAATAATAAAGTTTTAATTTCTCTCATGTAGAGATCATTGGTTTAACAGTGGCCATAGTTTTAAATCATAAGATATTTTTTAAAAGACTATTGGAAGATTGGTTTACAAATATGTCTTTTTTTGTTGGATGGCAGACCACTTCAGAATATACGAAAACTGAGATGATGATATAACTGCAGAATTTGTTGGTTTATGTACAATTATGCAAAACAAAATAGCTACAGTATTTCATGCCAACTGTTCTCTTAAGTGCTTTATCTGAAGTATGATATTTTTAGTTAATAAGAAAAGGACTGTAATGAAACAAGTTTATGTAAAATCTCTTAATATTAGTTTTCTGAAAAAATTATTTAAATATAGCTTGCTAACAACTTTGCAGAGTGATTAAGAAAGTGGAAATTGAATTTTAAAAATTGCTTTAATTTGTTTAAATGAGTTAAGTTTTAGCTTGTGGCAAATGCAAATGTGTATGCATATAGAGAAGTGTCAAAATTGACCAGAATGACAATATTTAGATCACTATAACATACTTAATGCATTATATGAAATGTATGGCATTATACTTTTAAAAAATGAAATAACATTGATAAATTGATCCTTAATTTGATAGACACAATTTTAACATTTTATAAGCATATCAGTATTACTTTTGAATATTTTCAATATGGGGACAAAAAATTACTTCATTTTAAGTTTTAAAAAATGGTAATTTTATTTGAAAAAAAATTCTATTACAAATTATATTACTACAAAAGTTTGTGAATTTTAAAAAAAAAAACAAGAAGACAACCTAAATCTAGAAATAAAAATAAAATTACTAATGGAAATCTGTCCTCAGAGAAAGGGCAATTGTGGTAGAAAATCGAAGATGTCTTCACATTGTGTTTGTGTTCTTGTATTGGCTCTTCAGAATCAGCATTCGGTTACAAGAGACCCTGGCTGACCATTGGGTTGGAGGTCAGTAGAAGCTGGATAAGGTATCAGCTGATTAAACAAAAAAAAATAACCACAAAGAAAGCCAAACCTGATTGATGCTCAAAAGAAGGAAAAAATGCTGGAATTAAATGGAATGAATGAAACTGGGAAAGAGTAGAATATTTGAATTTCTTAAAATTAATAGAAGTGACATTAAATTTCCAAAACAAATTAGTTTGCATACCAATATTAATTCTAATAAGGAATGCTGATAGATTTGAGAAACATCAGATTAAGTCAATTTATTTGTAGTAAGTTCTTGAATCTGTTGCACAGCACTAAAATAACTTTTAGATGTGACTAAAACACTAAGTTATGGAAAAACTGAGCTGTTACTGATTGTATTTAGCTTTGTTGAAACAACAAGACAAAATGGAATAACAAAAAAAAAAAGAATATTCAAAAGAAAAAAAAAAAGAATTGTTATAAATTGACAAGGGAAAACAAAAAATCAATTACCATTGTGGGCAACCTGTTTTACAACTACATGGTTATGGATCATTTTTCTTCCTTCCACAACTGGGTCAATTCATAACATTCACTTAAAAAAATAAGACACTCCAAAAAATAGGTTAATTGAATTGTAGAACGATGAACTCCTGATAGCTTTACCCTGATGGGGGATTGGTAGGGAGTTTAAGAAAATGATTACTTAAAATTTGTAAAATTTAGTTTGTATCAATGTCATAAATCAGCTCAGGTTCCATACAAAGTTAATGCCCCCCCCCTCCGCCACCAAGTCTGCAAGGTCTGTTGATCTGTGGACTCCTGGGATAGTAGCATCTTTAGAAGAAGTCATTCTGGCCTGCAGCCTCCCAAATGTGTTGCTCCTATCAATTTGTTAACCTTAGCATTTTATCAAGAGTCAAAAGAAAGGTAGCCATGTAACTGAGTTCCTGGCCTTTATATAAACCAACCCCAAGGTATGTTTAGCATGGAATACACATCTGGACAACAGCTATTTTGCACAAATGGTGCCTGAACATTCATTTACTAGCAACACACAAGGCAAATGACTGCCATTGATATTCAACAGTTAAATGATGATATTACTTTTTAATGGATTCAGCACTAAAATATTATTGTTGCATTACCTATTTTGAAAATTATATATACTCTTTTTGACACATTCTTTTAAGATTATACATTTTATCAATTTGGTTTGTGTCTACATTCATGGGATATCTAGCAAATTTAATTATGAAAAAAATGATGATAAACCATAGATTTTTTTGTATTGTTTAGCTAAGATTTGAGTTTGATAACTGAAATTTTGTAGTAAATGGAAAGAAGGCTGATTTGTAACAGTTGTTGAAGCCACAAATTATCACAAATGTATGAATTTCTGTCCACATGAATGGAAAGCCAGTTTTTTCAAGCCAAAAAAAAATGTGCATGAGAAAAAATACAAGGTTAAGCATCAAGAATAGTTGTATTATGTCATTCGTTTGTATATTGCTTAGGAAAATTTGTGCAAATTCTGTTGATAAATCATTTGCATTCATTGTGTTAATCATTCCTTTTTTAAAGGTAAAATAAAACTGAGCATATGAGTTGATTTGAATGGATATCAATGAAAATATAAAATAAAGATAACTTTAAAAGAAGATTTGTTTAAGCAAATGATAGTAGATATCCTTACTTGCCTGGAAGTTTCCAATGCATTTATTCTTAATAGTACTACTAATTTTTGTAAATGGCACAATGTGGTTGACCTGAAGAAGAAGTCCATGATGTTATTACCATTTTGGAAATACATATTTACTTTCTACCAAAATGCTTTCTTTTTCATATATATATATAGTATTGGAAATAATTATGGAAACAGTTGAAAAACTGGGTATAAAATGCAAATAACATGAGAGAATTGTATCTCATGTGCAAAAATGAAATGCTTCATAGTACAGTCATATGTTGATATAATACACTGTGTTTGGTTGTCTTGAGGACAACCAGAAAGTGCCACACCTGCAGAAGGACTGTAATAGTGTAGGCAGTGATATTGTAATGTGGTGAATTTGTGGTAAATACTATGTTTCCGGAAAAGGAAATATCACATGAGAAGTATATGAAAATCAGTCTTAGCTAGTGAAGGTTATTCTAAGTGGCAGCTTGCAGCTGATTTAATGTTTTAGAAAGAGCTATAGGCAAGACTCTGAGCAGGATATACATGAAACTGGTACTGTTGACAATAGATACAGTGAAAGAACAAAATCAAAACTCTTCAAAATTGTACCTAAGGTAATGTTCTCTTTATGATAGACAAGAAGTCAGTAGAAAGGGATCTTGTGAATGACCTAGCTACAAGTACAAGTGCTACCGTTTCTTCAAGAGCAGTAAAATGAACATTAGCAAGAAGTGGTCTTAATGGATGTATAGCTACCCAAAAATTTTTGCTAAGAAAAGGAAACCAAATGGCAAGGCTGAAATGGGCAGCAGAATGAAACAGTGAGATGACCAAACCTGAAAGAAGGTGCTCTTTACAGATGAGTTCAAGTTTGAACTGTTTAGCAATAGTCAAAGGCAGTTTGTCTGGGAAGTGGTATAACAGTCAGTATGTGATAGCTACAGTAAATCACTGCAACTGTGGGATTGCATATCAGCCAGGATTGTTGGTGATTTGCACAAAATCAAAGTACTGAATGCTGAAGGGTACTGACAGGTTGTTGTTATCCATTATGACAGTGACTCTAAGCATACAGTAAATGTAGTAAAAAAAACTTTGTGGAGCATAAAAATGCTAAAGACACGCAAAAATGCCTTGGCCTGTACAAAGTCCTGCTACAGCATCATTGAAGCTATATGGGTTATATGGCTACTGTGAAACTCAAATTACAACCAAACATCTTGGATGAATTGAAGAAAAATGCTACAGATTATTTTGAACAACATTCCACAGTCATACATTGATAACCTGTGTGTGTTTGTGTGTGTGTGTGAATGTATATTTTTTTATTTATTCTTGATAATTGGCAGAAAACAATGCTAAATGAATCAAATGATATAAATATTGTTTATTATAATTTGCTTGGTTGTTTCATCCAGTTTATAATATAAAAAAAACAATTTTAGTAACAGGATGGACATTAGAACAATTTTAAAATTGTCACCAAAGACCAAGCCAACAAACAAACAGCTAAAGTTTAAATACATTTTTTTTGCAAGAAACAACTGAAATAACAATTATGCTTAGTTGATATATCAAGTTTTGACACTAGTTATGTATGAAAATCTATCTTGGTTTATTGGTAGGCACTATTTGTACATTAAAATAAGAGAAAATTGTTTTAAAAAGCTGTTTAGCTTAAAAAGATAAAAAGCTTATTTTGGTTTAAATATGAAAATATCTTAGCCACTATCCATCTTGCAACCAGACAAAACTAAAAGTTTATTATTCTGTTATGAAGTCAAGCCAACACTATATAAAAACTACTCTAGATCCTTGTCATAATAATTTTAACAAACCAAAAAGTTATCATCATTACTATAAAGTGGTTGAAACTGATGAGATTGACAATTTTTTTTTTCTTTCTGGAAAGTGTGATGCTGAAAGCAAGTAACCAAGATATTTCCATTTACTTATGGTTGGAGTAACGGTCCAATCTGAAGCCAGCTAGTTCATATGACTTTTTGCATCTGATCTTTTATTATATATATGTTATTCTACAGATCATTTTTCTTTTAGAAAGACATTTGTGACCACTGTTTACCAATGATCTAAAGTCATACCACTATTAGTACTTGTAAAGAATGGGCTATTGTCTGCCAAATTCACAATGGCTACCAACAATTATCTTGTTTGGTGTAACATGTATATTTGTTTTCCCCTTGCTTATTGGTGATCCATAGTCCTTATCTTCTGATTGAAAAACAAATCAGGAGAAACTTTGGTGAGGCTTTTGACCAAATATGTATAGAAACATTTGGCAAGCACGGTAGATTTGAAGCAATTATCTGGGTAGCATTTGATATATACGTAAGAAAGATCTTGTGTTGATTGATGGATATCTGCATTTTACTGGCTTTATTTCTTTCTTTGGAATACTTCCTTGTCTGTTTTTGATCAAGGGATTCCTGATGTAATTGCCATCTCTTGGTGGAAGATGGGAAAACATGCAATATATACAAAACCATTAAGGGTTGGACTGCATTTGCTCTTCTAGGCTTTATAAAACCTACATAATTAATTTCTTTGAATGCTTATGAGAACATAGCTAAGCATTGAACAAGGATCAACTTCAAAAGAATAAATATTTTTTTGTCATTTTTAGCAAATCAAAATTTTAACATTTTCTTTATCATTCACCAGTGATTTATTTTTCTTAAAATATAGGATAGGTAAATAAATGTTTAGTTTAATAGAACTGTAAGAACTTTATTGTGTTACTTTTGTGAAAAAATTTATATTTCATTGTTTTCAGTGTAGTTGCTTGTTTTAAAATAAAAGAGTTAATTAATAATTGGTGTTTATATCTGGAGATAATTTATTTTCTGTTTGTAAGGATGCAAAAATGATCATACATTGTTTAGCATACTTATAAAATATTCATCTGTAAAGCAAATGTGTGCTAATGGCACATAAGAAAGTATTAAAATGAATGAATAATATAATCATTCAAGAGAACTTTTGGAAAAATGAATATCCCTATATCTTAAAAGATGATTCTGAACTGTATATTTAGTGGTTCCATTTGTATTAGTAATTATTTTAATTATGCAGATGAATAATAATGAAACTGCTTGCTTTTCAAAGTTTAAACAATATATTTGCAATACACTTCTACTCATCACCAAAGAGACAAAATTTATATCATTAGGTTATTATCATTTATCAACTAAAAGTTATAGAGCTGCTATTAACATAATTGTGATTTCATGCCTGCATATTTTTTAGTTGAAAACTTTCAAATCAGAAGAGAGGAAGAGCGTGTCTTAGATTAAAAGTTATTTGTGAAACAGTCAGGTTAATTTGTCCAAGGAAAATGAGAATACATGTAGGCTGATTTTTGGGTTACACATCAATGCTAGGCTATTAGGTCATGGATGCCAGCTTGGGCAGATCTTCAACTCTTAGTGGGAAAGTGATCTCAGAACCAAATAACGATGGGGTAAATGTATACATAGTAGTGGCATTGTAAACACTACTTTCAAATATGTGTACATTACTGCATTAGATACTGACTTTGATACATAAAATTGGTATAAACATGCTCACTGAGAAAATATAGCTATCTAAATAATATTTCACTAATTTGCATTGTTTTACATGATAATTTGATAATTAAATGACTCAATGATGGATTTAATCTGATAATTAAAATAATTTTGAAAAACTAGTTCAATTTCTTTCATTATTTAAACTTTTACATTGTTTTCTGTTGCTAAACTGTAATACTGTATATTGTATATCTAAAATAATTTTAGCTACACTTTTATGATTTATAATGATACTAGGAAACAAAAAAACAAATGCAAAAAAAAATTATAATTAGGAGTCAAAACTTAGTTGCAATAAGCAAGTATAGTTTCAAATAAATATGTTCTTTACAATTCCCAACCAGTGATATATATGAAGTTCATGTATAAAATAAGCATTAGTCATACTTTCAATCAAACTGACTTAAAGATCCAAGGAGATTATTAAATAATACAGCCTATAACACTTTATTTTTTTTTAATTTTTAATACACATTTTTATTTTTGATTTCTGATATAATCTGTATCTAATTTCTAGATAAGATATGACAGATGGTGCTCATTTTTAATGATGATTTGCATATTTGCAACCTAAACTTACCACTAGGTGTTTTTTGGTGGTTAATACTTTGGAAAAACAAGTTGTGTGGCTCTTGATGTCATTCTCCAGAAATGTGATGTCTAAAAAAAGTATACAAAATAATGTACATTTAAATAAGTTATACCGTTACACATTAATCAAACACAAAATTCATTTTATAATGAATTATTATTTTTAAATTATCAAAAATTGCTAGTTTCAAAATCTGTTAAATTTTACCAAAAAGAATTTTGCAGAATAACTATTCAACAGGGCCCAATCTTTGGCGAATTTGAAAAGAAAGCAACAATTAGATTTATTATCAAGTAGAATAGATCTGGAATTTAAAATATAATTAATGCTTAATCAAAATATGTCTATGGCAAAAAAAAATATCTTAAGAATGTGATTTATGTGAAATTTTCTTTTTTTTTAACTCTATTTTTCCTTTAACTTTTCTTTGATGTACATTATCAGTGCAGTCCATAGACTTTTGCATGTTTAAAAACTAAAGGAAAATCATACAAACAGGGACATAATAAAATTATTAAAATAAAAGATAATTTTTAAATAGTTTTGTATTTTAATCATAATTTTGTGAAAAAAACATCATCATTTTTTTCTATTAAATGCATTGAATTTTAAAATTTAAGTTTAGATAATATACTGCAGGATTTCATATATTCTATTTTTTTTATAGTATATTTTTATAGTAATGTTGGATGAATAATGTCAGTTTTGTAAGAAAGAAAGTGGATTTTAGGTGGTTTATACATTGTGGCAATAGGATGATAGCATACAGATGTCAGATTTCATACATACTCATTTAAAAATTAAACTTCTGAAAACTTTTTGCCAAAATTTTCATTTGTTAATAGTACATCTGAATTCCAACTGTGTGGCATTCTTTGAAAGTTTTCATCATATCATCATTTGTCAGTATCAGGAACACTTATCATCCTGGACTAAAATTATTTGACAGCATACACCACTGGAAAAAGAGATTTTGTTTAGTGATTGCTTGTGAATTAATACAGTTTTCTTTTCTGTGTTTATTATGTGAAAGCTTTACATTATAAAATATTATTATGTGACAGATCACTAATTCTCCACTAGAGATGATGGTAAACTTTAAAAGAGTATTGGTTTTTCTTGGACCTTACTACCAGGAAAATAGTTTCTCTAAGTTTTAAAATTTGAAAAAATATTTTTAGCTTCAGATGAGTTTATTTAGAGTTAAACAGTAATTAACAAAATTATCATCTTCTCATTTTTTTTTTTCCAATTTAGGTCAGATTCTTGTTTTGGTATTTTGTCTTTATAAGTATTAAAAAATTAAATAGAAGATATCTTAAAAATATCAGAAAACTTTATGATTCTTGAAAACTTATTTTTCAATGCAGTGTGTGTATGTGTTTCTCACTTTTGTGTCTTCCACTAAATGTACTGGCTTTGTGACTTGTAATTTCAAAACTGCCAGAATGTACTAATAATAGTGATTATAAATTATTAACCTACTGCTAGCAGCTACTTATCTCCAGAGATGTGAAGAGTTTGCTGTTGTTATCAGGAAATGACTCATGCTCTGGATCATCACCATCTGTTTCTTTTGAAAACTTTGTATTCATTTCTTACATAGGTTAAGGGGAGAGGAGAGAAGCAAATTCTATGCAAACAACTTACTGGATATATAGGAAAGAACCAGATGAAACTGGTGCATGTATGTATATCATACTGACTCAACCTTTTATTTCTTATTAGATTGTAGATTCCATTCATTTTGAGAAGCTGAAAATGCCATTTCAAACTTGATGAAGGATTCTGCTTTTATACAAATGACTGCTTTACTTAACACTTAATAGTCACTTTTCTCATTTAAATATTGAGAAGCTAAAATCAGTACAGAGACAGTAAGTTTAAAAAAAAGAGTATTGTAATCAAATGACGACATCTTGCTTTTATTAATTTTCTATTTTCTGACTTAACAGCACTATACTCTGGCTTGTTAATAGATTGATGAATTATTTTATTAAACTGAGATAAACAACATAACAGGCCCCTTATGATCTAGTTTAACTTTTATTGGAAGACTATGGTGCACATGGTGAATTTTGAATGCAACTTCTTTGGTGACTATGTAACCTAATGTGAGTGCTCTGGGTTTTGCTGCAGACATCACATGTAATCATTGAATCAGTGTCACTGGATGTATGAAATGAGACATCCTTGCAGATTTTTTGTATTCTTTGCAAAAGATTCAATCTTCATATGCTCAAACTACACCTTGAAGGAGCATCATTCTTTATTGTAGCCAATCGCTGACCAGCATCTCCAACTCATTGACACTGATAAAAAAAACAACAAACTCTCCTCTTGCAGTCATTCTTGAAACATAGTTTTGAGTGGCTGTGGGACCTTAAAACCTAGCTTGCCATAGAGAATGTCTTTAGAAATGTGACAAAACTGAGCAAGCAGAAGCATCTTTGCTCTTGCAAGCACCTCAGTAGGTATCATGTCTTGCCATTGTATCATAAGTGGACATTGTAGGCAATGAACATGGAATCTATTTAGCTTTCCCTTGTTTTGTATATTTTATGTCTTCACTGAAAGCACATTAAAATGACTAATGAATTGTTAAATGATTTACAAAGATAGATTTTAATTTTAATTTTCCAGTTTGATAAGAATCTTTCAGATTTAAGCAACATTTTATGGTCTTTTCCCTTTAAAACTGAATCTCCTGCTTTGATTTTGTTTCAGTAATGCAATATTTGATGTGATGCACCGGTGTGTTTCATTTAGTGAATAAAGTTATTTTACATTCAAATTTTTAAATGTATATTAGTAAAAGTGAACATCAGAACTTGTTTATTATGGGGTTTTTTTGTTTGTTTTTTGTGTAGGACTGAAACGAAACTTTTAGAAATTCTGATAAATTTTCATTTTGTTTATAAACTTTTAAAATAAATATTCAGATAAGAACTTTCAACATTATATCACATTGAAATTTTGGCATTGCCCTTGATGTGTCAAGGCTAATTAAGTAATTAAATGAAAGAAGTTATTACTTTTGATATTATTTGCTATTATCAGTTAATACACAATGGTTTCCCCTTTAAATGCTACTGTTGATATATATTGTGACACTCTGACAATGAAAAAAGAACTCACTTTAGAAAACTATTAAATAAGATTGTGCAATATTATAGTCAGATATGTGCTATCGGTTAACAACAACCAATTAGAGAAATTTTATTAACTATCTGGTAGGTGTTGTTGAAATTATTTTTCATTGCTTGGTTTTGAGTTTCTATTAAAAAACTAAATTACCGCATCCAATATCCATTTGAGATATGATGACTAGTTTGAAACCACACTGGATATACACACACACAGAGACAGACAGACAGACATTCTGTTCTTATTAGTGTAACATGAGTGTTTAGGGGAATTGTCAGAAAAACCAAGATGAAGTAAACAATTCTTGTTTGCAAGAGGTAAGTTTATTACTTTTCTGCTACATAACTCAGATCACATTGAGATTGTAAAACAAATTGGTGAATACTCAATGGCTGTATCATCTAGTTTTGAGACTAAGTTTCTCATCACGGAATACTAAATGATGACTTTAAAAATTATTTGTTTTTTTTGTCTGTATAAAAATTATTTAAAAACTATTTATTTAAATCTTTAATTCCTAACCAAGTTATCAGTAGAATATATTTTATCTAACCAGTTATAAAATTGAGTTTATTACAAGACAAAAAAAAAACATCATTTGTTTGCACACTGTAAACACTTTTATTGTTTAATTACAAGAAAAGGTTATAAATTTTTTTTTAACAAAAGAATTTCAAAATATGTGGTGGAAAAATTAATGACAAATTTTGTAATCTACATTCAGATAGTGTAATTTAGAAATTGTTAAATCCAATTTTATTAGAATTCTGGTTTTTTGTTTGCTTTTTTATGCACATTTTCGCTGGGAGATATTGCTTGCAATTCATGGTACAGATGAGTGAAATACTTGCTATAGTAGACTCATGTCATGAAATAGTTTTATTAGGATCTAGGATAGTTCCTCAATGAAGAAATTTTATCAGTTAATCTCAGCACATTTAGGATAAAAATTGGTTTCTTGGAAGGTTTGTTAACTCAACATTATTAGCACTAGTTGGATCTAACCATCTAGTTATTAGTTTATTGTATGTTAAAATGCAACAAAAATTTTGTTTATTAAGATATTGTTTGTAGCTAAAAAGATGTGATAAAAAAGTTAGCTTAATCTTAAGTGAAATTATTTTATACAATGCAAACATTGTTAAAAATCAACTTGACAAATTTAGTTATATTAAGTATGTTTGTATGTAAGAGTTCACAAATTATGCCATTTATGTCAATTGTGTTATACACAAATACTTTGTACTTGCATTATTAGTTAAAATCAAATTTTAATGTTGTTTCACTGTTTAATATGAGGTATATACTAGTTTTAAATTAATTGTATTTTACTCATATTTTTAAAATATAAACTCAATACCTAGTTATGTAACTTATAATATAATAAATACTAGCAAAAAATGGAAAAAATATACAGAAATAGATTGAACATTCATAATAACATTGTCTCCAAATGGTGCTATGCCACATGATGCCATTCATGGACTGACATAAGTGTTATTTTCTGAGCACAGGGCTACTGTTTCACTTCTGTTGCATTAGGTCTGTGCTATTACATATTTTGAAAGATGTCGTGCTAGTTTATTCCAGTTATGCTTGGTTAGGTTGAGATGGTGATTGTATGCACTAGTACACTTCTTGATCCTGGAGTCATTGATATACACTGAGCTGTTAAGTGAGTTGTATGTGTTGGTCCTTATACTCTGTTGAAACACAGTTGGTAAGGTCTGTTTCTGATGCTGCCATAGATTCATGATGGGCCTGCACATCCATCTAAACTATGTTCTGTCTTTGAAGAAGGTCCAGAAGGCAAGATCTTTCAATTTGTTACAGTTGTGGAATCCTGACAGTAAAATGTTCATTTTAAAGAGCTATTGGACATAAAATTCATAGCTCTTGATAACAATGCTACATGACAAATACAAATTGAGCAAACACAGAAAACATGTATGTGACAGGCTTTGCATAACTAGTGATGTGATTAAATGTTTTTTTTTAATATATAAAACAATCTTACTGTGTATAATAGCAAATATATTATTTTATTGGCATCATGTTGTGTCATTTGTCTTGGAAAAAGTGTTTGAATAGCTATTATTTTTATTATTATGCTTTTTTTTTCATTTCTTTTAAAAAAGTTTCTTAAACGGCATTGGTAGAGTTTAGCAGTAATTTTAGGTTGAAGTATCTTCATCTTAGTGCTACAGTAGATATATGAATGCTAAAGTTTAATAGCAGTCACAGTTAAGGAAAGAGAACCTAAGTGCTCCTCCAGCTTGATTGTTGGATCAGTTAAAAGACATTACATAGCAGATCTTTCTGTAAGTTTTCTAAGTTAGGAATAGCTGCACATTTTTAATTGAATTTGAGAGTTACCAGTCAAGGAGATCAGTATATCAGTAAAATAGAAAAAAATAATAAAAGCATCTGTGCGAAGTTGCCAAACTGATTTGAACCTGGGCTCTCAGCCATGTTGGCCAGTGCACCATCAATTGGACATTCTAGTAAAGAAGTGGAGATTTTTACAAATGGTGTGTAGCTTAAAGGTTCTTAAATGCCTTACTTAACTATTGTAACTATATTTTTATTTATTTATTTTATTTAAGCATGATTGTATAGGTTAGATATAGCTAAAGATAGGGGCAGAAAGTTGTATTTTTAAATACATATAAAGCCACTTTTTCCAAAGGCTACATATCTATATTTTTTAAAAAAGAAAGAAAATCTGCTGTCTGCTTCCATTGTGAGATTTTTAATACTCAAGCATGCTACTTAATATTTAATTACAATGTTTCCTATGTATTTGATATATGATATGCAAGAAAAATTTAACCCATTTCTGTCTGGAGCAGAAAGAATACTAAGATTTTTTTTTTTTAACTTTTGAGTAATAAACATTGTACTGCAGCTACATTAGCTTCATCCTATCACAACAGTCAAGTTATTGATTTTAGTTCACTTTCTCTGATTTTACACAATGCTTGTATAGTCTGTTCTGTCTATAATTGAATTGAAGTAGGTGATACCATTGTTGAGTTTGTTGAATTTTTTGAATGAAAGAAAGTCACATTTGCTATTTCATGACCATAAAAATGTAAGTAAATCACAACAAAGCTTTTAACAATTAGGATACTGATTTGTTTAAATCAGTTGACTTCAGAATTTAATCCACATTTAAATCTTTTTTTATTAAACTTAAAAATTGATGTATTATTGATTTAACATTCTGTCAGTATTATTTGTACAAAATTATCAAGAAGTGTTCAGAGTGTTTTTTTTTTTCAAACAGTTAATATTTCCATCAAAATTATAATTCTATGGCAGCGGAATTCATCATGTACCCGAGATTCAGAACTGATGAAAATTTGCAGCTCTGTATAATATGTCCATTTTGTATTTTAAATTAAATTTAATGTTAAATTTAAAGAAAATGTCTGATTTCATGCAGTAAATAAGATGATGTTAATAATGTTTAGCTATGTAACTGGTTTGTTTAATGTTTGCAGTATTTTTATCATACTTAAAAATTTACTAATTTCTGAGTGTTCTTTTCTTAAGTTTTTTTTTTATTTTTTATATCTAATTTTATGGTACATATTCAGTAATTATGAATCCCTACTCTTCCCTCAAAGCATCTCATCTAAAGAAATGCGTAATACTTAGATGTTTGAAGAAATTTTCTGAATTATTTTTTCTTTAAACACCTTTTGTCAGTAACATTAATTTATTAAATTGACTAAATATATACTACATAGAAATGTTTAAGTTACAGAATAAAATTATTATATTTTTTTTTTTGTATCTGTTCCAACCATTTTTTGGTAGTTTTTGATGTACACTGAATTATCCTTTTGCTGGTAATAAGATATTTTCTCTTTACTTCAAATTATTTACTAATTGTGTGTGTGTGGTGGGACTTTTTTCAAATGTAAAATTAGTCTAATGAATTATCTTATGACTTTATATTATTGTTAGTCTTTAATTTTTTTTCTTACTGTCATCAGGATAGAAACCTGCAACCTTTAACTGGGATGGAGAATGTTCATAAACATGATGCTAATGTTGACAGTAAAGCCCACTGGGAAATATCAGAAGTACTTATGAGATGGAAGCTTTATTAAGCAGCTAGCAAATCCGTCAAGATATTAAGGCTCTAGGTGGATATTCATATTGAAAGTATAGAAGGCATTTGGTATTGATGCCATAAATCTGTTGCTTGAAATTTCTATTCAATATCCTGAGAAGACAGGTACTGTTGCTGCTGTTGCTTCTGCTTGAATCTACATGGCTATTTGCTGCTGTACTAAGAAGAACATATCCTTGGTTATTAAATCTTGTCTAGTGTATCTTCTGGATAAAAAAGAAAAAAAAAATTATGGTACTACTAAATATGAAAGTTAATTCTAATGATATGATGATGGTTAGAGGGGTTTGTCCATCAGAAAGAAGGTTGCATGAAATTCTAAAAGAGATGATATTTGGTTGATAGAATAAATCATTGATGTCCTTGACAACATCTTGCATGATCTGACAAATGGGAGAGAATTTGGTTTTTGATGAACAAGGTTTGTCACATTGTGTGAAAGCTCAATAGCCTTCATAAAGCTCCTTAAAGTTATACTTTATTTTAAAATAATAATAAAATTGCAAGAAATAAAAAAAAAATTTTTGTGCTATTCAGTACATATGTCCTTTTATGTCCTTTTTCATTCTTTCATGTAATGATTTCAAACAATTTATATTTAGGTTTTTTAAAAAAGTTTACTATCTTTTTATTGGCTTCATTTTAGTAAAATTAACAAGACTGACAACTTAGGTAAAAGGTAACTCTAAAAGTCTGGATATTTAGAAGAAGAAATTTTTTTTTTTAAAAATGTATTACTTAAATGTTAATTTTTATATATACATACTGTTTCTGTTTAGTTTTCAGAATTGAGTTAGATCTTTTTAATCTTGATTCTTCCCCTTAATTTATCATGCCAATATATACAGAGGTTTAATTTGATCAGAGAGCAATATTAATATACAGAGAGTAGAAGGTTACTTTGGACATTTGGCATTCCCTTAGTAGTAACTAAACTATGTAATTAGAGTAGACCCTTGCTGGGTTGTATTGATTGGACTGATGATTATACAGCTATGCAAAATTCTGATAACATAAAAAATATTGAACAACATAAAAAAAGTACTATATATATTTATATATTTAACAACAATCGTAATACAACATACTCATTTCTACATTTTTTACCAAATAAAATTTGTTTAATATATAAAATCCATTCACTACACTTTTGTGTAAAGTCCAGTTTTCCATTGTTTTGATGTACTCAACTTGCATAATTTGTGTTTTGTTAACATCATTTTGGCCCTCTGCATACTTGAGTATCATTTCTAAGGTAGAGAAGGCTTCATTGCGTGATATAGTAAGTTGATATCATTCTTCATAATTTCCATCATCAATTAAAGGCTCATTTTGAATTGATGCAAAAGTAATTATTTGTTATCACTTTTATGCTGGTATCACTTTTGTCTACATTTAGCCATTCATGTTTTTGCATGTTTTTCTCTTGCACCAGAAAGGCTCTTACTTGGTAAACAATGTCATAAAGCAGTTTTGTGACAGGTATACAGTATATATATTTGGAATCATTCATAATATCTGACTTTCTGTAAGCTATTTAAAATGGCTTCCTTGCATTAACATTAGTAGAGAATTTTCTTTTTACATAGTTAACTGTCTAGCTCTATATCAGCACTAGAAATTTGGTATCCAAGCCTGAATGACCTAGGATTCTAAATCTTTTTTTTTTTTTTTTTTTAAATTTATATCTGATCTCCAGACTTATAGCACTTGATTTTTTGTTTCTATAGACCAATGAGTGATACATAGTTTTGCTTAGTGTTTTATTGACTTCTGGTCTTATGACATTTTTTTTCTAGTAAATAGTTAGAATTCTTCAATTCAGTTTGTGTTGGTTTTTAATGTTGTTGATAGAGTGGAGGTTTTGACACCATATTTTACTGTTAGCTTCTTTCCTGATTCCTACTGCTTTAAATGTTTCAGTATTTCAATTCATTGTTACTTTTGGAAGGCGTGTTCTGTATTAGGGCACTTTTATGTTCTAGAATAGAATAAGTAGATCATTCCAATTGTTTTTTTGGGAGGAACAGGCTGAAAGCATGTGAAAATTATGAAAGTGGTACATGAAGGCTAAACAAACAGCATAATGATTTCACACAATTGAGGGTAAAGAAAATATGTAAATTTTTAAGCTATGCAGTCAGGTATTCAAGGTTTTATTATATATAAAAATACTTGTGTATATTTATGGAATGTAGAGTATAATAATACTGTAATGTACATCCACAAATTATGCTAGTTGTCATCTATATTTGCAGTTTATTTAAAATTTACTTCAAAACTACTATGGTTATGGTAAATATATACTCTATATTGGGATACAAAAGACTAGATACTGAATTTTCTTTGATGGAGGGATGTACAGCTACTTTTTAATAATGTCTAATTAAAGTTAAAACAAGCAGTATAAGCTCTAAACTTAGAAAATGGTAGATCTATGAGATTAAGAAGAAAAGGTAAGTTTGTGATGAATTTACACCTACACATTTTATTAGGTCTAAATTATGTTAATTTGGGGTTCATTTTTTGTACATTTGTAAAGGTGTATGTAGATAAGTTATATATCTTTTTGTAGCATGTTCTTTGGCATGCATTATGCAAAACCTACCTTTTCAAAAATCATAAAATGGATATTTTTTTCAGGGTTCTGAGTGAAGCATGGATAGAACAGTTTTTCATGTCATTTTACTTCATGAGTGCAATCTACGCCACAAAGCAAGCGAGGAAACTCGTATCATTAAGCAAGCATGTGGTGAGGACACAGCAAATGATTGCACAGTACAACGATGGTTTGCAAAGCTTCAATCAGGAGATGTGAGCCTCAAAGATAAGAAACGTAGTGGACTGCCTTCCAGCTGTGATGACGACCGTCTGTAAACTTCATTTGAGGCCGATCCAAGAAAAACAGTGCGAGAAATTGCTGGAGAGTTTGATGTAAGCACTGCAACTGTTTGCTGGCATCTTGACATAATCGGCAAGGTGAAAAAGTTTAACAAGTGGGTGCCTCATGAGTTGAATGAACAACAACAAAATCATTGATTGGAGATCTGCTCTTTGATTGTCATAAGAAACAAAAATAACTCATTTCTTGACTGAATCATTGTGTATGATTAAAATTGGATCCTTTACAGCAATCGTAAATGATCAGCACAGTTGTTCGACAGAAACAAGGCACCTAACCACATTCCAAAACCCAGCCTCCACCCAAAGGTCATGGTTACTGTCTGATGGACTGAAACTTGTGTCATCCACTATATCTTGTAACCTGGTGAAACCATCACAGCTGAAAGGTACTGTAGTGAATTAAACGTTCATCAGAAACAGCTGACATTGGTGAATTGAAGAGGCCCAATCCTGCTCCTCGACAGTGCTTGTCCTCATGTTGCAAAAGTGACTCTTCAGAAACTGAACACATTTGGGTATGAAGTTCTCCCTCACCCAGCCTGTTCACCAGACCTTACTCCCACAGTCTACCACCTTTTCAAACACCTCGACAGATTCCTCCATATGAAATCCTTCATCAACCAAGCAGCAAATGAAACTGCTTTCCAACAGTCTATCGACTCCAGAAATTCAGATTTTTTTCAAAATGGTATAAATGGTAACTCATTGGCAGAAGTCTATTGATTGTAATGGAACTAACTTTGATTAATAAACTTCACATTCAGCAATGATATGAAGTCTCATTGTTTCAGTAAAATAACTGAAAAAACTTTTGTAACAACCTAATACATTAGAATGCTATATCATATCATTTCCATGCCAGAAAGCAAAAAATTTAAGATATTTTGACACATTCTTATTTTTAACAATTTTAAAGGTTTGCATTTATTTTTCAAATACTAATCACAGGTGGCTGCAAAAAATGTTATATTTGCAGATATTCTTCTATTTCGTAAAAGTTTAGAACTGAAAACAATTATAATCAAAACCTGAAATAGTGAATCAGTGACAAAGCACATGATCTAGCTGGCAAAATTAGCCAGATGATTCTTGTAAGTGATGTAAAGTAAGCAAAAAAAAAAAAAAGTTACATTTATAATTTTAAAATTCTTAATTTTTTAATTTATTTAGTGTTTTTTTTTTTTTTTTTGCTATTTTAGTATTTTAAAGCAATCAAGCAAAGGAACTGATTGCTACAACTTCTGTATTTACTAATTTTATCAAACTAACTCACATAGTAAGATGATTTGGCTATATTTCCCCCCTGTTGTATAATGAAAATTAAAGTTTGGAACAGGAATATTTAAATTTATCAAAACTCTTCTCTGGCTGTTGCTTTTGGTCAGACAGAAATTGTGTATCTGAGGTATGGTTCATAGTTATAGCAGCTTCATTTTGACAGGTCTAAATAGAACCAGCCTGAAGCTACTTCACTCCTGAATGAGCTCAATTATAAATGGCTTTGAACAGATTGGTTAAAATAGAACTATTATGAGATTTATGAGATATTTGCATTCCACTTATCCCATCTTTAAATCTGCATTTGAGAAGAAAAAATTATTAAATTCTGTCGTTTTTGTTTTATTTATTTTGATGAAGTTTCTTCTTTAATTACATACTTATAATTTAATTGTTGATGTTAAAATTGGATAGTTTTTGGTTTCTGTTTTACTAAAAAAATTAAAACTGAGGTGACATCATTTTTCTTTACACATCGAATCAGATTAGCTGAATAAAATGTTTAAATTTTTTAAAGCAAAAGCTGATTTGCCTCTAATACAAGATAGTAGTAATAATAAAGTAAAACTTTAAAATTTAGATGCATATCTTAGTTGAAGACTGACAATATTTATAAAGTTTACATTATTTGATTTAGTTGATCATAGATGTTGCTAGTCTTTTTATCTTTGACACCAGCACTAAAACTTTAAGTTGAGATTTTTGCACAATATGTACAACTGCTGCAAATTTCTATAAAGACAAGTTTATATGAATTCAGATGCAAAATACGGAGCCACTAAAATGTGGATATATTTGGTTTAATGAGTTCTCTTATTTTTACTTACACACACTTTATCTTCAAAACGTTTTTCAGTATAATTATTGTATAAGAAACATTTGCATATTTTATATTTTATTTATTTTCGTATTTTTGTGCTTTTTAAAAATAAAGTATTCAGTTAAATTTTAATTTAAATCTTTGCTTTACTTTTTAAAGGTCATGGATTTTTTTAAAATTATAGCATCAAATTTCCTCACATTAAAGTAGTATTTTGTCTCTTTGTGTCCATTTGTGTTTTACACATTTCATATATATTTTATTTATTAGTGCATATAATATGCATATGACTTACAAAATCCATGTATTAAAAAGTATTACGAATGACTGAAGAACATTAATTGACTCTCTATTCTTAACTCTCTTATCTATTCATCTCAGATGAGCTCAGAAGGGTTAAGATTTGGATACTGTGTTGCCATTTCATAATTTTTCAGGATTTCATCCACTTCTCTTATCAAGATATATAGTTTATATTAGTTATTTTTAGTGTGTTTGGGGTTGTTTTATTTTGTTATAAAGCTAGGTTCTATCACTCAATGCCAAGAAGGTATAGCATGCTGCTTCAAGATTGCATGGTAATTTTTCCTTGTAAAAATTCAATTGATTTTGATTGACTTTCCAACCAAGAACCACAAATGCAGACCCATGTACTTCACTGGATCTTTTTCTAGTCTCTCTTTGGAATATTCTTTGGGCTAAAATTTCAAATTGGGCTTTATCCAATCACAATTCCTTGTACCATTGTTAAATTGTGTAATTTTGATGATTTCTTACCCAATAAAGCCAGATGCCTATGAAGGGAACAGTAACCTGACAACTAATGAGGTCAAAGGTCATTTTATCCCTCTCTTGGATATGGAATTTTTAAATGGAACGGTTTTTGTTTCTGATGAGAAAACATTTTCTGTACACTTTTAAATAACTAGCCCTCATTTATTTCTCTTATAACCCATTTTCTTGTGAACTATATTTGTGGCTGCTTCCATAACACTCATCTTCCTTACTCTAGTCTGATGAATATCAGTAAACATCAAGTATTTCATGCTGAGAATGACCAACATTGCTAAATTCAATAATGAAAATTCATTTTGCATGTGTAATTTTGTGTCTAGAGATAAACAATAGGTCCTTAAAATGCATAGTTATCTATACTGTTCTTCACAAGAATAGTTGTAAAGAGATTATAATGTATACATTTGTCTTATTTTATAATTTTCAAGCTTCTATCACTACAACAACAGGTACAGATAAAAGCTTGAAAACTATATTCCATATTACTATGATTCAGTAATTTTAAATTTCATTTGCTATGGTGTCAGAATTATTTAAAATAGCCATCAAGCAAAAATTAGGATATTTTGATGAAAAAAAAATGTTTTGTGTAATCAATGTCCCAACGAACTTATTTTTAAATGTTTTTTCATGCACATATTTATAACCATCATATATATGAATATATTCTAATAAATTGGTTATATATGATGTATAGCAGTGGTTCCCAACCAGAGGGTTGCGACCCCCTAAGGGGGTCACAGAACCCTGGAAGTTCCAGTTTTTGTTGTATGAATGAGTCAAGAAACTGTTTACGAGTATGTATTTGTTTTGCTTATATGTACAGTATTTGCCGGCTTATAAGACACTTTTTTCCAGAAAAAAGTACACAAAAATTACCCTGTGTCCAATATGCCGGTATCAACGATGGGAGGCTGAGCGCCAAAGGTGTAAGGCTTGTCTCCCATGGCAGGCACTCCTGGTTGCATCACAGGTCTCTGCAGTAACACACTTGCATCATCCCCCCCCCCTCCAGCTTCCTGTCACTCTGCCACCCTCATAGAAACACAGGCAGTGCATGCTAGCAACAAAGGCCGGAACTCGAACTGTTACCACAGTAGGACTGATGTAATTGAGCCGCACTCCCATTGGCAGCTAAAAGACTCAGACCATGACGCCTGGGGCAGAGCACGCTACAAGGACTGGACTGTAACTTTGGCCGGACGCGCACTAGCCAGCTTGATTTTAGGCAACCTTGGGCACCAACACAACACACCACACAGCTGTTTTGATCAGAGGTAGAGTTCACTGATACCAGTAGATTTCTGTTTAGCTGTTGTGAATTTACTATGTGTGCAGATGTTGTTCCACAAAAATTCACTAAATAATTTTCAATAAATGTATGATGAAATGTACTAGAATCTTTTTTCTGATATAATATACAATATATTGTTTCTGTTGCTTTTTAGTTCTGGGAACATTTACATTGATTTTTCTCCAATAATATTCATTTGAATTTGTATTGATTAAACTTTTTTTTTGTAGTTTTAAATTTCAATTATGGAGGTGTAGCAGGGGGTCACAGGTCTTTTGAGTATTAGAAAAAGATCCATGAGTCCAAAAAGGTTGGGAACCACTGATGTATAGTGTATTTCATTATAAAGGCCACAATTATTCCACCACAATATGTACATATGCTTTAAAAAATTTGAAGCAAAGATATTTTTAAGGAAAAACAATAATTTATGAATTTTTTGTTAAATTTTTGAATTATTATAGCATGAATAAACAAATTAAACATTAGGAAGCTGTGGTGATAAATGAGGTGGGGATAATACAAATTACTTTTGAAATGCATAAGTTAATCAACATACAGCCAAGTCCAGATTAACCCATGGGCTTTAGGCATATATACACTTTTGAGATCCTACCTTTTTGAATAATAAGAAATAGCCTGTGCACACATGTTCAAAATTTTGTCTATTACCTGTAGGTCCTTTATAGTCTACAAAAATACATATTTAAAAAAAAACAACAACTTAATTATAGATTGTTATGAAGTTAAATGCTGTTTAATGTGGTTTCTTTTTATGGACACAAAATCATTGATAATGTCACCAAAATCAAGTGAAGTGGTGACATGCTATTCTCAATTGTCAATACAGCAAAGGCAATTAGCTTTTCATGCTTTACTGTTGATTGTAGGTGGTTTTTCTCATTCTTCTCTAAAGAAAATGCTCATTCTCCAGAACATTTGGAAGTTTGTGCAGACACAAACATATCAATGTGTCATTCAGGCTTAATTCTATAAACTTTTTTTACAACTTGATTGCATGTCTCAGTATTTCAAAACAGTAAGATAAAGTGGCAAAATTTATTAGGAAATCTGTCTTCCAAGTCTTGCAAATAGTTTATTTCATTTTTCCACAGGCCTGTGTACCTTGCTTAAATGAAAGGAATTGGATTTGGATTATGTAAGAAATCCAAATTTCAAGTTCACTTTTTTGTAGTCTTCATTTGTGTCTTCTCAGTTCTAGCACTAGGCAGTCACAGATGGCATAACTTGTTTAAACAATAAGCCCTTCTTGTCCCAAATATTTAACATGTGGAGCTTTGATTTTTCAAATATTCTTTTCTTTGTCTTACTCAACTGTGATTTTGCTTTTATACCCTTCAGTATCTGCAAATGTTTTTGCTTCAATCTTTAGGTTTGAAAGTTAACTCTGACCTGTCTCATAAAAGGAATAAGTGAGTCTGAAAACTGAAAACAACTTTATTGCCTAGTACTAATTCTTTGAAGAATGAAATTCCACATAACAGTCATAATAACTACAGTTTCCAGATTGACCATTGCTGTTAGTTCTTAACTGGTAGGCTTTTGCAACTTTTGGGTTTCCATTATCAACATATTTTTTAGTCAAAGCATCCTGAATGACTAGCCATATAGTAAAGCCTTTGTTACATCAGCTCTTGTAGTCCATCTAGTTTAAGAAAGGTCTCAAGCTGAAAAGTCTTTGTTACATTCTTCAATGTTAGATGTGAGAACTTTCCAATGATGGAAATAGAAAAGAAGTTGTGCAGACTATGAGCAAGAGGCTTTTGATGTGCAGTCCTTGTCTGAAGCCCAGAACACTTACCAGACCTGTTGCTAACAGTGCCATAGCTCTGACCATGACAGTCACTGATGTCAGTATCAGATTCTTTTATTCTCCAGATGTTTAGTACTATGGCCATGAATGGGTGTGAATTTTAAAAACTGCTTGATAGGTTTGTGATTCTGTTGCTAATACCTGATTACAAAGGTAAGCTGGTCATTGCAAGTGAGCTAGGTTGGAGTAGAATCCATAATAATGGAATAGTTACTATCTTGCAGTGATGATATAATTTTGTTTTTTTCGGGGAAATATAGATCCAATTTAGCTATAAACTGGATTGTAGGCACAATGTGTAGTAAAAGATTTTGCTAGCATGTCTGCTTTAGTTTGAACTGATCAACTAAATAAGAATCAATATGTCTAAGTATATCTGTGAGGTGACACAAACACTGCACTGTAATGGTTGGTTGAGTGTTCAAGTTTATACAAGTGACTACTGAAATTTTTTCCAATCATCAAATTTTAAAGTGAAGGGCAACTCTTTTGTGGAAAACAATTTGCAAATATAGAACCAGAATTTAATAACCATTTTGTTTTCTTTGATAAAAATGTTCTTAGGCACTGGTTTGTACTGCCAATGTTTTGGCTTGGCTGATTTAACAAAAAAATAGTCATGAAATTTTTGGCTGTCTGATGCCCACTCACCAAGATCAACAGAATAGGTTGTTATGGCCTTGTCTGGACTGTCAAGTTGTGCAGCTTCATTGGTAGTCAACTTGTTGATAGTGCAACCAATAATTCATTTGGCAGACAATCTTAAACTGTCGGGATCCAGGATCAGCACCTAATGTAGAAAACATTGGCAAATTTCTGATTTTTTAAAAATCTTTGTAATATCACCCTTTTCCACTTGTATTCTTCTTTCTCCCATTTACTGCTTTTATGCTTTGCTGATGTTGAAAGAGACATTGTTTGCTGTATTCAAGCAAAATCAACCAGAATTAACTTATGTTGTTGTGTGTTAGTGAGTGCAAAGTAAGTTCCAGGTCATTCAGTTTAATTTTTCATGAACACAAGCGAGACACACTGGATTCTTTCAATTTGTATGCAAATTTGTTTTTGCTTTAAAAACCAATACAAATCCCTTTCCTTTATGACTTAGGACTCTTGGCAGAAGTCCTGTTTTCCTGTGTTAATCCAGCACTGCCTACATCCCCAGGAAATCACAGCATAGTTAAAAGGCAACAAAGTAAAAAGACATCTTAGATGTGTTGAAATAAATGGCTATAAAAAGCTGCTGTTTTACAAATAAAGCTACAAATCCTCATTAGGCAAAAACTACTGTAAATTAGACAACTGATGAATGGAAAATGGTGCTGTGGTCTGATAAATCAATGTTTGATTTAAAATAGTGTTTGTTTAGTGACAGGTTTTCGAATGCTTTACTGCTGCTATTGTTATTATTTTGATTGACCTACTGTTATGCTAATAAAATTAACAAAACAAAATTATTTGTGCTTTTTTTATGTGCACATGAGGTGTTTAAATAACAGTGTAGTGTCCAAACAAAAATGTACTTAAGTAGACAAGAAGTCATAAAGAAATATAACATCATATTTCTTTTAAATAATCCAAGTAATTATATGTTAATTAGTAAGTTTTAAGTTAATTTATTTGTATTTAATAATTCACACAATGTTACTGATATCATTTTTAATGTGTTTTTCAAATTTTGTGAAAATGGTAACTTACAGCATGAACAGAATATACATAATTGAAGCAGAGAGAATAAATTGAATAAAATGATGATAAAACAGTGTGTGAATATGAAAGGGTGAGATGTTAGCAATGTAAAGCTAATAAGTAGTAATAAATGGTCAGAAATACTAGTAGCACTTTGTTTTGTTACCTAAAGCTTTGTATATTGAATGGAAGCATAAAATAGGTAAGGCCGCATGGAGCAAAGATATTGCAGCAGTTACCATTTTCTTTTCTTTCTGATAATAAAGAAAATGGTTACCAGTTTTTAAGTGTAAATCTTATCCACTTTCTTGAATGCTCAAAAAATGATGGCCATTTTGAACTACATAAAGTGCATTCTTGTGCAAAAGTGAAAGGAATTAGAATGAGAAATTTTAAGATAGGAAATCCCATCAAATGTCTTTGAAATTTCTTAAAAACCAAGTTTCTTTGAGCCCATTCTTTTGTAAAATAGTCAGATATTTAAAAATTATTAGGGTACACTTGACAGATTTACTTTCCTTTTTTAATGACTGACTTTTTAAAAATGTTATTTGTTAGCTTTCATATTTAATGTCTTTTAAATATTGTTTTATTCATTAATAATATTTTGTTAAAGCTACAGATTTAAAGAACATGCTTTAAATTATATACCCAGTGAACAGATTAGCTAATTTAAAGGAGCAATACTGAGCATTGCTACAATGTATATATGGTAGCTTTGTTTCTTAACATTAATGAGATTCTGGTGCTCACTCATCATCAAAGTCAACTTTATGGATTTTTTTTAAAAGCTTATATTCCTAATGATCCAATAATGGGATTTATATATTGAAAATGAAATGCAATATAAAATTTTTTTCAAAGATTTGTTATTTCTATGCAATCACGATAAAAGAAAATTTTATGAAATCTAAAATACCTGTGGGGAAAATATTATATTTCAAAATGCATTAGATGTCTCATGGTAGATGTCCAAGTAGTCTCACTTTTAGTGCTTCATCTTAGATTTTGTATTTTAACCTAATTATATATGTTACTCAAAAGTCTGCATGCTGTTTGTTGTTTTTTTTTCCTTTTTTGACATAACCAATAATGTCAGTATATTTTTTTATGTGAATATCCCCTGAAAGGAAAGATGCACCTAATGAGCACCTATTAACTTTTTAAAATGTTTCTTTCATTAATGACATTTATTGATTTGTCAAAATATTACTAATAATTTTAACATCAAAATTATTTAGTTTTCCTTTCACTACTCGGCAGTCCACATTATTGGACTTCACTAAATTTCATTGTCAGATAGTGTGAGCCAAAGATTTTCTGGCAAAAGAATCAATTTCTCCTTGGCAAAATGAAACCATAAAACCAGATGTTTTTTGTCATATTTTCTAGCCAAGGCAGTCTGTTAATTTTCTTTGTTGATGTTTGCAGTCTGAGGTTTTCTTAGTGCTATGTGATGGGTTTATGTCATTTAAAAGAAATGGTCATTCAGTCAGTTTTTAATGTGATGAAATTAGTTCAGCATTAGTGATACTTAGTAACTTTTCAAGTCATCAATCCAAAACTGCCGCATCCAATCCTAACTATGTGACTAATGTCATAACAAAAAATAGGAGGTACACTGACATTATTCATAGCTTCAATTTGATGAAATATCAGAAAATAATAAAATGACTGAGTTATTGTGTAGAGTTAAAAAATCCTTTGAAATGTCATTTTTGCACTGGAAAATTAGTTAAGACTAAAATCCTTGAATCACATGCAGATGATATATTACTTTAAAAATTATATAGACTTAAATTGTAAGTAGAGATTTTTTTTTGTATTGGTGATAACTGAAAAATTACTTTTCACATATTCTTCAGAATAAACTTGAATGAATGAACAGTTAAATAAACAACTCTACTTTTGAAGTCATATAGTAATCTTGATAAATTGTATTCTGGCCATTTAAAACTTCAGTTTATTTCTATTTTTTACCAATCTCAGATTCCATTGGTCTTTTTTTGAACAGTCTTGGACATTTGAAACAATGTACTATAATGCCAAATTCAACAAAACTTGTGATCAATATATTACAAATAAACTTGAATTATCTTTTAAGTTTGTCAAAATTAACTGAAAGAAGTAGGATTCATGCCTTTGGTGAGGAAAGAAGTTAAACTTTAATATTATTGTGAAACTAGACCATAGGATGAAAGTGGGTGGAAATTTGTTGTTTTTTGAATTACTACTCATGACTAATGTGTGAAATTTAAACTAATAGAGTAGGTTTCAGGATCAGTATAATATTTGGACTTGTAAGAAATTCTCAACATGTCTCCTTTGAGACTACTTGAATAATTCATTGTTTTTCCTCTTTATAAAAGTAGAAGAAAAAATTATGTTAATAACCATACCCCAGTACAGAAAATATAACTTGAAAAAGTTTTAATGTTTTAATGAAATACTTTGAACAATTGGTTTAGTTGGTAAACTTGAATATTTTCTTATAGCTCAATTCATTGATTAAATACTGTTTATATATTATGCGCTCATGTGCACACACACACACACACACACACACACACATCAGTTAGTGTGTCTGTATTTAAAGCAGACTCATTTAAAATAAATAAATTGGCTACATGACATTTTAATTTGGAAAGCACAGATATGTTTCCAAATGGTCACATTTAATCAAATTGATAGAATAATTTGAAAAAGAAAACCTCTATAATGTGTTTATCATCAATTTTTTTCTTTAATTAAAAAAAAACAAAAACAAAACTTGATTCTGATAATGTCTACAAAAGTCTTTTCTCTGTGTTGCTTTTTCAGTTCATTATCATTAATTTCAGGTTTATTTTTGCTCCCTTGATCAGCATATATTTTGATTATAAAACACCAACTATTGGCTTGAATGTATTTTCAACATACATGATCACATGACTTGATACCTCTGCTTTTATTTGAAGGTTTTCACTTTGCTACTTGTGGCTAAATAATATTGTTACTCACATGAGAGACTGCTTGTGCATCATAAAAAGAGCAGATATATTTGTGATAGAAATGTCAAAATCAGGCAATTCTTTAATAAATTTACTGTTTTTATTATAATTTGCTTGAAACTATTTGAAATGTTTTATATTGTTCTTAAAATGTTCAAGGACTACTTTTTAAAATGAAAAGTATACACACTATTTTTAATAAATGAACCTTGAAAATTTATATGGCTATATACAACTACATAGGGTAAGCTGATCTCTTTTAGCATAAATCTTCTAAAAAATGTTTGGGTTACTTTGAAAATATCAGTTCTGTTTCTTTAAACTCTTACAATCATTGGATTGGATGAGGTTTATCTAGATGATTATTTGCAATTCTTAACCCACTTATAAAATGATGGAATGGTAAAAATGATATTGTACATAGAGCATAAGTTGAAAGACAGGAAAAAAATTAATTCTTAAGCATTTGCTAGGTGTTATACACACCGTATTAACCTGAGATATTGAAACTACATTGCCTCTGATAGATTAATATGGCAGTAATGTATTCAAGAGATGCCTAATCTCATTATTTTCCTCAAAAGTATTTGGCATCTTTAGAAGTACAATACCTGCTACTTATGATGCAGATAAGCCGTCAAACTGAATCTTGTTTGAGATTGGTATTGTTGCTAAAATTCTTGTTTTTGTCACTGTATTGTGCAGGCTATTGTGGAATCCTGGGCATCACATTTTACCAGCTGATCATGCATACTTTTGTGTCAAGAAACATTATTAATTATCAAAAGAAGTAAATGTTCATCTATATTTTGATGTTTAAGAATAACATTTTTTTACACATTGTTTCACTTTTGTAATTACTTGATTACTATGTGCATGTTACTTAGTCATTAAGTGCTTTACTAACTAAGCAATTACATTCATTATATGTATTGTTTCTGTTAATTGTAGATATTTTTAGTGAATTATTTGACACATAAATGCTGAAATATGTTCAAATAAAATGGCCATTTGTATAACGCACACACTGAACCATTAGATGTATGCATGTTTCTAGCAGCAGATTCAATGCATGAAATATGGAACCAATTTAAGAACATTGTTGGCTAACTTTTATCTACAGTACATTATACCAAAATATTAGCAGGTGTGTATTAAGATCAAATAGCTATTGGTTCATTGTGTATAGTAAACTTTAATTCTAGTAAAATGTATAACTTTCAGTATCTAATCAAAAGTGCAATACTAATATACAGAGAAAAACAATATTACAAGAACTTCTATAAAATATAATTCTCTTACACCATATTTTTTTCCTGTGACTAATTATAAGTAAAGCAGAAGCATCTTCATTTTAAATATTTTTCTGATAAATATGAGTAATTCAAGAGAATAGAAATATATTACTTATTTTTCTTCATAAAAGTGTAATGTAAAACTTTGATTTACCATATATTAAGTACAGTACACTTTAAAATGTTAGATTAAGAAATGATGATATAGATATAATTTATAGCAATGTGCAATGTAGAAAATAAAAAATCTCTGAGTTAAAATATTTTTAGAACAAAACAAAGATAAATCATGTCGTATTTTTTTATATATGATGCACAAATTTAAAAGCTTAAATATTCTTAATTTGTTTACTCTAAATTTTATTGTGATGATAAATAAATAACAGGTTTTTGTGTTTAATTTACTTGAACATTTAAAAAAAGAGCCTGCTGAAACTAAAGAAATTGGATTTTTCTGTCTATATTACTATTGGAACTTGTTAAATCAGAGTTAATACTGTCAGAAAATAGTAGATAAAAGACTGGCTTTATATAACTATGGTAATAAAAAATAACATTAAAAGATTGTAATACTGAAAATTAACTTTTTATTCTGAGAAACAATTACCAATATCTGCACTAGAAAAGGAGGGTTTTCATTTTTAAAGAGTAATCCAAATGATGGCAAAAGGGAACAACTGCTAAATGCAGCAGTTTAAAAACCAGTTCTAATACTGCTAATAGTAGTGTTAAGAGAAGTCAAAAAGATTCTCTAATTCCATTAAGTAATAAAGTATATTGCTAGTAAAGTTTCATTGTTATTTTATATTGCATTTAATTCACAATAATTATAAATAATAAATCATTTACATTATTTAAATTCTTTTATTTTTGTCAGCACGTGCATTATGCATAGCTGAGCAGCTACAACAGCCATAGCGAAAGACAAAAATTGTTGGTAGATGGTTAAACTATAAAATATTCAATGTTTCCAACATTAATCTAACAAAACAACCAACTCTAATAAAAAAGAGAAGCCTTTGTGTTTAATTTTGAACAAATTTGTTTGTGTGCAACTGTTTCATGAACAACTCTAACAATATGGTAGCCTATTGTACTATATTATTAATGTTGCTATTTTGGACTAATAGTGTAATTACTTATTTCTCTCTCACCTTTACCAATTTATTTATCATTAAGTTCACCTGTAACATCCTTCCAAACTTAGTGAATAAGTTCTTACGTTGGTTTTAATCATTGTTTTCTTATTAGTCTGACCTTGCCCTCACTCCCATTGATCTGCTCTCTCTCTCTCTGGCCTCATTTACCAGCCAGGTCATTCATGCAAACTGGTCATAAAGGATCCATTAAATGCTTTCAGAAGGAATTGGCAAGCACTGAAACAGTATCCCAGACAGAGAGCTGTGCCAATATTCTCTACATCTCAGAAAACAGTTGTAACTATATTAACTAATTTACAATGTGAATTCACTCAAGAATAGAAGTAAACAAATTTTCAGGGCATTAACAGGTATTTTAAATGTATAAAAACCAGTTGATTTATTGCATGCTGTCATAACACACAGTAGGTCTCTATTCATATCCATTCTTTATTTGTATTTTTCTGGTTTTTAAAAAAAAATAAGTAAGATTTGTGGGCTATTTTTTGTAATTGTTACAATTTACTTTTAATCACTGAAATAGTCTACAAAAATTTCTTTAAAATCAGGACTCTATAAGAAGCAGTATCCTTCAGGTGATGATAGGTTAATTTTGTATTGATAATGGTTTATATCTTCTTAGCATGCAGTTTTTCATGCACATCAGCATCCATTTAAGACAAAAAATATTCTATAAAACTGTTTGCTGGATACAGTGAAATGGATGCTTTTCTTGCTGAAGGTGTTATGCCATCTTTATAAAATCTTGCTCAAGACAGCAGCATGAAGAAGAAACAGAGACAGTAAAGGCTAATATTTGACTAACTTTAAAAAAAGAGAAAAACAAATTATGGAATTAAAATAGATTTGTGGAAAATTCAGTTAATGACAACCTTGATAACTAGGTGTACATAGATTATTAAACCATTTACCATACTCTAGTTTTCAGCATATTATGGAAATCAATTTTTCTACTATGGCACAGTTATATTATCTGCTATTAAGGAGGGGAATCAATCAGATTTTAATTGTTTATTCCAAATTATTAAAAATCAGTGAAGTAGTATAAAATCAAAGCTATCTATTGTTGCACATTTGGCTGCATTATTTAAAAAAAGTAGGATTAATCGAAGTTATAAGCATGCCTTTTCTGTGTGCAGTAAATGGAGAGATTCTTTAATACCTGTTATAATTATTCTATCCAATTTTATAAAAACAATTCTGCTCATTAGAATTTATGAAAATGCAAATTTCAGCAGGCTTAACTGCATTTAATAAAAAGGGGATACATTTTCATGATTAATAAAGTACAATTTTTGTTTAATTTTGGTAAACTCAATTTCATTAATGAACCAGGTTATAATGTGATAAATCAGACATTTTCTCTGTAGAGACTAAAAGTTATCATGAAACTTCAGAAATGGCCATTATTTTCTTTTAAAACTGGTTTGCACTATCAGTATTACCACTATTATCCATAATTAATTCTATTAATTTACTAGTTTATTACAGCCTCTTAACATTCCATCCAGATGGTCTTTCCCTTTTTTTTTTTTTTTTACCACATTGGCTGTATGCTTGGGGTCATTGTCATGCTGGATGATGAATCCTTTCCCAATGAGATATCTTCCTGAGAGAATGGCATGATGGATCCATCAATACATCAATATACTTTTGATTTTATGCAAATCTTCAATACCCTCAGCTGAAATGTAGCCACACACTTGTATTGATCCAGCCAAGCTTCACTGCAGCTGTTGTATACTGACTGCTATACCACTCCCTGGTCGTCTTTCTAACAAACTACCTTCAATTATTGTCAAACATTTCGAATTTGGACTCATCCGTAAAGAGCACCTTCTTACAGGTTTGGTCATCCAGCTGTTTCATTCTGCTGCCCATTTCAACCTTGCTATTTGGTTTCCTATTCCTAGCAAAGGTTTTTTGGTAGCTACATATCCATTAAGACCACTTCATGCTAATGTGCATTTTACTGTTCATGAAAAAATGTTAATACATATATTTGCAGCGAGATCATTTACAAGATCTTTACCGGCTCATTGACTATCTAGAAGAGAACATAACTGAGGTACTTTTGGAGTGTTTGGATTTTCTTTCCCAGCAGCATCTATTGTCAACAACACATTTCAGATATCCTCTTCAATCTACCATATGGAGTATTCTTTACCTGCTAAGACTTTGATTTTTATACACTTGTCATGTGATATTTCTTTCCAAGGAGCTATAACATTCACCACATAATAACATTGCCTTTACTTTTATAATCCTACAGGACAACCAATGAGTCTACTATTCCAACAGATGACTGTATTATAGAACATTTTATTTTTACACACAAGATGCAATTCTAACACACATCATTTGCATTTTGCACCTTACATTTTTTCTGTTTCTATAATTATTTACAATACTGCATACAAACTAAAAAAACAACAGAACTACCATTTTTAAGTTGTGCTTAATGGTTAGTTAATTAGTACAAAGTGGTGACAGAACTGGTGAGCATTGCCTTTCTAAGAGATTTTTCTTTCTTTGGTGATTTCCCCACTGTGTTAAAAATAAACTATTAAAATAATTAATTTTTCTTCAGATTCTTATTTTTCATAAAAATCATGGAAAATAGTTCCATGTTGTCTTTGACCCTCATTACCCTCATTTTTAAAGACCTTCTGGCACTTCTGATTACAGGAAGTTTATTACCTAGGTTAGAAGCAGATTTGCATTGTTCTTTTGTTTTAGACTTATAAGTAATAATTCTCAAATTAAGGTCCAGTTGTATTGTTAAGGCATGATGTGCATAATTGATTTAATCTCATTCACAGTTTTCTGATAATTAGAATTTGTGTGTTGAGTTTAAGCATTTTATTAAGTCTATAAAATGACAGACAGGGATATTGCAGGTAATAATCTCTTACTACAACACAGCTTTTTGATATATTTACCAATATTTGTAGAGTAATTGATTGTTAATATCTTTTTTTTTTTTTTTTACTTTCTATACAGATACTTACTGACCCCAAGACCAGCATGATGAAATATTTTGTTAGCATGTGTGTTGACAGCTACTTTTTATCAGAAATAAAGGAAATGAATACAAATTGAAAGCAGCCATATGCTTCTTTATATTTTGTTTTCTTATTTGAAAATGAGTTAGAATTGCGCAAAAGTGATAGAAGAGCAAACAAAACATTCTTTATTATAGTTGCATATTGATTATGCAAGAATATCAAGGTTTGTGCTACTAGATAAATTGTTTTGGTGTAGAGAATGCATTCACTTTTCCTGAAAAGATTAAATATAAGATGATTTAAAGAGTACAAAAGTGTTTGTTGTTAACTTTAATAATTACCATAAAATAACTGAAATATTTTTGAAAATAGTATTTATTTTTGTTTAAATTTTTGGGGTTTTATTTGTGTTTTAAACAAATGAAGAAAGAAAGCAATATGAGTATTTATAACAAAAGTTTTTAAAAAATTATAATATACAACATCTAACTTTTATTTTTTGATTTAATGAACTTGTTTCTGTATCCTTTAGAAAGCTGTGAATCAGTGTAAAACCATGCTTCATGGCTAAGGAAAGTTTATGGACTTCTGATTAGATGATGGTAGCTTATATCCAACTTTTGGTGCTTGTGGAAAACTCACTGGGTGATTGCTTTATTTATTTTATCATTATTTAGTGATTGCCTGAACCATTCAAAATGCTAGTGTTATGTCAGATGTACCCATACTTGTGTTATTAATTAATTAATTATTTGCTGTTTTGTTTGATAGAACCAAAAATAACTAAAAACATTTGTTTAACTTAGAGGAGAGTTCTGGGGGGGTGGGCTTTTTTTATTTTGTAAGTTTAAAAATTAATACTTCCATTTATTTTTGTCAGCTGGACAACAGTTTATTGCATTTGCAAACTTGTATGTAATGCATTTGAAGGATTGTATTGTTTAGAATAACTTTTATTTTTTTTCCTTTAAAAATCTCTTGAGGGAGAGTTAGCTGACATTGGCCCGTTAACACAGGCTTTATGGAATTCTTACAGTGTCTGCCCATTTTAGTTTGGAGATGATTTTGAGGAGTTCTACAAAATATATTTAAAAGATAAAAATTGCAGATACTACTAGTGGACGTATATTGACAAATAATGTATAGAAAAACAATTATTGATTACCTAAACTATACATGAGGCATCGTATTACAGACCCACCAGCCTCCCACTTTGTGAAACCAAGACAAAGATGCAAAATAAAAAAAATAGGACAAAGAGCAGACAACAAATTTTGTTAAACAAATGCTGTTGCTTGTAGTCTGAGTGAATTTACTTTATATTAATGAATTTATACAGTTTAAATGCATGTTACTATCACTGTGACTAGCATACATTTTGTAAATCATATGTACGTACCCTTTCCTCTTTTGTCTTGGCAATAGGGCCTTTTCATTTCCTAGAACTGAGCACTTTGGAGATTTACTACAGTTAATGTACATGTATCTGTCACTGTGACCAATATACATTTTGTAAATTAATTTTCTCTTGTCTTGATAGACAAACTTGTTTATTTTTTAATACAATTATTATGCAGAAAGTGCATTTTTAAAAATTAAGACAAAAGCTGTACATTTATAACTTTCCATGTTTATATAAACTTCTTTCAAAATAAAACAATTCATTTATATTCAACTTCCGGCAATGTACAGTAGATTGAAATACATATAATATATATAAAATAAATATCATGTTACATAGGCTTGTTTTAATTACAATTACTATTTATTATTTTTGGCTTTATTTTTAAACAATTCGATATTATTACTAAATCTTTTTCTAGCGGTTTAATATCTTTAGATATAACAGAATAATGTCAACAGTTATTAAAATAAACTAACAAAAATTAGATTTTTTGACAGGGATATCATTGACAAATTTAAACAATTACTATTTGTATGTTTATATTTTTAAAATAAATCCTTTAATATATAGATGTCATTATTTTAAGTTTATTCTGAAGAAATGGCTAGAAATGAGTCAAGGGAATAAAAAATCATTTTCCAATCTTTAAGAGATAACAAGAAAAAATTTTTTAAATTTAAATATATATATAATATATATTTATATATGATATACATCAAAATTATAAACCTACAATAATGCTTGTTTTTTTTTATAGGATAATCATTGGTTTTCATTGGGTTAACTGACTCCAAGCCCCCCCCCTTTTTTTTTCTGCTGGTGTAGTTTTAGAACTTGAGTTAAGTTTACAAGTGTAAATGAACAAAACCCAATCAGTTATTGTGTTATGTTGATGGCTGTGATTGACATATGACATGCTGTTAATTAGTGAAAGGATCTGGGTTACAAGCATCACTAGCATCTCTGGTACAAGTAAACACTACAGTTACACACTCAACATGTAGACAGCAGGGGCAGTATTGGTGATCATCACTTAAAATAATTAAATCTAAACAATGGTGAAAAATCTGGACAAATGGTGCTTCATGGGCCACTTTTCTTGGATAAAAAAAAATCAGGACTTTTGACAATGATATTAAAAAAAAAAAATTTTTTTTTTATTGAGTGAGAGAAAGGGGAGAGATGTTGCCTGATGCAACCTGATTTCAGCTTACCTATAGGATTACTGATTAATAGTCAAAGGAAATCTACA
Source organism: Nautilus pompilius (assembly GCA_018389105.1). NCBI lineage: Eukaryota > Metazoa > Mollusca > Cephalopoda > Nautilida > Nautilidae > Nautilus > Nautilus pompilius. Next base: position 4,219,449 of record JACATO010000317.1, read on the forward strand.
AGAGAAAAAAAAAAAAAAAAAACATAGCCCTGGCTCAACACAGTCTGCTTTATATAATCTTTATAGCTTCATGTATTTATTAATCTAAATTATTAAATAAGGTTGTCAATTTTTATATTGACTGATACAATGGTTTATGGATTATTGCATATTATTATGTGTAGCCTGTGATTCCACAATCTTTGGTGTACATCACAAGAGATTGTTATGATTGGTTTTATGCCTAGTTCATTATTCTAAAGCCTATTGTATATGTGGACGATATACTAGAGCTGTTCAAATGAAAACTGGCTGAAAATAGAATCACTGTGATTGTATTTTGCTGGTTTTCATTGGAATGCCACTTGACTATTAATAAATTAAACTTAGAGTTTGAACTTATACAAAAGTTGACATAAGTTGATATTATCCTCAGTCTTTCATTTCAAAGTCTGTGATATAAGGGCGAGAAATCTATATTATGCTTAACCTATAGTGATTCAAATTATTACAGATTACTGAACTGAACTGTGCCATGATGAGATTATTACTCATTATATAAAGGCAAGGAGTACTGATCTAATGAAAACTATGCATAACTGACTTGATTATGAGTTTTCATAAAATCTTGAGCTTATATTTGTAAAAGCAAGAAACAAGTTAATTTTAACATTTTTCACATTGCTGTCTTTTATTTGATGTAATTGATTGTGGTATAGTTAATGTGTATTTGTGAAGCCTTTAGCTATGTAACTATAAAAATTTTTGCCATTCATTTTTTTAATGGTTTTAGCTTGTAATCTCTCCAACCGATGCATTATGAAGAAGATATACAGCATCTTTGAATACAATCTCTTGGAGTATAGAAAAATTGATTCATTGCTCAAGACTGACAGTCTCAAACTATGAGAGATGGTCAGCATCCAAAAGAATCAACATCTTTTGTTGAAAAGATCTGGCCTGTAAGTGTCATTGATGATAGCTTCTACTAGATTCAGCTGCACTGTTTCACTAAACCTATGTTAGTATATTTTTTTAACTGAAACTTGATTAACTTTGACCAAAACAGAAAATTGAACCCTGGCTGAATGATCCTGCAGAAGACGAGGAATATATCCATCTTTGAATCTAAGCTTGCTATGGACATATTAATCGATATTTGCTCAACAGCATATAATAAACAAATTTTTCATCTTTGTATTGTGGAAACTTCCTCTTTACCTTTTCTGCACTTTATTTTGACTATGAAAATTGTGTAGCTGCATTGACATTAAATTCAGTGGTCAACATATGTGCAGTTTTTTAGCATTGAAAATTTATATATATCATTTGCTTCTAAAGTGAGTAGTGATTTGGTTAATTTCTTGTGGAAAAGCAAGGAGCGACAATGAGTGGGTAAAAATTTTCATAAAGAAATAAAATTAAATTAAATTAAATCTAAAGGTTAAGAGCTCTTGGCCACAACTACAAAGAATATAATTTGTAAAGAGTGAACATCTAAGGATTATAAAATTTTTTACATGTTCTATTTCTTTCCATAAATGTTATCATTTAGAATTTTGTTTTCTTTTAAAATTTTTAGTAGAGCTTAGCTGATGATTAAATGCCACATGCTTTTAACTCTTTTATGCTAACAGACTTTATCCTTGCAGATGACAATAAAAGAACGTTGTGACTAAAGTCTGGATTTTTTTGTTGAAATATAGGATTGATTTCACAGTGGCTATCATCTCATTTTTGTAAATAAAATTTTTTATGGAGTAGACTAGAATAACATCTAGAAATGAAGATCCCATAATAATGATATTCCTAAAATACCCCACTAGTCCTTGTGTGCATGTGTGCGCAAATATACAGTGTCCTACTCTATTAATTTGGTCACCTGTTCATGTTGTGTGGTATCATTATTGAAGGGTCTCCGGGTCTTTTTTTATGAATAAACTTTTCAATAGTATTGGTTACAGATGCATTAGAAATGTTGAGATCTGCAGTAATCTGTTGTTGAGTCTGCCTCATTTTGAACAGTTTAGAACATGAACTTGCATATAACTACCATGGCATCAGACCATTTCTTATGTGGTAATAGTTCACACTGGTTATCTGCCCACCTGTGTAGCTGTTCAATATATACATAATCACACCTAGCATATGTATAAATCAGTCAGATAATTCGATTTTAGGTGTTGCAAAATTAATATGGAAGGGATTCAATAGAACCTTTATGCTATAGGCAGCTCTTTCTACTGTTTTCTAAACTTTATGATATTTTATAGAAAAAAATTTATTTTTGGTTGAGAAGAAAAAGAACTGGAAAAAAAACAAACAAACTTTTTTGATTAATTTTGTTTCACGTTTTAAAACAAATTTTTTTTAACAAAATATCTATACTTACTGCTAATATGATGTAGATCTTAAGAAAGATTAAGGATTGTCATTATTGTTTGCAAGGCATATATAATTAAATGTTCTGTTCCATCCTTTGTTGTTTTTTTTTTTATTTATTTATAAGTTGCTTGATCACCTTTCTTTGTTTAGTCTCAGAATGACAAATTTTATTTTTTAGTATAGTTCACTTAAATCTCATCCAGGTAGAGAGGTTTGTCCTTTTCTGTTAATGCTATCTGGACAGTTACACCTCCGGCCTTCACCAATATGCTCTTAACAAAACATTCGTAGCAGAAATTTGAGTTTGCTTTAGATATTAGAGTTTGTTCATATGTACTGAAGGGGAGTAAAGTGTTGACAGAATGTTATCAGTTTTGTACCTAATTGTTTAGCTTTCAGTTTTTTATAAAATATTTCAGAGTTAAGATTTTGACAAATTAGATTTTTTTTTCCTTATAAACAAATTTATTTGCCTGGATTTACTCAGTCTCCATTCTTCTTACACTGAATTCCCAAGTGTTCTGTTAAAGTCTTCTGACTTTGCTACTAAGTTAGCATTTTTCACTCATGCAGCATGATCATTTACATATTATAGTAAAACAAATCAGAAATTTTTCTGACAATTATAAACTCTGCATTATTTTTACTGAAGAGCTATGTATAACACAGACTGGGTCTACGCTGCACATAAACTGTTTCAGAATATGGATACTACATAAAGGTGATTTGTGTGAACTCTATTAGAGAAGAATATTACAGAGTAATGGTTTTCATGTTTGGAATATTAACTAATTACCAGTAATGTCTCTTGATGCTGATTACTTTGATAAACTACCCTCTTTATCAGACAGATTTGTTCTAAGTACTGATTAATGTCTTGTGAGTCATAACTTTCTTACCTTGTCACCATAGATCTGTAGTAATCTTCATAGTTTTATCTTCTTTTTGATATTTTGGAAAAGAGCTACCAGGACTAGATTCTGTTAGTGATTTCTGCATCCAGAAGTGTTAGATGTGATAGATTAGCTTGATTATGGATAAGGAGTGCTGCATATCAGCTTATAAATCATGAATCAAATTATGTTGACTTATAAAACTAAATCATGTGTCCTTACCAATGTTTTTCTGACATATTATGGCTAGTAAAAACGTGCCAGTTCATTAGAAATTTTGCCTGATTTCAGAAACTATGGATTTTTACTTTCATTATAAAGCATGTTAATTCTAAAGAGAAATCTTTTGAAACAAATAAAGAGAATAAAGATTTTGTTAAAAACAATGCCTTTTGTAGAACATTGGAGTGCTTCTCAAGATAATGAATCTTACTATCTATTTTTTTTTGTAAAAGCCATTCTTAAACAATTGATTAATTTTTTGCTCATTTATGTTAATGTTTCAAATACTGTACAGCTTCACCAGAACAAGGAATGGTAAAATAGATGCAATGCTGGAAAAAAAATAATTAAAACTTAGTTTTATTTTTCTGAATTTTCATAATTGCCTGCTTTGTGAACCCTTGTCCTAACATAGCATGCCTAAGAACATCTCACAGCAGTGTTCTAGAAGGGAAATGTGTGAGAAATCTGCCTTGGTGACCAGCCAAGTTATCTTGGTACGACTGGAGACTCTCAAACAGTGGTCAAGGTACAAGAGTTAACTGTGAAGCTCCCACCACAAGCACCCAGAAAATCTCTACTAGAAGTCTTCATTTTTAGATGTGGGGGAAACTGGAGTGTCTGGAGAAAACTCACACAGCTGGTTGGTGAAGAAGAGCAAGAAGAAATGATTCCAGGGAGGTACATACACCAAACCATGCTCGACTTGACCTGGTTTGGAACTCAGGTCCTTAAACTTAGCAGTCCTGTAGGCTCACCACTGGACCACCACAGTACCCTTAGTAGCTAAACTTGATTATCCTGTGTTATACATCTCTGATGGGTACAGAATTTTCCACATTCCCATTCAAGTTTTAAAGTAGTGAAATTATTTATTATCATATTTATATCATTCTTAGCTATAATGGCAAACATAATCATGGTTAAATCAGTTGTTAAATAGTGTGTAAAGACAATAGCAATCTGATGCTATCACTGCTTTAGATTTATCCTGGAATTATATTATTCTTATTCTAAATGCATGTTTTCCTTGAAAATCTTGGTTGCTAATCTGATGGCAATCATATTTAAGGTATTCATGCATAAAGCATGTATACACTTTATTCTGAAAAGTCATTGGATGTAATTATGATAAGCTATTCATGTACCTATGAAAAATAGAAATTTTTGATATGCTTTATTTTACTCTTAAGTCAAGTGTCAATTTTACACTTTTTATTGGTAGCATAAGCAGATGACAATTTTTTTTTGTGAATAAATTGACTTTACTAGCATTCTTGAAGATTCAATATGTAGTCAGTCATTATTTCTGGAAATCATGAAGATGAGGTGACATTTTTCAATTATTATGCTAGCATGTGTATTCAGGAAATTAAGTGGGTTGTATTTATGTATAGTATGTATCTTTTTGATTTTGTAAAATCATAAAAAATATAATGGATATTTCTTAAGGGAAATGTATGAACAAGAACTCTTTTGTGCTTGAAGGAATTTTTAGAATCTAACACTAGCAGAATTAATAAGAAATCAGTAAGACTGGTTCTCAGAATTGTTCAATGCTCATATACTAGATTGCCATCTCTGGACCTGTTTCAGAAAAAAAAAGAGAAGAAAATGAGTTAAATATATATAACTTATCATCAAAAAAGGTATGCACAAATGTACTATCTTTAATACTAATTTTAAGGGGAAACTCAATCTTTTTCAAATTCAATCTTTCCTTTTTTATTTAGACCTTTGATATATTGTGCTAATTTTTTAGATTTTCCACTACTCATTCTTAGTTAATCTTTAGTTGACTTTCCATCAGTAGCACTTGGGCCACATGATCTGTTTCAAGTTTCCCTTTACATGTTTAATAGATTGGATCTTAGGTTTGCATGGTGAATTATACCCTTTCTCAGAAAGATTGCATTGTTTTTAAAAGTTTTTATAAGCACAAACTTGGGCAAAAGGAATAATACATAGTGATTCTGGTTGACAGATAAGGCAATTTTCTTGTCATTTTAATAACTTTTCACTGTTCAAAGTTCTCTTGGAAAGTATAAAGTAATTCCAGTTATGTTAGGAGTTTCTTTTGGAACTTATCATTGGTCAATTTCCATATCATTGCAGTAGTTGGAAAAAATTGACAGATTTACTGTTATCTCCAGGAATAGATTATTCACAATGTGTCATCTTTTACAGTTACTAAAAACTGCTTTGGACATTTGCATGAACCTTTTTTTTTTTTTTTTTGCTATTTTTGTGTGTATGTGCAAACATTATTGATAGCCTCTTTTTTTCACCTTGAACCAATTGCTCCTATACCTGGTGGACATATAACTGACTGATTTTAGAACTTCTGAGCCAAATTACATCAACTTAGCAGTGTATCCGAGCTCACTTTCCTTTTGCCATTTTCCAAACTTTTCTTGCCAGAAGCAGGGATTCTGATCTAGATTATCTTTATTGTTTAGTTTCTGGAGTGTGTCATATGCCAGCTGTCCTCTGACTGAATCCCATTTTGAAATGTTTCACAGTAAAAGGATTTGGTGGTTTACTTGAGCAACAACGCAAACATGGACCCTTTTTTTTTTTTTTTTTTTTGCTTTGCACTTGCCTTGGAGGCTGGCGATCAAGCAGTTGTAAGCCAGTGTCTCAGGGTTAGGGTTGCAGGTTTCAATTTGATTATGTTTATCATGAGGAGGTTATGCTGTGCAAAAAAAAAAAAAAAAAAATTGTGCAAAAGTGTTGATATTATCATTTAGTCCAAATACAAAGATTTTTCTTTTTAGTCTTTACTATAATTTTTATGTTCATACTTTGAAATTGACGCTTAGTGAAATTGGCAGTTTAGTCATATGAAGGGGTTTATTAAGGTGTATAGTAAATTAAAATTGTTAAAAAATCACAATCGGTGAATTAGAATATTCTCATGTTCTATCCTTTATCCCATCTTTCATTCACTCTAAAATAAGGGCACAATTTAACTTTCAACATGGTCAGCTATTTTAGATTATGTTGCCAGAGAAAAGAAAATATTCCATTTTTTTACAATTTCTATAATTTACTATGGTTTTTCTGTTTGATGTTATATGAGGTAGCTCAAAGGAGCAGGAAATTTACAACTTATGTAAAGTCTCTTTGTTTTAATGGACTTTTAGAGGGTTTTTTAAATCATTTGGATCCAGCTTCAAAAGCCTTACAGATCAAAGTGATCCATGAATGTACATGTTGGTTAAAGTATGTTTTCTAATATTTATTTAATTTTGTAGCTTGAGTGCTGACAACTAAGGTAAAAAGTTTGAAATATTTATGGACAGTATTTTATAACATCTAGGCAATCACTCTAAAAACCAGCGATACCCAAACTATATTCTAATTTTATGTAAAATTCCTTTGGATCTTTCGTTTTTAAGGACTTACTAATGATCTACAATGGCTTACAACTCGTAATTTGATGATTAATCATACACCAATTGCTTTTACTTTTATGTTGTTGTTGTTTTTTTTTAATATTTAAGGTGTTTGCAACCTTATAAACCAGGGATTCCCAACCGGTGGGTTGCGAGGGGGTCATGAAACCTTGGCAGGGGGGGGGGGGTCACATAGCCGTGCTAAAAGTGGCTTGGGATAATATTAATTTCAACTCATCAATTACATTTTTTATGCTCTTACATATTTTTTTTGTTTTTGTTTCAGTGCAAAAAAACGTGTGTTACAGCGGTTCAATGTCATTAGATGATATTGGGGGTGTCTGTATGCATGCCTGTGAGTGTATGTGCCTGTGTGAATGTGTATGTATGCGCATGTACGTATGCTGAGTGTCTGTTTAGCTGTGCTTAAGCATTTGTGTTCAGTTACTCATAGTGCTGTAGTGTGTCCCGTGTGTGTGCGCGCGCTTGCTGTCGACATGTGAGTCGCATGCCCGTCGCTGATTGGTCGATGATGAATCGCGCGACTGGCCCGGATTGGGATGCGGGGCCGGGGGAAGTGCGTGGCATAAGGCAGCGAGAAGATGAAGCATGGAATAAAAGGGTTGTGTACCTTGCCGACATTTTCGACCAGCTGAACAAGCTAAATTTGAAGCTTCAAGGAAGTGAAACACATATTCTCCTTTTTCAAGATAGTCTCCGGGCCTTTGTTTCCAAACTGCAGAACTGCCGTCGGAAAACCAATCTTGGAAACATCGCTATGTTCAAAAAAAACTTTGTGGAGTGATGGATGAGTCTCAGATCCAACTGGATCAGTTCTTCAAGGATGAGATTACTGAACATCTTCAGTCTCTAGAAGAGGAATTCGAGCGATACTTCCCTGAGCTATCAGAGGAACAGGAGGCCCTGGTAAGGAACCCATTTTGTACTGCACTTGATGTATCCAGCATCCCAGATGAGATCCAAGATGAATTTCTGGATCTAAGGAATGACTCTCCAGCTCGTGATCTCTTCAAGGTGAAATCGGTGACTTAGTTCTGGTGCGCTATGTATCAGTCATACTCCAAAGTCAGCATGATAGCCTTACGTGTCCTTGTTCCATTCGCTTCTAACCTGTGTGAAGCAGGATTTTCAACTCTTGTCAATATAAAAACGAAGAATAGGAACAGATTAGATGTTGGAGATGACATGAGACTGGCTCTAACAAACGCTCTGCCACGAATTTCAAGGCCTGCCGCTCAAATGCAACATCAGGCATCCCACTAGCTGGGCTGGATAGCTGTTGAAACCTATGTTGATATTATTGTAAGAATAATTGTGTTCTTTTTGTGAATTAAGGTTGGACCAATGTTGTGATTTAGTTTGCTAATAAATAATTACAGGATTCTTAAATAAATTTTTTGTTAGATGTTTCTTTCCTTCTACTTCACAGAAAATAAAATGTAAATCAAGCTGCTGATAGTAGGGGGTCGCGTGGGTTTCAAGCTTTTGGGTAAGGGGTCGCGAGTGCAAAAACGTTGGGAACCACTATTATAAACCATATATATAGATTTTGCATCTGAGATTCACTGTGACAGTTTGTCTGTTCCAAACCATTCACTATTTAATCAGTAATCTAGAGATGCACTCAGCAGCAGATATTGCTTGTAAGCTTTTCAGAAGATAATAGCTAAATATCTTTGTCTCTAGCTTGTGATACCTTTTAAAGCTAGACTGGAATTAATGATGTAAGAGACTAACCTGTTTTGTCATCAGCGGTTCATCGATTTAAGGCATAGAAAAGCTAAGTCTTTATGTAAGTGTGTAAAAACATTGGATTTAATTGGCAGCAGCTAGTAAGGGCAGGAATAATTTGAACATGTGATTTGTGCTCTCTCTAAAATTATTTAGTTTGTTGAGTTGGTTTCTATCACTCAGACATTTTAAATTTTGTTTTTAATATTAATTGAACTTTATCTTTGTTTACCTACTATAAGAGTCTGCAAGAGCAGATTTATGTCTTATATTTTAAATGATCTTTTACTGCTGGGAAAAAGTTGTATGTGTGTTCCTGTTTGTATAGGTGTGTTTAGGCAGTTTTTAAATCAAAAAATGAATATATATATATATATTAGTATAATCTTTAAACAGGAATAAGTAATAAATTATGGAAAATACAGATCTTTTGCTGACTTTGTATTCCACTTTGTCAGCAGTAGAGCAAAAATGTTTAAAAGAACAATGAAAATGATTTTGAATTGACCTGGCTATAAAGTAGAAAAAGAAAATCTATGACCATTTAGTTGTGAACAGGTTATATCAGTCATTAATTATTATTTTTTTAATTTCCTTCACATCTACATAGATCAATTCATAACATCTTTGTCTTCTTTTGAATATTTTCTGTTATTCTATTTTGCTTTATTGCTTAGACAAAATATACAAAAGTCAACAAAGCAGTTTTTTTTTATAATTTACAGCATTTTATTTCTTATGAAATTCAATGTCTCAAGAACTTACTCAAAGTATACATTACTTGCAGACTAAGCTATTAAACTCTGAGTGGCTGGAAAAATATTCTAATTGCTCTGTAGGTAAGCTAATAGTTCTAGTTTAATAAATTGTAGGTTAAAAAAAGAAATATAAATTTGTGGTAAGGCAATAACTGAAAGAAAATAAAGTTTTTTCAGTAATTTTATTATGGTTTAAAGGAATATAGCATCACATTGATAATGAAAGTAAGTGGAATTTGAAGTCTCAAAGTTTTTTGCAAACTCACATTTACTGGAAAAATAAATATGTAGTTATTCAAAGCATTAATTACATTTTTCATTTATAATTTAATATTTTAAAAATTGTTTTTTTTTTCACATTGATAAACTACATGTTGATATATGTCCTCTGATTGTTCCTAAAAGACTATTTATTATGCCATAACTTTTAGACTTATCAATGAAATATCCCACATTACCTGGCTAAACAATGTAGAGACTTGAGTATAAAATAGAAAATCTCCTCACGTGATAATGTGATAAATAATATGATTTACAAGTTCTCCGGATATACTTTTAGTTAGTTAATTTCATTTGTTGATGGAAAGTCATAGGAATTTCCTCTCAGTACCTATCCAATGTATTTTTAAACATTGACTGTTGCAGTAGTGGATTGTGCAACTATGTCAGCAGACAGACCATTTCACATGTGCTACACCCTCTAGATGTTGCCTAATTAATACTTTAAATAAGGGAATAAGACATCTACCATCTGAATGTAACTGGATAGATTTGTTCAGTAACCATAGATTTTATTTGACCTACTTGCCAGTTGACTATATTTCTTATTTTATTTCAAGTTAAGCTATGTTGCTTAGTCACACACCATCTTTTTCATCCTCTGTATTCTTTCAATTTATAGGCATTTGTGATTAATATGGCCTATATGAATACATTTATACTTGGAAATACTAAAGTTTATTTGCCATTTGGCGGCTCAGTTAAACAGTATATTTAAATCATTTTGAGGTTAACTAGCTTATATAACATGACATCATCCACAAACTTAAATTATTAACAAACCAAATATCCATGTCATTAGCATAAATTAGAAACAAAACTGGCCCCAAAATAGAGCTTCACGTGATAATATCTATAAATAAAAATGTAGTGCCATCTAAAGTGACATGCTGCTTTCTATTTAATAAATAAATAATGTGATACAAGAGAAATGTATGTCACTTGAACAATAGTAGTGAAAAAAGCAAAAGGACATAATTCATGATGGATATTTGTGTAACCCGCATTGTCTATCATGTCCATTATTAGTTTTTCCATAAGCAGCATGGCAGCTTAAGCCTGCAGACATGTGTAGAATGTTGTGATAAGCAACAGATGTGTTATAATGGCCCAAATCATCCCTATTTTCACTCAGTATGAAAAATGAGAAAGTTTACCTACAGTGATCTGGAACATCAATAGGAAATCAGCCATTGGAAAAAAGTTATGGTTTGATAAATCATTGCCTAATTTGTTACAGATGAAAAGTTGCAGGTATGCTAGTGATCTTATAAAATTCTAAGCCCCACATCTATTTTTCCATGGTCATGGTTTTGCAGAATTTTTAACACTTAGTTGTGGTCTTCTCAAACTACTGTAATCCAAGTGATATCACATGAATATCTAAGCATTCACTGGGCAGATTTATATAATATTAATGTGATTTTGAATATATTCTGCTGCCAACCTAGGATCTCAATCTCTTTAAGCATTTGTGAGATATCTTGGAACACATCAGACACCATCCTAGCTATTGTAATCTCTTCTTTGGACTAACTATGCATGGTGCTTATGGATGACTGGTCTTGAATACTATAGGATGGCTTGTGATATTTTGTTGAGTTTATGCCAAAATGTGTTAAGCACTATTTCATTGTCTATTTCTTGTGTTTAGGAAGTACATAAATGCATAATCTATTTATTAGTACATACATTTGCATGTATGGTAATATATATGAACAATGAATATGTATTTCAAATAAAATATATTAATAATGGTCACCCCTTTGTAACCAAAGATGGCTATTCACAAATTACATGTGAACATCTGGATTGGTGAATTTTTGTATGGTGTAGGAGCTGGAAAGTTGTTGACATATCAAAATTATATTTGGTAGGGATTGCTTTCTACAACCCGAGTTAGGTAAGACTAGGCCTACCTCCAATGCTGCCAGTAGCTTCAGGAAAAAAATACAAAGCTAGATTTGTTTGAGATGTGAACATGCAGCTAAACTGCATCTTGTTTTTTGGAAAGTCTCCATCCAAAGTAGCAAAGGTACAGTGTGTATCTGCTTGTATGAAACCTTCAAAATAACATTTTATAAGCATCATTCACACTTTCCACATGGAAACATCTAAGGCTATTCCTAGCAACTAATGTTTGTAATGTGCAAAATATGGAAAAGGGATAAACAAAGAAAATTTGCTTGTGGCAATTTCTAAATCTCCTTTTAGTAATGGTAACCTATTTACCCTCTCAGTGATCCTCTGTCTTGTCTCCTGTAGCTCTTCTGCCCCATAGTTGGTTGTATTATCATAAGTCTTTTCTTGGCCTCTGTATGTATGAGGCCCAGATTTTAAAAATATATAAAGAGATAACCATCACCTATTGCTCTTGGATAGCTAAGGTCATTTTATAGTTTTTTTTTTTTAGCAATTTGTTTGAAATATTGTGCAGAGTTCTTCAGCAGAACTAAGGATTGGTCAGGTTTGCTTTGGCTACTCAGTGTTTTATGCATTTCTAGCTTTTTCAAGTTTTAGCTTACAATAATGTCCATTTTTCATTTTTATTTCTTCTAAAATTTTTAAAATGTACTCAAAAGTGGCTGAAACTAAAAATGAACATATTAATTAAGGATTCCATATATGTGGGTAACAAAACATATTAATAATTGCAATTTCTTTTTGTATATTTACTTTTTCTAGATTTGGTGACAAAATGTTTTTGTTAAAAGTAAATTATTATCTATACACTGAATATGTATAGTTAAAAATTTTGGATGAACTAACTACTTCGCTGCGGCAGGCTACATGTTGTGGCCAGGATAAGTTCATTGAAAACTGTGGTAGGCCAAGCACTGTGGCCTGCTAAACATGTTATAAAATGGCCACTCTGATTTATTAATAGTAATTTTACAGTGTAATATGATGTAGAAAACTACTGCTTTTATATACTGTACATTGAGAAAACAGCAGTTAAGTAATTAAGATTAAGTAACTTAGAAAGCATTTAAAAAATAAATAATTACATAGCAAGCAACAGTTTGTTTGTTTTTTTTTAACTAAGGGGAACTATAGTATATGCAGGAAAAAAGAAGCACAAATTGATGTTTTTATTACTGGTCAGAATGTGTTTTCAGACAAATAATTCCTTTTTTTAAAAACTGATCATCATGTTAAGTGTTTATTCTTTTAATGGGAAAAACTATGAAAAGAGAAAAATCGGATTAAAAAAACCCAGCTGTCTTTGTTAGTAGGAAAATGTGACAATAACCAATAAAACAATTTAATGAAATATATAGCTCACTACATTTTACTTGTATTGTTACTACTACTACTATTATTATTATTATTATTATCAGTAGTTCATTTAAACTGTTTTTTATTGCATAAATCAAGATAAAGATAAACTAAGTATTAATTTTAATTGTTAATTAAACCTGCGTTAGGATAGACTGACTACTAGTTAACAAGCAGAATCAAAGCTAAGTTTTAATGCACCATAACACAGCTAATCTGCATCGAAAACTACAGACTCTCAGTAACTGGTGCTTTGATGTGACATTGATATGTATATGTAATTCATTTGATGTGAGCATTTCTCTCTTATTTAAGCACGGACTTTACATCACAGGGGTTTTCTGACAGCTAAAGTATGGACCATTCCATTAGGTAGTCAATGAACAGTGAGACTGTTAGAAATGTGGAATTACAATCTCCGTATCTTTGGAACTACACTGATGCATTCTGACTAATGCAAACGCAGATGTCATGTTGCATCAATCAGGTAAAATGAAATAATTATTTTCTTTTTCGATCTGATGCTCCCTGTTGGTTTTAAACCAGTAAATCTTTATTACTTTACGCAAATGCATCTTTGTCAATATTCTTTCACTTTTATTTTTTTTGTCAGCTAGTATCAGAATCCATTAGGATAATTATAATATATACAACTACTGTTTTATGTAAAAAAAATAATAAATGTCAAGCATCATACTAAATATATATATATGATAGGTAAAAGATTATTTTTCTGAGGGTGAAAATCTGTGATGTTCTGCTGTGTAAGATATTAATGTCAAAGAAGATAGCTGGAACTGATTTGACAGAATCTTTTCAAGATTATCATACTGTGTTAAAATCAAAATGCGAAGTTAACTCATATTGATGGGCAAGATGGTCTAGTTATTTAACTATTGGACTGCTGGGAATGAGGGCCCACATTTTTGGTTTGCAGTGGCATGGTTTCTTCTCAATCTTCACCAGTCAGGTGTATGTGAGTTTCCTCCCACAGCTATAAATGAAGACTTCTAGTAGGGATTTTTCTGCTCTTGTGGTGCAAGATAGGCATTGTTCTCTACAGATAACTACAGCACTGTGTTTCCTTACTTGGGTTGTCGCCAATGTAAAAAAAGAGGTTATCTCTGTTGTTGATACTGATGGTGTATGATACAGCACCAGCTGCGTGTTATTGTCACCTTAATTTCTGAATGCTTTTTATCATATCTTATGCATCTTATTGAATATGCTTGTTTTTTGTTTAGTTTTAGAGTTCCAGGCATTCATGTGATCCCATCATCATTGCAAGCAGGTAATTCAAGAATAATCTGTGCCTTTAAATATTTCTGTTTCACAATACCTTTTATTTATCTTTTTTACTTATGTCTTTTGACAGCTGAAGTATTTTCTAATCTGAATATGATTGTTAGTTGATAAACATTTTTGTTGGCATAATTAGTACAATTTTAAACTGTACATCAGATGTACACAATCTACTACATGAGCACTAATGGTGGTTTTCCCTACTCTCAAACAAGTCATTTACATATCATATTAAAATTTCTGAAAATAATTAACAACAACTGTTATATTGTTAATGGCAGAAAAACAAACAAACAAAACAATCTGCATTTAGTGTACATTAATTGCAATCATTTTTAAGATATAAAGAATGTATATTTTCATGTGAAAAAATTTTGTAAATCAGTTTCCAATATTTCCTGACCATTTCTACAGCAAGAGTAGTAAATGGTGGATTTGCCCAGATTTGTGGTTCAGCTATTTGTATTTTTGGTGCTGAGAAGCAATCACCAGCTAATATACAACATGCAGTACATGATCAAGTAGAGTTGCTTAAAACCTTGTTAAATATTTGTGGTTTACTTATTGATCATAAGACAAAAGAAAATGAAAATGAAATAGCTAAAATTTTCCGTTTATTTATAATTAAAATTAGACTCTACACATGAAAATTTAAGGAAATTTTAATTTTCCTATTTATGCTTTGTAAGGTTTGTAACTTATAAGAAAATTTAAAATTGTCAATAGATTTAACGTGCATCTATCATCACTTGCTATCTGTGGCTACAGTATTGTCAGACAAATTCCACTACTGTTGATTGCAGGCCCGGTGTAACAGTTTCATATCAAAACCATTATTTTGTTGTGGCCCATATGTAGAAAATTTCCAACTGCAGTGCAGATGGTTTCAAACATGCCTAATTTGTATTATATATGTGATAAAAATTCATGTATAAGCTGCACTGCATATACACTAGCCCTGAATTAAAAGATAAATATTAGCCACTAAGACTTTATCA
Source organism: Nautilus pompilius (assembly GCA_018389105.1). Classification (NCBI taxonomy): domain Eukaryota; kingdom Metazoa; phylum Mollusca; class Cephalopoda; order Nautilida; family Nautilidae; genus Nautilus; species Nautilus pompilius. Next base: position 4,234,694 of record JACATO010000317.1, read on the forward strand.
GTCATAGTGCCATAACTAGTAAGAATTAGGTACACTTTATCAATGTACAGTATCATGCTGTCTGTTACAGCATGTGGATGGAGCATCCATATTTTGTAAACAATGTGTTGAACATTAGATTGCCATTGTTGTATTTAATAACCAATTTGAAGGTGCCAGTATTGTGGTATAGGAAGTTATTGCAATGCATAGTTGTAGTGTTATGGTAATTTTAATTACAATTCAAATGCAGTGCTTTATTGTAGTGTTTTTTACATTCCCATGTTTTGTCAATGCTAGCTCAACACACTGGGTTCTTTCAATAGGATCCACACATTTCCAAAGTGCTCCTGGAATTCCTCAGATTACACAACACTGATGCACTGCCTTGATCTTCAAGATGACTAAATCTGTCCCTCACTGAATATTTGATTGGAAAATTATCATTTAGTTACTATCATTAGTGTTGGCTGACCTGTATGAAACACTACGGAAGGAATAAAAGACCATTCCTCGATACAGAATTTGTCTTCTGACAGGTTTTAAGCAATTATTAATGCAAGAGAAATATACACATGTTGACTGGAGTCACAGTTATGAGCCAGATCATCTTAAATGTGTTCTGCAAATGCATTACATAGGTTTTGTTATGTATCTGTTTCACCATTGTATGCACTACAGCAGTGATAGAAATTAATGGTGGTTTTTTAGATTGGCTATTAGGTCAGCTGTTTAAAAAATTACTGATTTCATCTTTTACTTAACCAGTGTTTTTTTTTTAAAAAAAAAAACAAACTAGTTAACAAAATAGTGTTTATTAAAATTTTATTCTTTCAAACTGATGAATCTGTTGATGTTGAGCCATCCATCAAGACAGCCAAATACTTTGTTTCTTTGTCATTCTTTAACTCAGATTTTGCATAGACTGAAATAAGAAAACTTTTGAGTAGCTAGCTTTAATGATGAACACAAGTATGATACAAAAACAGTTTTGTTAATTTGTCATTTCTATTTATTTTTCAGTTATCTCTGTACAGCTAATGCTAAGCATTGAGATAACTACCTCTTTTTCACATTGATCACTGATGTAGTCCACTGTTTCAACAGAAAGTGAGGAAAGTCAACTATATTTTAGTTCTCTTTACAAATACTGATTGCATGTCACTGGTTTCTCCATGTGCAGATACTATATGCAATATATGGTGCAAAGCACATTTCCATTTGATTCTAGCTGTGATCTGCTGTTTTCATGATGAAAAAAACTTGTGATGCTTTTAATTTCTTTCAGTATTATTCAGTTTTGTTCTTATTCTCATTGTCTTTTTCTCTGAATTGCCAAACACAAAATCAATTCTTTTACTCTCTAGCTTTTCAATAGAAATAAACAGGTATGGGTTACAGATCACATGAACACCCTGAGCTAATTTTTTCTCTTTACATAATTTGAAAATTAAATTTTAGAAAAAATAGATTTGAAAAAAATTTTTTAATTATTATACTGATTTACTAATTAAAATGGAAATAGTTAAATAATAGAACTGGTTATAAAATCCAAAATTTCTGGCTAATCAGACCAGCCAGATAAATAAAGTATTGATCATAGGACAGTACATCAACATTAACTCTGAGCTGTAGTACTGTTATGCCTATTTTCTGAAGCAGAAGGAATAATTTCTAATTGAATTTATAATTTCTGTCAGAAATTAAAATGTTGGCTCCTTACATATATGAAATTCTTTAGGAGACTGTCATAAACCAATGTCTCTTTTATGGTAGTGCAATGCTAGTAGACAGCAAAAAAACCCAGAAAACACTAGAATGAGCTGGAACTGTTAATTTTTTTTTCAGTGAAGGAATTAAACTTTGAATTATATTACCATTTCATGCATTTTTAATTTGTAAAGTGAATGCTTCCAAAATCAGATGTATAGTCACTGTAAGTGGAAGATTAGGATAAAAAACAGGTTTGACAGAACTACTGTAAACACAAAAATATTTAAAATATTGTTGCTTAATTGTAGTTTGTTTTGTCATCATTAAGGCCATTTTTCTACGATTTATAATATGTACTTTTAGCTACCAACTACATTTTTTATAGTTTTCCTGACAAGTGTTTCATATTTTCAGCAAATCCTTATGATCGTGCCACCATATTGACTTCTGACAGTGAAAACAGCAGTGTAATTTTTCAGATTCAGGAGATTTTTGTATGTTGAAATGTTTTTAGAAGTCTTTATTGTATTTAATTATTCTACTGTGTTTCTTCAACAGAAGATAATCAGAATTTACAGGTAAAGCTGTATACTGGGAAATGTTGACAAGGTGGTTATATTGGTGTAAACTATTTGTACAGCTTATAATTAACAACAATATTTCTATGTAAACTTTTATGCAGCGGTGATAATTTCATTTAACTTTTTTCTAGCTGAATTTCATTAGTATCACATTATTTATTCTATATCTTTTAATTGTATAGTTGTAAATACTACTTCTGTAAGTCTGTTTTGAGCAACTGATTTTGGCATTATTAGTAGACATAAATCAATAAAAAAAATACTGTGGTTTATTTATTTTATTATTTTTTTGTATTCATTTATTTTTCTAAGTGTTACATAGGTCTGTATGAAATAATCTGCATCTGTTATTTTCCAAAAAAATCAGCTTTTGGTGCATTTAATGGAGACTTGACTATAAACAAGTTTGTTATCAGTTACTGCAGGCCTCCTCCTATCCAGTAAATCACAAGGTGACCGTTTCTGTAACCTGCTGCCTACAACACTATCTTGGATGCCTTGATTGCAAACTATGTATCAAAAGTTTTATTAAAGTCACATCTACTTACCAGATCCACATAATGCCTGATTTTTTAAAAATTTTCTCTACATCTTAGAATTTTTGAGAAATATGTAAGATTTCGAGCATGAGTTCAGTACTAAATTCTTTCAGTTATCTACAGTTTACTAATACTAGGGGGTCATAATTATAGATTAGCTAGAGTTTCAGCAGTGCTGGAGAGTAATAGAATTGGAAATAGTGTGAAAAGTATCAATAAGCATTTTTCGAGGCCTTGTATACATTCTGATAGTCGCATATGCTTTTTTTGTTGTTGTTGCAGTAAATAAACTAAACCTGATAACTTTGACTGTAGTATTTAAAAAAAAAATGGAAATAATTTTGAGAAGAACTTTTCAGCAGAAAATAAATTTAGCTTCTAACTACAATACTTTAGTCACACCGGAGTTTATAGAGAGGGATGAGGTAGCTGGCACTCAGAAACCTTATTATTTTTTGTGTCTCTCTTTGCTCACAATGAATACAAATAATTCAGAAATCTTTTTGCTCTCTCATTACGTTAGATGTTGCATAATGTTTTTTTTTTCAATTTCTTTTTTTTTTATTATAAAGCTCTGTTATCTGGGTTTTAAATGATTTCAAAGTTTTCTTTCAGATGATAATTTTAAGGATAAGCACATGTGCATCACTTTTGATGAAGTGCTTATGAAGGAAATAAAAAGCAACAGTTCAGCAAGTCCTTTGGTTTTGTTTCTTTTAAAATTACTTTCAGTTTAGCTTATAGTTTGTTGCAGAAGTTTTGCATTTAACCATTGTCCAAACCTGAATAATATTAAAAAAAAAAAAAAAACAGATAAAGAATTGCATTAAACTAATTTATTGTTTTGTTGGGTATTTTTAAGGGAACCTATTATTAATTATTTTCTTTGATTTTGAGGCACATTAAAAATTTAAAAAAAAAACAAAAACAAAAATGATAATTTTTTGTTTCAGTTCTCAATTGCCACTGTTTTCTGAATGATAAGGATGATGATAAAGAATAGAGAAGTAAAATCCATGCACTAGATACAAAGTATTTCTTTTCCCACTTGACTTTTGACTGCAGGTTTTGAACTGAAGCCAAGCACTTTCTTTTATCCCTTCTTTATGAATACATAAAAAGTTATCAGTTACACCAGAGTCTTAAAAAATTAGGTATTGATTTATTTGGATACTGATGATAAAAGATGAAGAAAGAAATGCAGAAGACCAAGAATCGATGGTAATTTCTTGGTAGAATTGGATATGCTTGATATTTGCTTATGGCTAAGTACATTGTGCATAACTGAATGTGTATGTCACTGCAGAATATAAGAGAAACTTGATCCTAACTTTTATCAATAAGTTTTTGTTTTCTTTGCAGGCTGTACAAGCGTATTTATGCATGACAGAAATCTATAGTAATTGCTTGACTGCTCATGAATGCTGTTGCTAATTAAATAAAATACTTATTATGTTACTCCACCTTAATAAGTTATTGGATTTTTTATTTTTATTTCATACATTATACATTTATACCTAAATATGCACACATGTTGTGTGTGTTAACTTTAGTAAAGGCAATAAGAGTTAGTTAGTTGCTGTGCTGTGTAATCATAAAATATATAACTAGTACTTGAGAGCATTTAATAAAATGAGCACAGTATATACATTTGTATATTGCATGTACATGTCTGGGTTTGTTCAAAATGCTATCTATCATACATGTTCAAAAACTAATTTTAACTTTGGAATACATGATACTATATCTAATCAGATAATTAATTTCAAATAGAGAGAATTTTTTCTTTGTTTTTTCTCTAGTTATCTTATACTGCCAGTTTTAATCCTGAACTCCATATATAGTATATAGAACATGTTGTTTGTTTTTTCAATACTGTTAGCTTTTATTTAGCAAATACAAAACAACAGAAACAGACAATTTTTTTGTAGTAATTTACATATATAAGAAGCCATACAGATACATGTTTGATTATTGAACTCTGAAAAATATAAAACATGTCTTGGAAGAAATGTGTTGTGAAAGTTCATTTTCCCAACAGATAAACATTGATAGAGATGGCACTGGAGGCTAGTGCTGGATCTTTTTCTCCATTCTAAACTCATTTTGAAAGTACAAAATATGATTATAAATTTCTTCTTGAATCTTCAAAATTGAATCTAATGGCTTTTAAGGAATGTAATAGAATTATAGGGTTTATAACGGGTATTATTATACAGACTCATAATAGCTAGTTTTTTGCAATGGTATAAACTGCAGGGTTACAGTGTGAAGTTAGAAGGCAAAGAGCAGTTAGTTTATATTTGAAAAACTATTTAACCTATTTATCTTCTGCTATGTTTTAGATTACTGAAGATGTCGTATAACTTTACAGAAGATATTAACTAACTAATTTGAAATATATTAAGATATTTAAAGAGTACAACACTAATCTTCTGCATTTGAAAAGAACACAAGAGTTGAGTTTTATAAATTCTAGGACAAGTTTAGTCTAATTTAGTTAGCACAGAAAGCCATCATGATGTAACAGGTTTCCTTGTAGAAAAAATTCTTATCAGTTAGATTTTTAATTTGGTTTACAATGGTCATTTATTCCACTCATGCTAAATTATCTTTTTACAACGTCAAGCTGTGCTAACTGATAATTTAGCCACTTTATAGTTTTGAATCCTAGTATTTCTAACTTTGTGTAGTAAAATAATGCATGACTGTCAAGATACTCAGCACACTTGATTAGTTTTGAAAACTCCTATTATCTTCCTCTTAAATATCTGATATCAAACTCGGTAAATCTAATACTTTTAATCGCTTTGCTTATCCTGGAAACATGCTAGTGAATCTCTGCTGAGCTCTTTCTAGCCAATGCCTGCTCATATGTGAGAATAGAGACTTAGTGCATAATGTGAGGTTAGAAAAGAAATTTAAATTAGTTCTTTTGAGATGGCTTTTCAAAAAAAAAAAAAGACTAGTGACTGCATAGAAATTTTGAATTTTGGTTCATTTGATATTGGAACATACTTTGTATTGTAATTTTACTGGAACATGGTAATTGTGGTGGTGTAATCTACAGAAAAGCAGACTCAGGAAGGTTTACAGATAAATTCCTTTTGTTGAAAATTATTGATAATGTTGTTCAAAAACCAAATTTTATTTAGCTTCATTTAGCAAGCATTTGCTATTTATGATAAAAAATGATCTTTTTAATTTAAAAAGCTAAAAATTTAAATCTTAAAAGATGAAAGTTAATGAAAATTTTGATAAGAAAATTATCTTAATTGGTCTTCATTTTATGAATAAATGAGTTTATATACATAACTTATTTAAGATTTATGAGAAAAATGTTAAATAAAGAATGACAATTGTTTTAAACTAAATTGTATTACATAGTTAATTTCATTGGCAGAACTTTTAAAATTGACAATGTTTATATAATTTCTCTGGCTTTGATTGTCAAATAAATAATAACAATGATTGATTTATTTTTGTTTGTTATACATGACTTAGAAAAAAGCAAAAAAAATGTAGATGTTTTTAAAATGCACCAGGGAAATAATATTTCTCAACAAATGCTTTATATTGATTTGAAATGGATATCTGTTACTTTTTTCTAGGGTTTTACCTATTACCAGATGGAAACTACACATACATCAACCTCCATTTGCATAGGGGATAAAAATAATTTGGTGATAATTTATCTGTAAGTCTCTGGCTGTTGATTTTTATCAGAATGAATTTCATAGGGATGTCTTGACAATAGTCATTTATCATGATGTTGCTTTTTATTGACTGTAGGATTTTCATTAGCAAGGATGCTAAGTGGATTATTTTTACAGCTTCTGGGTTGATAAGGAATTCTCATTTTCTTTGTTAAGTTTGATATATTTGGTTTGGAAGAATAAAGTTGTGATCATTTTACAAATTCTATTGATAAATAGTATTATTTAAAAGGTATTCAATCAAATGTGCTTCACATAAGATAGTTTCTTTTAAAAAGATTTTATATATTAGATCATTTTTTCTCTTAATTGTTTTGCTTTATAGACAACTCTGTTAGTCACCAGTTATTTTCATAAATCTTATATCATTGCCGTAGTGTTAGCTACTTCCTGCTGTGGCCATAAGTGTTCAAGACATTACACTTAATTCCAAAATTTAAAAAAAAAAAATTCTTTAAAATTTCAAATCTTTTTTTTTTTGGAAGGATGCAACATCTAAGAGCTTAATCAAAGATTTTCAAGATATCTAAAATTGTTTGTGGATTCAGACTTATTTTGTAGTCTTCAGGATAATTGATATTGTTCAACCATTTAAGATGCAAACATTTTTTGTTTTTGTTTTCAATATGCATACTGTCAAATTTTAAGTAATTCTTTTACATACTGGCAGAAACATTAAGAAGTTTGCTGTTGATTTATTATTATTATTACTACTTTTGAAGCATTTTCTGAATGTTTTCTCCAGTAACTTTAACATAATGTTCTTACAAAATGGCAATAATTATGCCATGTCAGAAACAATTTTGAAATTTCCTTTTTTAACAGCTTGATGTGCTGTGTAGAATACCGTGTTTGAAATGGTAGATGTGGTGCAATGCCACTCTCTTATCGATCACAATGTGACAATATAGAAAATCTAACAGAAAAATCATACATCCTCTTTATTAGATTTAAAATTATTGCACAGCATATCTGAAATGTTGTCCAGGAAAATTGAACCTAGTGGTGTAGCTCACATATAGAATCTTATTAGTTATCTCGTTACAATTTTTTCTCTTTTAATCTTTGTAATTAGAGTATGAAAATGTATTGAATTTACTGTATCAGCTTTTCAGTGAAATTCTGCATACATGGTTGACAGTGGATCAATTATTGCCATCTACTTCTAAGTGATCAATTTAAGCATATGTTGAAACATAATGCTGGCAGAAAAAGGAAAAAAAACCAACCAGAGGAGGTGAAAATCTTTAAAACTGGTAGAGGGTGCACAGACCATGTGGTACATTTTTTATGCTTTATTCATTTTTATCAAAATATTATAATTAAGAATTTGAAGAATATATTTATTATTTTAATATTAAAACAAACGAGTTCAAAATAAAAGAAATCATCTATTTGGATATTTTATTTAATATCACAGTATTTAATGGGAAAATCACTGGTAAAAATTCTTTAAAAGGACACTTAAATACTCTGTAAAAAAAGGTAGAGGATGCATGTGCCCCTGGTGCCCTTCCTCTCCCAACAGTTCTTCCAGCTTTGAAAATAGTGTATCTATGTTGTAATGTGTGGCCAAACAAGTACAAAACATTGTTGAAGAGAAAACGTGCACTGGAAAATAGAAAATATATTTTGGGCTCAAAGAAAATCAGTAAACAGATAGCTATTTGTTCACAATGCATTATGGAAATGCTTCATACTTGTCAGTCTCAAGTAGCATCCCATATAGTTACTTGATCTATCACTTAGAGCAAAGCATTCTCTGGATCATTGATTCTAAAAGAAAATATTTCACCATTGGCCAACGAAAACTGCATTTTAAACCACACTTAATTGTACTGAACTTTACATCTACTTATCACATTAAACTATGTACAATCCCTTTAAATATTTTTTCCTGTGTGTTACAATTTTGGCATTTATAATGCAATATGTTTGTGGCTTCCTTGCATACAAAATCCTGATATTTTTTTTTACTGAACACTGTTCTTTAAGCATATTTTTTAAATATCCAAAATTATTTAAAATCTGTTTGCAAATGAAATAAGAAATTAGACATGCTTCATTGGAATAAAAGAGTTCTGAGCCATGTTAAAATGTAAAATTAACAGATCACCAAATCATCTTAACAGATCTGCTGCTGAAACCAGTGTGAAGTGTATAAATAGACACAGAAAGCCAGTGTGGAATTCAAATTATTAGTCTGGATGAGTCAGAATTCTTAACTTTTAGCTGTGAAAGATGTACAAACCATTGTGTAAAATTTGTTTTTAAAAATGTATCTAGATCTGTAATGATTTGGAGTTATAGAAGTAAAAATAAAATTGAGAAATTAGTGAAGATTTTTTTAAAAAAATTTTTTTTAATAAGCATTATTGCCAAGAGCTGCATGGCTCTTTGGAAATAGATGTAACTGGTTGAAGTTGTGCCCATAACAAAAATAACATTTTTTTAAAAGTCAAACATGGAGATTTCATTGTGTTTATAATGAAAACATAAATTTGGACTTCTCAAATTCAGTTATGAATGGTATAAGAGTAAGCTGATATATACATTATGAACTTCTTAAAAAGGACACTAAATGAAAAGGAAAATTAGGAATTTTAAAGCCATATGGGAATAATCCCAAAATGAATTTATTAGCAATCTTTATGACAACATAGATAAATCCTTCACCCTTCATTCTGTGTAGAGAAAAAAACCAAACAAATGTCAGTTGCCAATCAAATGTTCAAATTTTAAAATTGTTTTATGCATTTTACTATTATAGTTATAGCAGTGAATAAAGTTATACTATAACATTATTATACTATATTTAGGATTTCTAAATCATCTAATTTTTTCTTTTGTGTTTCATGTTTATTTTTAACAAAAATTGAAATATTCTGAAAATAATAAAATAGAAATTAAAGGATATTTGAATATATTGTCTTGGTATGTTTTTAAATTGGCTCAGTTTACAAACAAATTTTTAAGTCATGTAAAATTTGAATAACCAATCTAAACATGAATTATTAAAATATCATTCTATTATAGGATCTTCAAAAATGTAATTATAGCAAAACAATTTGCCACATTCAGCAAATGGAGTATCAATACCTTTGCAGTTTTTCAACAACATCTGCACAGTGCTGTTTCATTGAGTCCATGCCTTCCTACAGCTTGTGATGGATGGTCTTGACGATAAACTTGGCAGCCCAGTACAACCCCTATATGCTCTGTTGATGGATGCCATATCCGAAGACATTTCTGCTCATATCATGATAGCAATTTTCTGTTCTTGAAGGATTTGCAAGATTTTCACATTGTCCTGCTGCAGGAGGTTCAGGTTGGGGCTTGCTTGAAAAAATGGCACAATCTGATTTAAAGGAATGCAATTCCTGTAGGTAACTGTATTCACTGGACTGAAAAACAGTAACTGTCTCAGCGTATCCTTGCCTATACCAGAACACTTTGACTGCCCCACTGATTCTTCTGCTTGATGTTCTTCTCTACAGCACCACACACACTCTATCATTGGTAACTCTGAATCAGCTTGTATCTTTGAAGAATGCACTTTTCCATGATCATTGGGCTATATGCTATATCCATTCGAGTTACAAAACATATTACTTTTTTGAAAGATTGGGTCTAACATATGGACATGTTACAAATAACAACTGTATCTCCCACATAAGTGATTACAAATAGTATCTGGGTGCATTGGACCACATCTGCCTTGAGTTTCTGCTGATAAAAGTGACACATGCAGAAAAATGTTCTTTAGGTATGTTGCATGGATGTAGCAGTCCTGTGCAACATTTGTCCAGTATACATACAGTCACAAGTAGAACCTGTCTCAGTATGCCTGCCCCATAGCTGAACCTGTCCTGCTTGGAGCAGTTCTATAGCAGTTCTTTCTAGACATCATTACTTTGTGGTGAACACATAGCTTGAATGGGAAAATAAATTATTACCTTTACTAAAATTTTGTAAAATGTCATGCTGTTTTCTCAAATGACTCATCTAGTATGTGCAACTTGTAAAAAAAATAACAATTGATGCTGGTGCATTGTGTGCACAGATTAATTTACATTTTCTTCAGATAAGTCATAGTCCATAGTATTCACCTAGTCTTGTGTAAGTTTCATTGAACACATTTCACTGTTATCAACATATTTCAGATAGTGCATTTCTAAATCGATTTGTGTGTGTGTGCGTGCGTGCATGTGCACACAGTTATATCTTTAATTTTGTTTTTTTCAGCTGTTGGAAACTTTTTGAAAAACAAATCAATAAAAATTTGGTTGAACCTTTTATCTAAATTACTGGTGTTTCCAATAAGATGAAATAAATAAAGTTTTATTAATGATGGATGATTGGAATTGGAATATATATATCACAAGGGAAGAGAAAATTGTGACAATTTTTTTAAAAATTTATTATTGAATTTATAAAGAAAGCAAATTAATTTGACGATATTCTTAATTAGATGCACTTTTGTATTTATTAGTTTTTTTTTTCTTTTTACAAGAGACCAGCTCAAAGTTAATATCAGAATAAATAATTGTCCTTGAGAAACTTATTTTAACAAACAGCTGAAGAAAATTAAATTACTGCCAACTTGCACATACAAACTATAATTTGTTTTTTGTTGTCATTTAACAAGCAGTTCTGAAAAAAAATGTGAGGAAAATTTATCCAGATTTGATGGAAGTGTTTTAAGATTGGGTGACTTTGATACAGTTATTGGTATAATGAAGAAGGTAGTATGTTTGGTACATAGGATGTGTAAACACTTGGCAAGAATTCTGGCCAAGTAAAGTTCTACCTTGTAGGATTTTGTGTCTTGAAATAGTTACATACTGAACCAAATACCATGTCACTGTTTTCTCACCTTGCTTCTGTACTCTGTAAAAATTCTTCTTCCTTAAACTCAGTATGTCATTGTCATCACATAAGGCATTTGCCAGAGGAACACCCAACTGGTGGTATCAGTAAAATTAAATTACTATCATGAAATTAGTGGACATCAGAATGCATTATTATAGCATTTTAGATCACTGTTTATAATGGCCTATCTATCTTATTAACCCTCAAATAATGTGATTACCATTTAAAAGGAATCAGATTTTTTTTAATTAAAAACTGCTAGATATGAATTGCAATTTTTATCAGTTTATTTATATGTGCTTTATTTTTGGTTTCACTACACTAACAGTATTTAAAACTTGGATAATTAAATAGATTGAATCAGACTATTTTCATGTCTCATTTTTCTTTGTTGCTATACAAATTATCTCCAGCAGCATTCAGATCTTTTAGTTTTCTTTCATCTTATTTGGTTATAACATGAGCGGAAGCAATATCATATTGACAGTGTGTTGTCCAGTGAGATTGCTTAGAATGGGATTGTCTTAGTATTTCAGAAATAATCTATTGATAAACCTGTGCTGGTATTGCTTAGTTTGTATTGCTAAGGAAAATTCCATGTAGTAAAATTTTCTAAAAGTTTTATGTCTTAAGCATAAACCCAGGGAAACTGAGCTGGTTTCATAGACTTAAAATGGCAATATCTATTACTCTGTCAGCTGCATGCTAATAACATTTTTGTCTAAGGTTTGCACAATGACTGTGAATGGGACAAAAGTGATTCATCATTGTTCATTAATAGTTGATTGTAATTTTTTTTTTTAATTTATACCAAAAAATTTTCTGATAAATAATTAAATTTTTATGAATATTAAATTATTCATGAGTATTTTAAAAAAAAATATTTCTCAAATAGTAACTAAAATTTTCTTTTAACTGCAATTACTGAACAATTCATAAAGTGTTAAGTATTTATCAGAATTTAAAAATCTTTTAGATAAGAATTAGCAATCATTTTGATAGCTAATTATGAAGATATTTATATGCATATTGTGAAATTTCTTGGAAATATTTAAATTGTGAATTTCATGAATCTTTTGAAAAATTAGTTGTAATGATTATTGTATGAACACCTTGTATTTTTGCAGTATGTAATAATTCCAGATGATAAATAAAGCTATAGAAGTTCTGGATCTTACAAAACCAAACATTGAGAAATGTATGTACAGACAAATTTGGCATGTTGGGTTGATGTATACAAACCAGAAAAGTAGATTGTATATTTTTAAATTCTTGGTAATAGGAAACTTTTGCTCTGGTAAATCTTATTTTAAAACGAAGACTTTATAATTAGGTAACTTTACTAGTGTAATTAAGTAAAATATTTTTGTGATTTGTGGTCCTAATTGGGAGATCTAACACGTGGCTATATCCATTTGCTAACCTGAAATGTTTCACACTGATCAAAACATTTCCCATTACTTCAAGATATAACATGGATTTATGATAAATAAGCTATTAATAATTTTAAAATAATCAAGAAAATTATGTACGATAGTTTATGACTATGCATTTAAATAGTAATTTTTGTTACACTATTCTTGACTTTCTAGATAAAATGTAAAAAAGAAATCTGTTATAAATATTTTTACTTCTAAATATGTGAGCTCATTAGAATTATAAATTCTAAAAGCAGTTTTCATATTATAATGAGAAACATTACTGGATCCAATGATGAGTTTAACTAACAAAATAATTATAAACAAAATTAAATGACAACCAATGGAAATTAAGGAGTATGAGCAATAAAATTCATCAACTCTCATATGTGAATGGATTTCAATATTTTATTAGATTGAAAGAATGAGACTATTATGTTATATTATATTGTTTTTATTACCTTATTTTTTTATTTTCTCACTACTACATTGTGTATAAGTTGTAAAGTAGATATTGTAAAAGTTCTTGTTGGTGTGCTCTGAAGTTTAAAAGGTAGGTAATCTGGTGAGGAAGCCTATTATCACAGTTGTCTGCTTGGAAATCTTGTCAAGTCTACACAAGGCTGGATTGCTTACTCCAGCAGAGAAGGTCTTACAAGATTGCTTCGTTTCGGGGTATGAGGAGAAACCAAAGTTGTTGCCTGAGGAAAGAAAATGAAAAGAAACCATGCCAGGAAGTACACCAAATCAAACCAGTGCTGTTGCCTAAGGAAAGAGAATGAAAAGAAACCATGCCAGGAAGTACACCAAATCAAGCTATGGAAAGTGAACTTAAGCCCTCACAGTGGACTACCACACTGCTTTATTGTAATGTCAGCTGTAAAGTCATAAGGTTTAATAAGAAAAATACTGGTCAGTTTTCTTGGTTATAAGGTGAATGTTGAGTAATTCAAATGTTGCTATAAAAACAAGAGCTTAACTGATCATTGATGTTTGTGGCAGTTATTGCTGCAAAATGATATCATCCTAAATATGTCCTAGCAGCTGGAATGTCTCTGGTGAAAGTTGTGGTTTTCTCTACTGGCCTTTAAATATTGAGGAAAATTTATTTTTGTATTTGTTGATTTATTGTACTCTTGCAAGCAAATAAAAAGCCATATTATATGACTTTTCTATCCATAATACACAAAATGTACTAACCAGATGATCACTTGTGGGTTTAAAATTTTAGAAATGCCTTTTTAAAATAAAAAGTGTGGGTACAAAATAAAAATAGAGTAAAATGTTCACTAAAAAAAAATTACTACTTTTTCTAACAGATTGACTATTGATTACATCTAAGAAATGAAGAATAAAACATTAAATATATTTCAAAATAAGTAAAAGATTAATCTGTATTGCCAGAATCACTGGAATTATAGGGTAGTGCATTTCATCCCTTAATAGCTCACTGGTTGTGAGTCTCTGGAAGCACAAGGATATTTTGCCATAAATTATCAAGATGTTTTATGGTATCTGGTTTAGATTGTTTTTTTGTCTTTTTGTTAGATTTTGAACAGAAACCAATTTGTTGGGTTTAGCATGCTTCACATTTGAGTTTGTTAGTTTATTCCTGCTCATTCATGGATTCCATTTTCTTTTATGGTCTCTTCAAGATAAAAGTAATTCTTGTATTTACTATAGATGATTTCTTCTGTTAGTTTCCCATCTTTCACATTAGTGAATCTATCTGACATTCATAATGATGGTTTCAGAATAAGTTTATGATGTGGATCCCATGTGAGAGAAAATCTTTACCAATGTCTGTCCATTATTTTAATTTTGTAGATGACTCTGTGGCTTGGCAGCACTTTTGTCTCTAGCTAGCCAGGAATGGCATCATACCAGGCTTGACTAATGGTAGGGTTCACATTAAAGCCATTAAGTCTGTTAAAATGATAGCCATTTTCATATTCATTGTTTTTAAGTTAAAAAATGATAAAATGTATGATTTCAAGAATTTTCCATTTAGTTTGTTTTGTCTTTTTTTAAGTACTAGATGATCTTCTGAATTGTACTACATCCTGAGTAAGGGTATTAAGATTCAAATAGCTTGACAGATGTTCGCTATTCTGCCTGAGGTCATTGAAAGTTTAAGGAAAATGACTGTTGTTATCTAAATGTTTTTTTGTTGTTTTTTTAAGAATGTTGTTAGGATTCCTGTATTTTTCAGTGGATGGTGAAGATGAATCTTATAAGGCTTTCTGGAGTTTCATGATGATAAAGGTAACAACAGATAAATACACCTAAGATTTTGTTACTTTTCAAGATACTTTGAGAGCTATTGTTCACAATTAAAAATCAGGTTAGTTTTCTTGATCTGTATCTCTAGGCATAATATCAAGAAAATGAGCTTTAATGCTGAAAATGCTATGTAGTTTTTCTGTAATGACTTAAATTTCAGTGCAGGTCGAGATTGTTTATTGGTTTTAATGATCTCCCTCTTTTTGTTGTTGATTTTAAAGGTTTTAATTCATGCAACTGATTTATTTCACAGGCTTATAATAAATCTTAAATAAATTTTTTTGTTAATATTTTCTCCAGACACAAAATAGCTCTTATAACAGTAATTTTCATTTCTTTTATAATGGTTAAACTTAGTGAGTCTTGTAGCAACATTGCACTTTTTTTGTGATTTGTTTAAAATCCATAATTGTTTTTCTACAAATATTTACATTGATTTCTTAAAGTTTTCGAATGTTATATGTCTTGTGCACAAAATTACTTTACTAGAAATATTAGTAATTAATACAAATAAAAACCTTTCAAAAAGTTTAATTTAAAATGTTTTCAAACTAACCCCACTCAAAACCACATTATAAATTGTTTAACTTATAATATATAAAAGTAAATTTATGTTATTAAACTAAAATACTGACTAATTATTTAACACTTCATATTATTAAAATGGTGAATTAACTGTTTGATAACACTCGTGTTTTTCTTCACAAATACTGCACATTAAGCACTTTCACTACCAGTGCTAGATGTGAGTGGTTTAAAAAAATGTTGTAGTTGCAGCAACAATCAACATTGTACAGCAAAAGCTTTCTGGAATCTCTACAATTCTGATGTCACTACACTGCCTACTTTAGAAATCAAGAATGTATTCAGTTAATTAAATCTTATATGCAGCTAGTAATTTGCTACTGGTAATCAAAGTGTAAATAGTAGCAACTTTGTATGTTAAAACTCTAAACAATAAGTAGATAGCTTATTTTTGTTTTTAGGATATCCACAAACTGTTCATACTTGCTTCCACAGTGTTTCAGAGAATTACTTTCATGGTTCTTCCAAAGAGATGCCATTTTAAATCTTTTAAACTGTTTTGTTGGCTTAATGTTTTTAAAAAGCATCTCAACAGTGCCAGAAACAGTGCTGCCCAACAGATCTGTCTGTCTTGGACACACTCTAAGATAGTGTTTAACAGCATGTCTTTGAAGTGACCATTTCTGCTCAATGAACATGGACATTTAGGAGGGAATGACCAGTTGATAATAGTACTGAATACAATTTTTCTTGATAGACTATTGATCATTTAAAAGAGGTAGGTTTGTATTATAAATTTTTAATAAGTGTGCCAAGCTTGTTTGCTTATGCTGTTAATTCAAAGACAGACTTGGTGTCTCCAAACCAACCATTGTAATTGCAGTTTTCATACAAATAAACACAATTACTGGAAATACAAAGAAAATCATAGAGGCAGCAGTTTTATTTTTTCTGGTGTTTTCTTTAATATGTTGAGTCTTTGACATTAAGTTAGATGGATGAATTCTCAAACTTTTTTTTTTTTTCCATTTCTCTAAACCAGTTTATTTTGTGAAGCCTATTGATCTGTAAATTGATTATATTTTGATTTGAATTTTATTTTGTTACCCAAAAATGAGATTTGTACAGCTAAGGTATTTGTGAACAATTTTGCTCTTCATTGTCTCAGAATTTTTGTTGAGATTACAAAGTCTACAAATGATTCTCTGAGTGCAATGAAAGATTTCAAATGACTTAGTGTTTCACAGTATAATAATATCTCTATTTCTCTCTGAGCAAGGGTTAGCTGTAATTCTTTTAAACCAGTGCCCTAAAACATTTCTTTTGTTTCTGGTGCTGAGCATTCAAATATATATATTAAATGTTGCTATATTCTTTAAAATAAGTTTTATCATTATCATGCAATTATATGCAGATTATATGACATTCCAATGAAAATGGTAAATTACAATCGTTATGAAAATATACCAAATAAAATCTGCATTGAATAATTATCATCTTGTTGGTGCTGGCTGATTGGTTGGGAAGTGTCAGTCCTTACACAGAAAGAAGCAGACAGATGTAAATCTTGTTTATAGCAAGCATAACCTTGCATTTCACATCATTGTCAAAATACATGCATTGTTAAATTTGAAATGTGTTCTATCATGTTTCATTTTTGGAGCATGTCTAAAAATTTATTTTAAAGATAGATGGGGATGATGGATCCAGTTGTTTTTTTTTTTTTAAGTATATTTGTCATAAAGGGAGCAGAGTCATTTAGTAATGATTTGAATACTAACTTTATATTTTTGTGTCCTAATCTTTGATCTAAAGTGTTTCATTTTATTACAGGTCAATTTAATTGTGCACAGTACAGTGGTTGACTAATGGCTAAGTTTGAGTCAAGTTTAGAATCCAGCTCACTTTGGCATACTGTCTCCCTGGTGTGGTTTCTTCTCTTTCTTTTTTCACCTCCGGCTTTTCCAGTTTTTCCCCACGTCTAAAAATGAAGAGTTCCATAGGGCTTTTCATTGCACAACTGGATTCATCGAGGAAGGCAACAGGGAAATCTCTCAACTGTTCATTTTCGTGGTTTGGCTCTGTGCCTTAGATTTTTTTATTGGAAGACTACTGATGATGTACCTGGAAATACACATACATGTATTTATAGACATTGTAGAATATAAAAACATGTACAGTGGTTTGCTATATTTAAAGAGAGAATCTTGTTTGAAAAGTTACAGTAAAGATATATATATATTTAAACAGGTTTATATTTCTGCAGATAATCATGAAATGACTTGGTATCCCTTTTCTTTATATTTTGAAAATATTATAATGATTAGAATTTGTTTTTTGTAAGCATCATCAAGATCTGCAGACTTTGTTTGTCTTAATGTGCATGCACTAAGCTTTTATATTTTTAACCTTATCATTTATCACTTTCAAGCTTAAACAGTTTCATGCCTAATCAGAAGAATCCTTTACATGCAAATACTCATCAGATTATGCTGTTTGTTTATATGCAAATACTATTGTGATTTGCTTTAATACTAAAACTGTTAGTCTATTTTGTGTGTGTGTGTAAATTTGTTTGTATCAGCATGCTTTCTATTTAAATTATTCAAGTTTAACAAAAAGCATCTTGGATGCTGATAAATTGGTAATTTCATGAATTTTCCTAATGATTATGCAAAGCAAACTTATGAAGTTGTATTTTTTTCTTATGGTGATAATATTCCTCAAACACACTATTTGAAACATTTGTTTTATAAAATCTCAAATATGACAGTGAACAGAATTAAAATTAATGGAATTTGCTCAGCATAGATTTGCAGTAAGTTTCAAACTTCTTGCAGTTCATCAGGATATGATGTTTATACAGAGGAGACTGAGATAGAGCAATTAAGAAAGAGTTCTTCAAAAGGAAATATAATTTTGTAATTGGCTACAGTAGTCTTTCATCAGTCCTATTTATTCTCATTTTGATGAACATGGTTCAGCTAGGGCTTAATTACTGAACTTTTTAACATTTCTTGTAAAAACAGATACTGCTTAGAATTCTGTTTCTATTTCAAATAATATGCAGTAAAATCCATAAAGTTGGGGTCTTGTGTTTGCTGCAGATTAATTCCAAATTTTATGTAGGGATTTATGGGAGCTAAATCAATGATTATTTATCCTGTACAATGTTTTAACCATGCACCTTTCACATTTGAATAGAAACACTGAATGCAGTGATTGTTTAAGATAGTTTCTTTTTCTTTAAATGAAAGTGAAACTAATTCTGAGATTGAAGAATGAACACAATGTAGATTGAGTATGGGACCAGCCAGTAATTGAAATTCACAATAACTATCATAGACTTTTGGGAAAAAATAGAACACAAAAAAACAAAAAAAAAATATTTTAAACTGGAGAAGAAAGATGAAACAAAAGTTATTGGTGATGCTATTTACAAAAAGTAGATGATTAGTTCATGCATTTTTCCATCTCTCCCAGTAGCCATCATCAGGGTTTATTCTTGAGGATTATTTTGGAGGTGATGTGATGTTAATTTGCAATAAACATTTCTGTTTTTTTTGTTTGTTTTTCTAACTATATAAGAATTAGTTTTTGAATTCTGAACCTAATCAATAGAAAGCCATCATGGCTTACGCAAGGAAGAAAAATTGCTGTCACTGTGATTCTTGAATTGATTAATATTATCACTGTTAATGACATTTGCCTATAATTCATTCCATTCATTAACAGTTCTATTACTAAAAAATGTCTTCTGATATTAGGTCTGCTCTTAGATGTCTCGGTTTCAAACATGTAAGCTCTACTATTTTTAATCATATAGGAAATTTCAAATTCTTAAGATCAAAAAACATTTCTGTGAATGTATACTGAACTTTCTCTAATAAATTAGTAACGTTTTTCAAATAAAGACTCCAAATCTGCACACTGTGTCTATGGGCCACAGATTATACAACAAAACTTTACTTTTGCATTTGATACTTTAGTTAATTACTCCTAACATCATATTTTCTCTCTTTGCAGCTAAAATACTTTGCTGTTCACTTTCAGATTTTGGTTAACAAATATTTTAAATCATTTTTATGAAATTACATTTCACAGTTTAGTGACACCCATATAATAATTATTATAGTTATCCATATTGCTTTTGAATAATTTTATACTTTTTAGAATTACATTCCTTTTCTCATTTAACTGAAAAATCTAAAACGTTATTGATATTTACCTGAAAATTGTCATAGCATATAATTTAGAATTATTTGCAGACATTTAAAATATTAATGTCAACTACTATCATTATCATTTACATAAATCAAAATCAATATCAGACAAAATTGTGTCCTGTGACACACTACTAGAAACTTGCTGATATGGCAATAATTCATTCAATATCGCATATTGTATGTAGTCTGTTTTCTATGTTCTCTATCCATAGTAAAAGTGTACCATGCACCTAGTTACTAAAGTCTAAATAAGCAACCTCTACCTGATTCTTATCATCATCTAACTTTTTTCTCTCTCTTTTTGTGGTGCATGCGTGTGGGTGTGAGTGTAAAGTTCGTGTATGTGTGTTTATCTCTGGGGAGAAGGGAATGGAGGAGGCCGAAGCCATGTGGAGCAAGCACCTTGTGTAATTCATCTAACTTTTTTTAAAATCTTTTTGTGGTGTGTGCATGAGGGTGCGTGTGAAAGTTCTTGTATGCGTGTGTATCTCCGAGGAGAAGGGAGCGGAGGGTGGTGGCTGAAGCTGTGTAGGGGCCGAAACCTGGTGTGGAGCAAGCTCCTGTTAAGGCCTAAAAGGCCGGGTTGAGGCGTCGAAGCACCTAGGGGTGCGAACGCCCCACGTTAGAGTGACTGCTTCCACAGCCAAAAACCAATCTTGGGAAAAAAGGCCTCAGCATGTCAAGTCCGAAAACCGGTCTTGAAACACCTAACCTTCCCAGCCAGAGAGGCAGGCCAAAGGCAAAAAGCGCCCTTCGCCTCCACTCTTTTCGGGCAGAGGACTTTCCCTCTACAATAGCCACTAAGCAGAGTACTCCCATAAGGTTGACCCCAAATAACCTCACCCAAAGGTTGTAGTCCTTGCCTTGGTCTCCACCCCAAGTGGTAGGCTGTGAGCGTGATCTGCCGTAGCCTCAACTTTTTTTTTTTTTTTCAAAATTATTTTTTTAAAAATTGTGTTAGTGGTTAAGTTTATGGAGTTTTTAACCAACACTGTTGTTCACTATTTTTGTTGTTCTTTTTTTGCTTTACATGGGTTTTTTAACACTATTGTTAAGTATATACAGATTTTTTCAAAAGAATTGTGGAAACAATGTAATTTAAATGAGAGTAAGAGGTAAGTACTTAATACTCTACAGCTACCAGGATATAAAACTGAGCAATAATAACAACTTTTAAAAGATTGCATTGAACAAGTATAATAATAATATGAATGTGTTAAAAAGTTATTTGTAATTTTGGAGAGAACACAATGTTAGTTTTTGTTAAACACTTTTTTGTATATTAAGAGAGATTTATGCAAATTTTAAGGAAAAAAAAACAGTTTATTTTTAATCCTAACATTTGTGATGCTTCCACATATACATATAATATTTGCTTTTTTTTTCCCCTCTTTTTGTCTCAATCTGAGTTTTTGTTATTTTTTGAAAGAAATAGTATGTGGGGTATGATCAAAAAGTTTCCAGAATGAATTTATTGTGGTAACTCTATGAAACGTAGTAATTACTCACAGATGTCTCCTTCAAAGTAAGTAACCTTCCACAAAAATGCACCTATTCTAGTGGTTCTGAAATTTCTGGAACATTTCATATATTATTCTTTAAAAATCTGGTTTAAAGTTACTTCTGTATTTTCAATAATAGCAGACACATGATTAAGTACCCTCCTTTTCAGAACATGTTTTATTTGGGGGAAGAGAAAAAAATCACATGATGCCAAGTTTGGTGAATATAGAAAATGTCATAACTAAAATGTAGTGTTTGGCCAAAAATTGATGCAGGCTAAATGACATACCGATACATTCTCATGATGCAACATCTGTGTTTCAGACCGCTTTAGCTGTCATCTTCAAACTGGTTTTTGTAAGCATTGTAAAACAGTCATGTAGAATACTCAATTCAAACTCTGACCTACTGGGGCAAGTTTGGGGTGAACTAACCCTCATGGTTAAAGAATATTATCAGAATTGTTTTTATTTTCAATTTCATCTGTTTTTCTTTCTTTGGTCTGGATGATGACTGTGCTTTCCACTGGGAGAATTGGTGCTTGGTTTCCAGATCATAATTGTTTTATCACCTGTTATAATGTCCAAAAGAAATTCTGAATCATTTGCATCTTGCTCTTTAAGATCCTGGCACAAATGGATGCTCTTTCTTCCCACCAGTAAGAATGAATGGAACAAACTTGGCAGAGGCATCACATCCTTAATTCTCCTGAATAATTGACTGACACAAGCCATGGGAAATGCTAACTTCATAACTTCTCCAACAGTCTTATCCCTGTTTGCACAAATCATATGAACAAGATTCATTGAATGTTCCATATGTCATTTGCTAGCTTTTAAGACTATGGATCATTTTTAAACAGTTATTCGATCTTTCCTATATTCTAGATTCATTACACATAAAGTGAAATATTTCAAGCCTTTTTTTGTTTTAATTTTGATGATTACGGCTTAAAGCTCATGAAAATCAAAAATCCACTATCTCAAAATATTAGAATATTTCATAAGATCATTAATAAAAAAAAAAGATTTATAATATAGAAATGTCGAACTTCTGAAAAGTATGTTCATTTATGCACTCAATACTTGGTCGGGGCTCCTTTTGCATGAATCACTGCATCAATGCAGCATGGCATTAAATTACAGAAAAAATGAACTCTTCCACAATATTCTAATTTTTTGAGATGTACCTGTATATTTTACTTTAGAATATTTAGATATCTATATTTCAGGTATATTGTAGAGTATATTCAAGGACAAAGTGAAAAGATTTGCCAAACAATAATTCACAATCCAGAAAGAACAATTTTAGGAAAGCATTCTTCCCATTTTAAAACAATTTTGTAAGCAGAAAGTAGCCAGCCAGCTCAAAGGCCATATGCATGTCTTTAATACAGTTAAGAATTCTATTAAAGAGCTCTTTGGTAAAGACATCTGTCAGGTCTTCTGGGTCTACTGTTTTATCATTCACTGACCAGTATCAGATTTCCAGATCTGTGCTGGAAAATCTAGGTCAGACTATATGGCCTGTTTCCTTGGAAACCTCATGTTAACATCAGTTTCATATCTTGGAGTCCTAAGAAATCTTTGATGTATAGCTCTACTCAGACCAAATTTTTGATTAGGAAGTTTCAAATAACAAAAGGTATCATGAATTTGCATGTTACATTTAACTTTATTTGTATATACAGTGTGCATGCGCATGTGTGTTATATAATGTATATAAGAAAAATATGCATGGGTTAATATGAGAAGTATACAGAGTCATGAAAAAAAAAGAAATTGTTTTTCAAAATTTTATATGCATGCAATATACAGTTAAAACATCAGCAACATCAAGCATTTTGTTTCAACAATACCTTTTTGTAGGCATGCTCAATTTTAACTAGTAAATTAAACCTTCAAATCATTTTCATGAATCTTTTTATAAGTTTATTTCCTGATGTGTTAGTACTTGAAGTTATTAAATTTGTCATTTTGATTACCCAGAGAACTGCCCAATGTAATTACTATCAATTTAACTTTCATCTGTCAAGAGCATAGAGATTCTGTCTTACTCAAATTAGGGTGCAAATGTTATTTTAATCCAGATTTACAGTAAATGAAAAAAAAAAAATATTTTTTATTACTTACTTTCAAATTTGGCTGAATACTTTGAAGTATTTTTTAGCTTATAACTGTGATGCCTTCATATGAGCATCCTTCAGTCAGTAAGTCACAAAGCTTGGAGTAATTATTAAATCTTTATTAGAACTCCACCCAGAAGATTGGCAATAATGGCCTAAACCTCATGAACTGAATTTTAAGCATTTACCAGTAAGATTAGTAATTACGAAAATAATCTGCTTTGAAAGTCTAACCACTAAGAGTTTAATAAAGTTAATATAATTGTTACTATTAAACATTTTGTGAACAAGTTACCTTAATTACTTTAATTTTTAAAACATTTATGAGAAAAAAATTTTTTTTAAAAATTACTATTGGTGCAAAGATTATATATTTATAGGAGTACAGTTTTTTAATCTTAATGCTTATTTCTAAATTTTGAAAAATGTAATTAACCTTTCTTAAAATTATGTCACTGTTTGAGTTGTCAAACATTTTAATATGGTGAGCTACATCATAATAGTGGGTGCCACCATATTAAGTTGTTTCTTCATCAGCCAGTGGGAATGAGTGTTGCATTTGTATTTTTTTTGAGTGAAAATTCTCAAAGAGAAGGTTATTTTGATTCATTGATTTCTAAGAAAATGATTGCATGATGTGTATGATTATCAGGAAAGAATCTTTTTAACTATTAGAAGAAAATGTTATTTATGTTTTTGGTTCTGACAGTAACAAGTGGACTGTTTGAATTGGAGACTTTCAGCTTAGAGAAAGATTAAAATCAAGAGATCAATGAAAATGTTCAGTCTTTGGTAATTTACAATTTACTCACATATAACCTAGATATTTGGTAGATATTTTAAGAATAGCTGGTGATGTTTGGTATTTCTTAGTCTATTTTTTAATTACTATTATAAGTATGAGCAGCAAAGCACTCAGAATGGTTAAGTTTATTAATGAAAATTTACTGTGCATTAAAATTTTAAAAAATATTAAATTTGTATGTATTCACTCAGTCTCATTTTCTTTTTGAAATAATAATGTTATTAACAGATGAGATGAAAAGATATTATACAAGCATTTAGCTTTACATTATGATTTGGCTGCACATGTGTTTGAAGAATACCTTAGCTTGGAGTTGCTTTATGGCTTTTACTCTTTTTATAAGATGATTTTAATGATTGAAGTCTTATTTTTGTAGTGGTAAAAATTTCAATAGAAATTGTCTGAACTTTAACCAGTTTTAAAGAATAGTGAACCTGCTAAGTTTTCAATTTGTGGTGCAGCTGCCTTCTATTATTTTTTCTTCAGTTTGTTTGTCTCGTTTTCTTGATGATTACCAGATTTTATCATTAAAACCTGAATGCTTGTTCATCCTACTCTCTCAATCATGATTTGTTTAAAAGATTTTACTTGCTCTTTCTTATCTTAGATTCTTGATGTTTTCATAAAAGCTATATAAATAAATTAGATTAAGTTCTAGAAGTGGTATTTATAGCTGAAGCCCCTTCCTTCTTAAAAATATTAGGGAGGTTGTTGCTATAAGAGTATATTAACCTTATTATAGGAGGTGATAGGGGAAAAAAAGCCATCAGAGCTTAGTACAAGTTTTGCAAACAGTTTTTACAATTTTTTTTAAAAAACTGCCAATGAATGGAAAAAGTTGCATGGTGTAGTTAACTCTACATTTGGCTGGTGTGTACAAGTGAAATATTAAATGAGTTCAAATTGAGAGAACTTTGGGATAAAGATGAGGTTTCTTGCCACCCAACTTCTTGAAGGCAGGAAAGGTATGATGTACACAAGTTCTTACCTCAAACACTCTCCATGCTCTGTAGCAAAGTAAAAATCTTCTTCTAGGTTTGCTTGGTAGAGCAGTAATGAAATGTTTAGTTTAGCTTAGAAAATATTTAACCAGTTGAAAGAGAATTTACACTGTAAAATCAAAATAAATCAATTATGTAGAAAGAAACCAAATAAGTCAGACTCAGAAGCATAATAACATTTTCTTTTTTTTTCCTGTTTGGTGGGATAATTAAATATGTAAATTAGGTAGTTTACTTGCCTTGGTCACTTAGAATATTATTCATTAAACCATTAGTTCAAAAGGCATACCAATTAGTAACACAAAACTACTTATTTTATAGAAATGTAATGGATTTTTTTAGTATAGTGACATTATTTGGGTGACTTTTCACCTTCTAAAGAGCAGCAGATACCAATTTGAATGTGTGCCTATAATAGATTGTATGGCATATATTGGGCCTTATACAGGTGGTGCTCAGCTTAAGTCAGTTCGACTTACATCAATTAACACTTACAGAAGGTTGCCAATTGCGACCCATGTTTTTACTTACGTGGTCAGACCCACACTTATGACATGATTCTCATTCAGGTGCTGGTTCTATGCACAGACAGACATATGTTGCCCAGTCAGTCTGCCTCCTGACACACTCAGTGCTAAACCTCTGTGCATTCTTAGGGATCTTTAAGCATTTTTATTTATTTTATCCTTAAAAATGGCTGGTAAAAGGAAAGATCAGTACTCTAGTGGTGTTGTTGAAATGAAACATAGCAGAAAGGCTATTACATTAGAAGTGTAGGAAATAATGATCAAACTTATAACTCAGTGTTGTATACCTTTAAGTCTTGCCACCATTCAAGCTAAGGCTTTGAATCTTTTTGAAACTGAAAGACCAGCATGGTGAGGATAAGAATGAAGGTTTCAATGCAAGTAAGGGCTTGTTTATGTATTTCAAAGCCAGGTATGCCTTGCATAACATCAGGGTATGCAAGGAAAAGCTGCTAGTGATGATGAAGCAGCTGCTGAAGATTTCCTCAAGAAATAGACAGAAATCATTGAAGGAGTCTATTGTTCCAGGCCAGTCTTCAATGTCAATGAGACTGAGCTGTTTTGGAAGAAGCTGCCTTCAAGAACCTACATTACCCAGGAAGAAAAATCAGTGCCATTTTCTGAAAGTAGAAAAGGGTAGACTAACCCTTTTGCTTGGTTAAAATGCTGCAGGTGATTGCAAGTTCAAACCCTTGCTTGTTTATCACACTGAAAACACAAGAGCGCTCAAGGGTTATGTTAATGGTAGACTTCCTGTCATCTGGAAATCGAATACAAGAGCTTGGGTAACTGTAATCCCTTTTTGAGAAGTGGTTCACAGGATATTTTGTGCTATATGTTCAGAGTTATCCACAAAAAACCCCTTCCAAATTCCATGACCCAGATGACCCTGATGATATTCCTTCACCTTCTGATTTCTTGCAGTAATTACCCTCTTTAATTGTAAATATTCAGTCCAAATAAGCCAGGAATTATGAAGATTCAAGCTAAGAGCCTTCTAAGCACTATTATTGTACTAGTATTAAAAAGTTGCATATGGGACTCTTAGCCCCCTATTATATCATTGTTTCTCTGGGAAAAATGATCTTGACTTGCATTGTTTTGACTTATGGCACCCTTTTCTAGAAATGTAACTTGACGTAGTTCTGAGGACCATCTGTATTTTGGAGTTTGTTCCATACTACTTGAACTTATGGCAAAGAAAGATAACATGGGATATTGTATTATTCTGCTTGCCACAGAAAAGACATTATAGAGCATCTATTTCTAGTAGTTTATTTAAATTTTTTTCTATTATGAATAACTATGCAATATATTTATGTCAATATTATAAGTATGCTGTTCAATTTCTTGATAATGAGTATATTATTTAGGGTGTTAACATTAAGTTATTCTAAAAAGGGCAATGTTTATATTCTGTTGTGTTTTTTGTTGTTTGGAAATATTTAACCCCCTAATTGGGCTATTTTGTTTTTGCTTCAGGTTTGGGTGATTGCCTACATGATATTTAAGGTTGAATTATAGATTTGGTAAGTATCAATTTTATTTGTTAAAGCTATTGTTCAATAATTTATTTGAAAGGAATTCTGAATATACTTTAGGAAAAATATTTGCCATTTTTGTTTTTCACTGTCATTATCTATCACATCTAACTCAGTCTGTTTTAGCTGGGTATGTATTTTTCCACTACAAGA
This sequence comes from Nautilus pompilius, assembly GCA_018389105.1. Taxonomy (NCBI): domain Eukaryota; kingdom Metazoa; phylum Mollusca; class Cephalopoda; order Nautilida; family Nautilidae; genus Nautilus; species Nautilus pompilius. The sequence continues at coordinate 4,262,201 of JACATO010000317.1, forward strand.
AGTGTTTTAAATCTATCAAGGTTACAGAGAAGATAGACCATATATTTATCCACTTGATATCAGACAAAGATAAATATCTCATTCTTGACAGTGCAGCAGTCTCATGCAGACTTTCAAGCAATATTCTTTATATACCAGTAGCTGTGAATTATGAGATAACTAATGGATTTTTTTTTTAATTTGTTTTATTAGTTTCAAAAACTAATGTGCAAAATTTTTATTTTAACAGTGTTTCATTAAATACTGTGATAGTCAGGTTTACCATTGTGATTTTTAAGGGCTCCAGTTGTGCTCTTCAATCTTAGTAGTATTTATACAAACACAAGATAGCTTATTCACTAAATTTGACAAAAGGATGTCCTGAGCATATCTGCCCTAAGTATATATTTTTTTGTTTCTGTTATGATCTTGCAGTTTTCATTTGTCTATCTTATACATAGATTTTTCACTAGTTTTATCATTTTTCTTAATCTCTGGGATTATTTTATCCTTGTTGCCTTCTATGGCTTGCACTCTTGTGTTTGCCCTTACCCTACCTAGCCTATGCACTTTTTGTGGGGGGCTGCATCAATTTTATCAATGTTTGGGGACTAAATGCTAGATTTTAAAAACTGCTTTTGTAGCCTACTCAAATTCATTGTGTAATCTGATATATCTAAGGACTTCCAGTTTTTTAAAATTTATTTATGTCCAACCATAGGGTCTGAAAATCTAGGATTAAGCATTATCCAGTCTTCTTAGTTGTAATGTGATTCCTCAGCAAAATCATTCAAAATCTTTGTTTAGATACTTCTAAAGTTTTCCATCTTTTGCTTACCTATGCCACCCCACTTCATCTTAGAGATTTCCAAAACTTATTTTTTAAAATCTTTATTCACTCATTCCAGAAAGTGTTGATTGCCTTAATAATCTGAATTTATCAGACTTTTTTTTTTTTAACCTTCCAACTAAATGGTATATCTGCTCTAGCTCAACATGGGAATTATCACTCCAATGAACAACCTGGAGGAGCAATTTTAGGGCTAACATCTACCCACTCTTATGCGTGTTTATTTGGTGGGTGCATGACTTCCGTTTGAAGTATTTAAAACCTAAATATGACTCAGAGATCCAGCAAAGAGCAGTAAGTGTGTAGATCTACTAAATGTAGATATCTTTTATAGCAGTGGCTTCCAAAATAGGCGTTATAAAGCCAACCAATCTTATTACATGCAAAATTTAATATTTTGACTGCTGCTGATGCATGTGTGCACGCATACACTATCTGGGGTACCTGGCACTGCATGAGAAAAAATTACTATAGGCCAATGTATGGTAGCTTAAACCCCTGCCTAGATTCTGAAGTACCTACATGCAAAATTTGGGGCCTCTAGGTGATACGGTTCAACTGTGAAAGGGCAACAAACAAATGCACAAAAGCTTGAAAATATGATTAGATACATTCTACCTTTTAACATTACCTGCTTGCGCTGCTAACTCTTTGATCGCTGCTGGGATGTCTGTTGCAGAGGGTTCCCATTGTGGTATTCATTATGATATCTTTTGTTGCTTATGATTTATGATGAGTGGTATCACAACATTGCTTATGCCTCTGACATCTGCTGCAGATTTGACATTGCAGAGACCTACTTCCTATAGTTGAGTGAGTTGTACCATGGATTGGGTTATCATAGCCTGCATACATAGTGGATTGTTTTCGTTTGTGAAAGGCAGGCAACAGCATGGACTATGTCTTGCTCAAAGTATCTGCTTCAAGCTCTTGCAGTGATGATGTGGACAAGAATGATAAACAAAGAGTCTACATGAAATAAATTTGTAAACATGATGAAGCCTTCATTGAATGTGAGATTATGAATTTTGATTTTTGATGTGAGCAATGAAGAAAAGCCACAATGTGTTCTGTGCCAAGAAGTGTTGGCTGCCTAATAAGCTTAAGTGACATTTGGAAATATTGGAGAAAGAATATCTGGGGAACTTGAAGTCATTCTTCCAGCATTTCCAGATGACTTGTTGCAGTAGATGTCATATTTAAAAAAAAATGTGTTTGATTTTGAGAGGGCACAGTGTAAGTGTTATTGCATTGCCTGGTGCAAGGAACCTTGCGCAAATAGCAAAACTTGCACCTTTCCCATTGCTGTTGACATTGTGTATGGAAAATCTGAGGCAAACAGGTAAAGGTTATACCACTTCCCAACAACAACATCAAGCTGAGGCAATTTCTGTAGATTAGGAAGATGCACTGGTCAAGTATTCGCAAAAACCTGAGGCACTTGCTCTTCAAGTCAACATCAACACTGAGGGTTATAATGATAGACATTTGTTGACCCATGTTCATCACATCCAGAAAGATATTTTTGAGAGCATACTCTTTTGTCTTTCTCTCTTTTCCAAAACATGAGATAACAAAAGAAATGTTCAGTGTGTTACAGGGTTATGTGCAAAGAAAGAAAATTCTGTAGGATAACATGGTAGGATTCTGTGCTGATGGAGCTCACTCTGTCTGGGTATAAAGCAATCTTGCTTGCCTTGCTAAAGTTGCATCATTGTCAGTGTGAACACATTGTATAATCCAACAAAAAATCTAGCATCAAAGGCTCTCAACCCAGAAATGAGGAAAGCAGTGCAGACCATCTCTACTATAGTGAACTATATCAAGACTCAATCACTTTGAGTTCATTTCTTTGCCAAACTGTGTGAAGAAATTGGATCCGAGCATAATGTAATAAAGCATGGTAGCTCTTAAAAGGAAAAATCCTTGCATACTTCTTCGAAGAAACCATTTACAATGGATTGCAACAAGCAAGAATTTGTTGATTTCTGTGATGAACAGAAGATGTGTTTATGGCTTACCTCAGTAACATCTTCAAGAGACTGAATGAGGTAAATGCCAGTCTTCAGGGAAAACACACAAACAGTGTCCTGCTGAGTAATTGCATCACAGATTTATAAATAAAATCAGTTTCTTGAGGAATAATCTCATATATAAATTACAAAAAATTTTCCAGTTGCTGCAACTTCATGACTGAAAAGAACAATACTTTTTTTTTTTTTTAAATGCAGAACGCTTCACAAATTTGCATGTCATCCTTGTGCAGGGGCATGCTAATCTTCTCTGTATCATTCCAATTTTAGTATATGTACTGCCGAAGCGAGTTACACAAGTGATGATTGGCCATCTGAGTTATCTGAAGGATTTGTTTGGGTAATTCCATCAGTACTTTGATATGTTGCAAATTGACTGGGTGTAAGATCTATTTCAGTCAGCCTGATGAAATAAGCATACCATCAACTGAAGTGTAAAGATTCCTCAAACTTTCTTGTGATCAAAATTTTTAAGCTTTATTTGCAGAGCTAATTAATGGCTTCTGGTTCAGCATGAAGAATAAATGTTTTGTCTTGTCAACATATGCTTTCAAGGTGCTTGTGCCCTTTTGTGACAACTTAGTTGTGTGAAGCAGAATTCGGTATTCTAGTTTCTGTCAAGTCCCACTATTGCTTTACATTGGATGACACTTCAGAAATATGATGCCAACTCTATCACAAGAACAAACTTCAAGAAGATGTGTTGCAAGGCTAAAGGTGATATCTCACACTCACCCTTATTTGAGGATCCTGTTATGCTTCCAGAGATCAATTTGTGAGAAAGCATCTGACATTTAAGAACACAGCTTTTCAAGCATGTTTTGGAGGATCGCTACTCTTAGGGTTCACTGTTTGTTTAGTTAAGAGGTTTCCACAGAAAATGTCTACTTAAAAACATTGCTTTTAGTTACAAGCCCGTTTTCTACAAAATCACTCCAGCCATTTTCACTGCTTTAATCCCACAATCTAGAATTCATCAAAGGATTGCTGCTAGCTGGCCCTTTGCTGAAATAGTCCAACTCACTCAATGACAACAACAACAACAGCAGCTGCAAGTTTTTTGATGATTGAGAATAGTGGAGTCTGAACGGTAATTTCTCCAGGCAGTTTGTCCAAGAATTTAAAGAATTTTTCATTGGTGTGGGGAAAGAAATTTGTGTGTACTCTGGAATTTTTAAAATATTTTTTAAATGATTAATTTATGCCTTTATGTGAATGTTTTAATTCGTTCGTGTCCTTTTTTTGCTTATACACTATTACCGGAAAATAAACCGATCTCTCTCAGCATTTTTTCTACTGTTTGCTTTACCTGCAGACATTTTTCAACAAAGTTCATGGTTCTATGGCACCTTCTTGAACTACCTTGATTGTTGATTTTGTGGGTGTGTACTGTGCATTGCAATTGAGTTTTATTTTCACAGGCTATATGTTAAAGGTATTATAGCCAGTACTTATGTATTAGTGAAAGAATTATGCCACAAGTATAGATTTTTTTTTTTCTTTATAGTCTAATCTTTGTAATGAATGCATTGATGTTTTTAGATGCTTCTGTGATCTGTTTCCTTTTGTTCTAGCTGTCGAGAATGAGACGAGATAAAAGATGATTGATGGTTTAAATGCTACATACCCCTTTGTTATCTGTTGGACAAAAAAAAAAAAAATGGAAACCTGATTAACTATTCATGTATGCATTCAAAGCTAGAAGAAGAATCATGGTGCTAACTTATTGGCTTCAATTGAATTTTCTGCTTATCTTGGTAAACTTTGAGCTTGTATCAGCAAAGAATTTTAATCAAAGATGGATCTTTTCCTCAGGGATAGTATTTGAAATTTTCTTTTAAATTATTATTATTGCTTTTTTTTCTATCCTTAAATATTTGTTATAGTGATGTTTTTTTTTATCTATATAATAAAATAGTTGCGTTCAAAATGCTTGCCAAAATTGCTTCTTATAAAATATTGTTCTTAAAGAAAAACAAATGACCAACCTGTCCCACCATCTTTGTATTTTAACACGCACAACTCTACTATGCTGTTTCATATCCAGACAGTAAGCAGGTTTTATTTAGATCCAGTATGGTTTAATTTTCTAACAACTAATCAGATGCACTTATTTAGAATACTTTAAGATCACAAGCACTAACAAACCAAATTATGGGTAAAGACTGATTTATTATACTTATCAGTAGATAGAAATTAATTTATTCATTGTAATTCTATGGAGAATCCATACAATTACAAGGTTTTGATATGAGAAAATAAATTTCCAAAATTACAGGTGATACTTATTTATTCATTTATTTTTTTTTTTAGGGATAATACCACTTACCAGAGTTTACATAACAGAGAAAACAAAAGTGTTTATTACACGAGTTCCATTATTTCAGTATTTAAAAAAGAAAATATTAATGATAATAACTACATTAATAAAATAGATTATAAACTTTTCAAGATGGTAGCACTAAATATTCCTAAATATGTTTTAGTAATGTTGATAGGAACTAGTGCTTATTTATTTTGCACAGACTAAGTGGACTAGTGGATGCTTTGATTTAGTCATATGATTCATAAGAGCTCTTTAATTGAATGGCTATCAAATTGCAGCAGAAATGTAGTCCTTTTTTACTAAAAGGATCCATCTGATGATAATATGCAAATCAATTATAAACCAAAATATTTATTGCCACTTATTATAGTTGATTAATATATAATAGACAGACTAACTCCAAATACTGTAAAATCTTTTTTTCTTTCAAAGTAGAAATGGGACTTTAAATTGTGTGCTGTATATATATATATAGATACACAGAAATATGAAAAAAAGTAGTTTAAAGTTTTTCTTTTTGTTTTTGTTGGTGGTGAAAACTAGACTTTGGAGAAGAACATGGCAATGTGATTCCTTAGTATGATTTAACTAGGCAAGCTGACATGCCTTTTGTAAGTGTTGAGGCCAGAGGGAATCTTAATTTTCACTTTGGGCCTACTACAGTGCAAATACATGACCTGTCATCCACTGGATAGTAAGTAGCATTGATCATGAAGTGTAACATACTTTTTAACTAAGTATAATATCTTACAGTACTCCTGGAATTTTAGAATTTTTTTTCTCTGTAGATAAAGGAAAAAACAATAAAACATGTTTTAAAAAAATCTAAAAAAATCTTAAGCATATTCTGGTTCTAGTAGAAAAGGAACTAGTCTAATCTATTTATTATTATAAGCTGACATGCTATAATGTTTTTCATATCTATAGGTTTCTGACTTGTTTTTGTTTGCTTTTTGTGTTTTAAACTAAATTAAAAATGTGAATAATCAAAAAAAAAAAAGTTAATGATCTATATGCATTGCTCCAAGAGTCCAAAGAAAATCAGGTGAAAGATTCAAATCAAATTATATTTTACCAACCAAGAAACATCCAAAATATGTCCATATCTGAGCTTGTTTCTCTGTTAATAGTAAAGGCTGGTAATCTTACCAAAAGAAACATTAATGAATATAAATTTGAATTTTAATCTTCTAGAAAAAACATTTGTAGAATCTGCTGAGAAACACAATTCTGATGGTAGCTTTTGGTTTTTAGAAATTAAGGAATCAGGAGGCTTTGGAAAATATTTCACCTTACTTGAAGCAGTGCCAGGTAGAATGAAAGCAGTCATTAAAAGAAAAGGTTAATGCTCAAAATATTAACAAAAAACAAGATTTTGTAGTTTTACCTCTTTTGTTGTTATAATTTAAGAATTTGTTTGGTAATTTTTCTTGATCATGTTAATAAATATGTAATAAAACTAAAACTCTCTTACCTTGCTTTTGAGCCAAATGGACTGGCCAAAGGCTGTATGCCCCCCCCCTTTTAAGGCCTTAACAGATTAAGGTTAACATTTATTGTAGTTCTACTTTTTGTAATATATTTATGGACTACTTGATACTATACAGATTCTTTCCATAATAATTTTAATGCTAAAGGTTTCATATATATTTGTATATTTGGTAATGTATGTGCAATAACTGTTAAAAAAAAGTCATTTTCAGCATTTGTTAGAAGCTTCTTTATTATGTAAAACTTGTTGATGTTTAGACGATAACTTGATCTGAGGTTAACCACAGATTGTAGGTACTACAATATATGCTGCAGTAGGTTTGGTATTGGTCATTTTCCCTTTAGTTATTTATAAAAATTATCCTAAAGGTGCTTAGTATGTGGTTCAAATTGAGGCTGGCTTCTTGGCCTAAGGGAACTGCTACCATTTCATATTTACTGCATTGTGGTGGTTCTGGATGTATATGATTTTTCTCCATCTTCTTGCAGAATATTATCATTATGCTTATGGATCCTTGATTAAATATTGGTAGAAGAGTATTCTAATGGATGGATATGCAACTGCCTGAATTTAAACATTAACCAATGACTGCATGATCTGTTTTAACCTCATACTCAATGTTTAGATGTTTTTAAAGTGTGTATCAAGTTAGAGTAGTGATGTTGATATTTAAACTGCTGGCAGTCACTGTGCAAGATGGTATGCATTGATTATATTTTCCTTCCTAAACAGAAAAATCAAATTAATGTATGAGCAACCCCAATGGACAACAAAAGATTGGTGATAATATTGTATGGACTGATCACACTTGGATCAACCAATTATCCCATACAAGTTAAATGGGGAAATATCTCAACCACCATGTGCTTTTGGCATTACACTTTCTGGGAATATGAGTTTTACCAGCAGCCTATTTTGTAGTGGGGATGATGGAAAGATATTTAAGTTATGGAAAGACCCACCTTTTTTGTGAGTGCTTAAATTATTATGGCAATGATCTGTACATGTTTCTAATTTGTTAAAATAAACATCTAATTTAAGAATGTGAAATGTTTTAAAATGTTTGTGCAGGATCCGTGAGTATAGCACTTACCTGTGGTGTAATAATATCTGCATGAAAACACAGAGTTGCAGAAAATAAACTAATGGATTAGTGGGAGGTATACACAATCTGAACTTCTGATAACCCCTCAGTAACATACATTTTCTGATAACTCTAAAACTGCTTATTGATTTTATTATATATTGTATAAATAATGTGAACTCGTGTATCAGTCAGGGATTTTTTGCAGGTGGTTTTAATTTTTTTCTATTTACACTTATATAAAACTTACATAAATATATCATTGTGGCCTGATGCTAATGGAAAACTTCTAATTCAATAAATACTTCCCTAATGGTGTATATTTATTGAGTGTTAATGAAATCCTGTTAATAAGATTATTTTATGTAGCCTCACAGATCAGTGATTATTTTATTCTCTTCCTCTTTTGAAATGAGATATTTTAGCAGACTTCAAGCCTTTACCTCAGAAATCTCGGAGGTGGGGGGTGGGTACTAATTTTTAATAAAGAATATTCCATGAATCTGTGAAACCAATCATAACAGAATTGGGTGATGTTATTGTATCAAAACACACTTAGAACAACAATTTGTCTTATATATATATATATATGGAAAAACTATTAACTTGCATTAGTTCTAAAAGCTATCCTATGCATCACATCCTAAGGCATACGAATGATAATGACTATTTTTTGTTGGGAAAAGCTATATCCATTTCTCTTTTACTGAGTTTTGCTGACTTGGATCACTTTCAAGCAATTGTGAGAAAGCAGGCTGCATAATGAATTAGGATAATTTATTGATGCCACTTTTCCATTTCAGTTAGCACAACAATTATCAGTTCATTTGACATGGTTATGCTTTAGTGGCTTATGCTGTCACTTGACTGGTGGTACCTCAATGGCAGGAGAGCGAGTACTCTGCGTGGTCAGGGTGAAATGACAAGCCGTTGTCTGTGTTAAATGTGGTAAGTTCAGCAGGTTTGTAATACATGTTATGTATGTGAAACCATCAAAGTTGCTTAGATTGCTATATTTCAGTATAAAATGGGAGAAAATACCAGTGTGTTTTAGCTTAATTTATTACTGAAATCAAATGAATAAGTGACACATTTAGCAACATAAATTTTAGAAAGTTGTCTCTCTCTCTAACAGATAAGTAATTCCCAAATCAGTTATAATATTTGTAGGGCTGGCATCATAATATCACTAGAATGAATATTAATAATGACTCTATACAAAGGTTTCTTTTTCTTTTTAATATTGCAATAGTTTCTTTGTCTTTATTTTCTATGCTTCTGTTTATAGCTCATGCACTGGTGAAATTTTTAGCAAACCATTCCATTCCCTGTACACCAAAAGATTCCACTTTAAAAAAGAAAAAAAAAACATTTTGAGAATCTTTTTAATTATATTTTTTTTTTTTTTTTTTTTTTTTTTTCATTTTGAACAAATTTTTTATTACATGGACAAAAATTTTTTCTACCTGGCCAAGTATGATATGGGCTTCACACAATTGTTTAATTATTAGATCACTTTCTCTTAGCTTAGTTTTCGTTTATGTTTAATCCTGATGTCCATCTACATGATGGGTAGGCTGGCATGGTGTTGTAATTTTATGTTATAGTAGCCCAAATACAAAAAATAAAAGACAATAAAATATCTTCATTGTGTCTTTGATGAAAAATAATTGGTTATTTACAAAAACAAAATACATTATTGCCTACTCTATAGAACTTCATGCACTGGCTAAAAAATTAGAAAATAGGGAATAGATGAAGCTTTCAACAGCTCATCAGTTAAGTGGAAACAATTTATCTCTACTGTTAAAGGTTATTTATTTATTTTATTTATTTAGTTCTTTTTTTGTAACTATTATTCTAGGAAAACTGGAGCTTCTTAAGGGACACATTGGTCATTTCCTGCTTTGAATGGAAAAATAACAAGTGCTGCCACCATCTTGCCCCTAATAAAGTCATAAATTCCTCCCCTAAAAATACAAAAACACAATACAAAAATAAAGAATAGACATAAGGATTGAATGGTACAATAAAATAGAGATGGTTGTTAAAGCCAGTATGTTCTTATCAAGTGGCTTTGCTACTTCATCCTGCAGGAATAATTATTCAATAATGATAACATGGCTGAAAAGTGAGTGCATGGCCTGGTATTTTAGCTTTAATTACTCCATAACATTACATTTGCCAGTTTGAAGTCCTGAGGGTTGGCGAGATGTATCTACCCATGTTCAATCCATACTCTAATACACATTCTACATAATGTTAGTTATATACTTCTTTAAAATAGCCATTTTATTTTATTTTATTTTTAAGAGCTTCCTTTATACTTTATAGTGCATATACATAATCTCAGAAAAGTTGCTTTGAAAGATAATAATTAATACTGCAAAAATTTCAGTAGCTTTTTTTTCAACTCAAGGGATGTGAACTTCAGTATTGCTGTTTTAATTAAAATTTTCTGAATAACCCAAGAAACATCTATATGTACTACACATTGAGCTTGACAGGGTAGATTAAAATAAGTGCCTTCAATGCTACTATTACTAATAAAGCATCAGATCATTAACTGATGCATATAAGAAAGTTCCAAATAGTGTCATTGGTTAGTAACTTGGTTCATTTCTTTATGTTAAACAATCTTTTGTCTTTTGTAGACCAGTTAGATTTAAATTTTAGATAAATTCAAGTAATAAAACAAACATGCACGCGCACACGCACACATGTACAAACACTAAAATAAACTATTTTACACTTTGGAGAACATTTATTATTGAATTCAGTTTTAAAGTTGTATTCTTCTAATGAAAACATCTATTTTCATGTTGTTTTTTAGGTAAGAAGTAGTGTGGATGCTGACAGAAATGCTATTTACATCATCCATCATCACTGGTTTCTTCCTGTTGTCTTTGTTCCTTGCCACAGGAGAACTATCGGTCTCATACAACGCTGGACCCAGTCACTTCCCTGATTTGCCACCAAAATCAAGCCATTATGCAAAGATTGTTCCAGAAGATGACAAGAACATAGATGTGTATGCAACCATTATAGACATGTTGGGAAAACTCAATGTTTTGACGCCACAAACAAAAACTTGTTATGTTTTGCAGAAAATTGTTCGTGAGGTCAAGGCCAGTAACCCTAATCTGCAGAAACGAATAATTGGAGTACATTTATATTTTACGGAGTCAGTGATGTCTAATGAAACAGATAAAAATAGAGATCCCCTCTCAAAGCACAGTACCAGTATAGGCAATAGCAAAACAAACACCACAGTTCACCTGGAGTGTAAGAACAACCATGTGGTAACATTACTGGACAGTGATTCTTATCACATTTCAAATAACTCTCTTAATATGGGATTAAATTCTTCTGGAAATTCTTCAGGTGGGATAAGTGCCCCTAGCACTAAGGTAGAGGATAGTACCACAGGTATGTAACTGATTCATTGCAATCTCTGTCTTGATCCTCTTGTTTTAGTTACTACCACAAATACATGCATGTTTATTAATGTAAATGTGCTCAAAATTTTATTCACAGTGTCTTAAATTTTAAAAGTATATTTTAAAAATAATATAGGACCAAAGTGTGTGTAGTTATTTGGAAATTAAAATTAAAATATTTTATATTAATGAGAAACTAAGGGTAGGGAAGCAAACATTTATAACTATAGTTTTCCTCCATTAACTACTTAGTTTAATATTCTAAAATGCTACAACAATCTGTCAACACACTGTAGTATATTTGAGTTTAAGTTGGCTTGTAAATTAGAAACAAAATTGGTAAAGCAAATTCATTTTAGTCATTTTTTCGGTTCAAATTAAATTAAATCTCACTGCATTTAAAACTAACAATTCAATGTATGATCACATTTGGATGAAATCAATTAAATTTCTTTCCTGTAATGATCAATATTTGGCTAGATAAATTCCCAATATCTCAAGGTTAGATAGTTAACTTCTGAATGTTTATCAAATTAACCAAAAAAAAAATCCTAAAATGTGTTTGTCTCATTATGCTGTGGAATAGTTTCAGAGTTAATATTTTGATTTTATCAGTAGTTTATTTCAATTTGCCTACTACATGTCACACTATTGAGTCAAGTATCTTCTCATGTTGGCCATTGCAGAGTTTTGACAATATTAGAGGTTAAGGTTGGCAGGAATGATGTCAAGTCAACTCCTACAATGTATAACCATAAAATGACCCTGCCTGCCACAGTGTTTGAGAAAGACTTCAGATTTTCTTTTTTTCAAATCAATGTTGTTTTTCCTATTTAAATATCTATCTTCAGAATATACAACTTTTTTTTTTTTTTTTAAGTTTTAAAATAAAAATAAAACTTGTTTACTTACTAGAAACCATGGCATTTTCTGCCACTTTTGAAGTAGAACCAGAGCCAGTTCAGCAATATTCTGAACAGGGAGATTGTTTTTTCCCTACATCATGGCCAGTTTAATACCAATATGCTTTATTGGATTCAGATCCAAATTCAGCAAGGTGCTCATTCTCGTCATCTCGCATGTATTGCACCGCTGCAGCTGCATGATGAGGTCTGGTATTGCTGTCCATGGTAGTGAGGAACATTGATGGATTCAAAAATGTTTTTACAATATTTATTTAGTGCATACTAACAAGATCAAGCTTACAGTTATCCCCACACAATGATAAACATCACCACAAGCATTAATCCCAATGCTTTGATTATAAGCTTGTCTCCTATGTTGCCAAACTCTCATTAGATGACCATTAGCACAACGCAGGAGAAATGGACTTATCAGACCAATGTACTCTTTCCTCGATTATATTAATGTGATAATCTGTAATGTTTCTAGGTAAGATGGACAGCATGTTTTTAGTTCTCCAGAGGCAGCTCAGGTTAGCGGCATTGATGAAAGGATTGTGGCGCATTTAATGTTGCGTCTTTTTTGGAAGTCATTTTATAGGAACGCCTACTGTGTGCTCTGTTGAAACATTGGCTAGGAACAAGGCAATGATGAGTGGCTGATGCAAAGTTGCCTCTTTATATTTCTTTATGAAACCCCAGTGTTTTTCATTCCAGCTATCTGCCATCTCTATGCTTCTGTGTAGTGCCTCCATGCTATAATACATAGTGGCAGTCTTAGACATGTAGCACTCCAGATTTTTATTTTGGTCATATATATTCTACTATAATTTTTCATTGCCAATCCTACATGCATATTTGATCAAAATCTGCCAGATATATGAAGCTATTGAGAGTATGAACAAATGAAGGTTTAGATATACTTTCACCCAACTGTGAAAATGGTTATCAACTTATGTTGAAGTATGTATTTTTAATTTAATATTTCTTATAACACAGGACAATTTATAATGTTACAGTCAAAACTTGTAGCAACACCTAATATTATTACTTTAGGGAGAACAATAAATGAATTGTTGCTTATACACATACCACCAAATAAAAGCAAATAAAAATCTATCTTAAATATTGCTTTAAAATAATATTAACATTAGTTTTCAAAAATACTTACATAACTCTTTTTCCAGTACTCAGAAAGTTTACGTGCTTTAATGTCTCCATTGGAAAGCCAAACTTATATAATGGATTTATGTGATGAACTTGCTCTACAATTTTGTCAGTGTAATCTTAGTCACATGTTTTCTCCATTAGTAAAGACTTTTGCTACTACAAAATAAACAAACTTTCTGTACCTACCTACACATTGACAAACTTATGGGATTAGAAAGCTAAGGTCAGTGTTTTCATCAAAACTTCCCTTCTGCTGGTGTAGTTTGCTTAAGTCTGTTACATATGAGCAGTTTTTGACAGCTAGATCTTCAAAGCAGAAGTTATTAAGATTTGGTAATGTAATATTGAAAGCTCTCAATCTTTCTTTGATCTCTGAAATCTGTACATAATCTAGTTGGCACCAAATTAGATATTTTGGCATTGTGATCAATAATTCATCTATCTCAATATTCTTGTCAGAAATATATTTATAAATACGATAAGGTTTTTACCCACATCCAGTGGTGGGATTCGAATATTTTAACAACCGGTTCTCTCACAAAAAGCATGTTGTCAGTTTGGCCCGATATAGGTCCAAAGGTTGATCTATGGGCTGCCGGCCTGCTGCGTTCTACAGTTTAGCAAATCAAATTATTAATTATAATTATTTCCCAAATTAAAAAAATGTCTAAACAATGGTTAAAGCATCACTATAATAACATTGAAGAGACTTTATATTAGACTATATAGTTAATGAACTAAGTAACACGAAGATATATTTATGTATATACATGTTTGATTGTTTGTGCTTTTTGAATTATTATTACTATTATTATTAATTATACATATTACTGTTGATAAATTTTATGATTTTATGTATTCTTCAGTTTTCTCATTTCATATTCAAAGACTATTGGGCAGGGGGGCCGAGCCCACCTGCCCCCCCCCAGGTCTGCTAGTGGCTGTGCATAATTATAGAACATTTCACTTACTAATAAGGGATGTTTTATCTATTTTCTGCAGCTGCAGAAAGTTGCCATAGATATTTCTAAAACCAAGATGAATCCTGCAATATGTAGCAAAAATAATTGGATTCATGCCTTACATTTTGATGATAAAATAAGTTAAGGGCAAACAACCGGTTTGCGGAACTCATGAAATTCCAAGAACAGGTTCACACGAACTGGTGCAAACCGGCTGAATCCCACCACTGCCCCCATCCTTTATCTTATTTATTTATTTTTACAAGTGAGTATATTTTGAAGTTAGGGTTAACAATAATCAAACCTTCACTTGCCTGTAACAAGTGGTTAGTTTATTCTATTTATAAAATATTTTATAAGAGAGCTTTAGAACAAACTTGCTAGCATTCAAAGCAAAATTATCTGTATGTCCTATAAATTCTTGCTTCAAAAAATATAGGAAATGAAACAGTTGTATTACAACACATAGAACAGTCATTCTTTTTGCTTTAATTTTATAAACTACAGGGCAATTTAAAAAATAAAAAGCAAATGGATTTTTTAAATGTGTGTGTAGCTTTTTAAAAGTATTCACTTTTTGCTTAGTTATTAGCAAGGCTTCTGCTTAAGTTTTAAAAACAGTTTAATGCCAGTATCCAGTCAGATTATTCAATAAATGTATAATACAAATTTCAGTAATATCTGGGATTTGTAAACAGAAAATTAATCCTAAATTATACTGCTTTAAAATTATTAAAATTATGTTCATTTTTCACACCATTAATTATTTATCATTTTGGTTTGGTCAGGAAAGGGAAATTGTATACAAAGTGTGCTAATCATAAAAAGAAGATAAAACTCTGTATGGCAAAATTGGCTTTTTTTTAGCTATAGCAAATGTCTCATCAACTAGTACACTGTTTGTGTTATTAGTTTACTGCTTAAGTTAAGTTTTAATTTAGTGTAGTAGCTTATGTATCCGAGGAAATAAAAAAAGGCCAATCAGTTTGATTTAAACTACTTTACACCAAGACTATCAATAACTACTACAATTCAATTGCTGGAGAGTTTTTTTTAATAATATTAAATTCTGTATATATTGATGGTAAATATACAGTTATGACTTCTGCCATTTCTAACTATTTAGTTGTTTTGAAAATTTACATCAGACCTCTTCTCAAATTAGGTAAATTAACATTTTCAATTGGCACATTCTAAATGCTTAAAACCTCGAAACATTCTAGTGACTTTCTTCTGAACTCTTTCTAATATTTCAATATTCTTTATTAAATACTAGCTATAGAGTATCTGGCACTGCACAAGAAAAAAATGTCTTTAGGCCAACACATGATGGCTTATAATCTTGCCCATATTCTGAAGTACCTACACCCACAATATGGGGCCTCTAGGTGCTATGGTTCAGCCATGAAAGAGTAACAAACAAACACTTGAAAATATGTATTAGATGGACTCTGTGCTTGTTTAGTATGTTCAAGGGAAGATGAACTAAAGATGTATCTATATAATGGCACTGGATTTTCTTTGCTTTTATATTTAATAGTTTTGTTAGCAGATTAAATATACTGTTCTTAATAATTATCTAGAATGGTAAAAATAGGTTTTTTTTAAAGTCAACAATATGAGAGGACTCAAAACTAAACCTTGCAGTATGATGTTTATCTATTTGTTGATATGAAGGCCATGCATAACTTAGAATTAGACATTGTGTTTCATTTTTAAGAAGTTCTTTATCCAGAAAAAGAAAATCTGAGCATCGTATTACTTGGAACTTAATCAAAAATTTAAATAAGCAACATTCTCTTGAATTTTTTCTTCAACTAATGATGTATTTCAAAAACATTCAAAAAATTTTTTGTCTAAACCTCATGCTAATATTATTATTTGTTTAGCTAGGTGGTTTTTTTTAAAATTGTTTTTAATAAAAGATTCTTAAACTGTGCAAATCATTTAAAGTAAACTACCTGGCCTGGAGTTACCTGGATTATTATTATTACCCTTTCTAGCATGTGTTATTTTCTAGTTGCATAAAAGAACACCCTTTCTTGCACTGATGGATTAAACAAATTACCTAGAAGTCTGTTTCATACATGCCAGTTGTACAACTGGACATACTGACAATGTTTATTGTTTTATAAAAGTAAAACCAGTAACTGTTTAAAATTTCTGCTTTTTCTTTATCATGAAATTTTAATACATCATTTATATTTTTTAACTGGACCAATTTTATCAGTTTTGTTTTGTTTGAATTAACATGTAAATAACTGAAGAATTGCAATCCTATTTAATATTACCAACTGATGTTTTTTCAGAGTTAATTTTTCAGTTTTTAGTTTTATTAGAGAGCATTTTATAAGATAACTAGTCAATTTTATGATTAAATCTTTTAGCTATTTATATAATTTTCAGTTTTTGTTGAGAATCATTGTAGTTTTACAAGTTATTCATTTTGATTTGCTTTGTCGAATGTATTCATTGCAATTCTTAGTTAATATTGTGTTTAAACTATATAGATTTAAATCATCTCCAACCAAATTTTATTATGTAATAATTTAAATTGACATTAATTCTGTTTAAATTTAATGTTTTGTTACACATGTTTAATAATAAGCATTCATGGGTGAGTGTTTAAAGCAGATGCTAGGCTAAAGATTATTTGTGATAAAATGTATTATAAAGACAGTATGAATTAATTACTGTTGCTGGAAAAGTTTTTTTTTTTTTTTTCAATTTTCAGTTTATATCAGGATAGTTAAATTCACAATTTTCATTTAATCCTTTTAACTTATTGTAAAGTTTTCTGTTTTCATCATTATCATTTCAATTCCTGTAGAGAATATTAATGTTATCATTTCATCTGCTTTTAACAGAATTTTGTTTGACTCGAATACTTTCATCTCATTCACTCTTAGAAATGAGAGATATCAAACAGATTCCTGAGTAAGTACAAAGCAATACCTCTACAAGCTTTGTTTGGTTTCATCAATCATGAATTCTTTATCAGATGCATTGCCCCCATAGCCAAACAGTCTGATCTATCTACTATGTCAGGACTACTTGCAGTTTACACTAATCTTAATTAGAGATTAAATTCTTGCTCTGACATCATAATAACAGACATTTTAATCTTTTCTGAAGTTTATTTACATCTTTAATATTTTTTTTATATTTATATTACACTTAAAAATGTTATTAACTTTAAAAGGAAATTAGAATACTTTCATCATGAGAATCTAGTATGATTTATGATATCAGACTAATAAACCACCCACTCTATTCACTTAACTATGGAATCTTCTACCACTAGAAACTGTAAAGGTAGGTACTTACTTTTATCAGCAGATGAGCTGTATTTACCTAGTGTTATCCATTCTTTAACATCATCTGAATCCTTGAATTCTTCCTTATAATTTGTGCGTACCTTTTCATTTCTGTTCACCACCCATTAATTCAATCCCAGTAGAGAAAATTAATTGGAATTCTTGAAATTGATAGCTGAACAGGACTTAAGACTTCCCCCAACTCATTTCCTGTGTATTTCCTTCTTGTCATCCACCTTTTTCCAACAAGGTTTGGATACCAGGTATATTTTGTATTAACTACTGAAGTACTTTCAAGGCTTATTTTAATATAGGTAGGGATAGTTTAGACAGAATAGTATTCTTTAAAGATTATTAAGCATAGTTCTTAAAATTACTTGCTTGGTGATGACCCTTGACCTTGTTAGAACATTTTACTTCTAACTCTAAAATTGTTTTAACCAGGTAAAAGTGGTTATTGTATAAACAAAATAAAATAATACAGTAAAAGTCTGCTTATCTGAATACCCAGAATTTTTTACAAATCCGATTATTCAAATTTCCTCATATAATCTCAATCATTTCTAAGCTCAAACATCTGAATGAACCAATATTTTTGGATCTCTGCTTCAGATGTTTACATTTCTCATTGCAGAAATTTATTTTGGATCATTGCTTGAATTGTTGACAGCTACCACTGCATGACATCCTTGGTGCTGCATTCATTCTCGCATTATTGTTTTCAGAGCATGTGGATGCAAATCTATTGCTGCTCTTCATTCTTGCTTACACTCTGTTAAATACAGTAAATTTTATTACTATGGTCTTTACAGAGACTAGTGCAAAGTAAGATGTGTAAACTTGTACTTAATATACAACAAAAAGGAGATAATGTAACTACCGAATACATAAAATATCAGCATCCATCTAGTTTGATGATAGTAAAAAAAAACTGTTATTTACATGTACTTAAAGAGAAGATTTAAAAATTTGTATACAATTTCGTTTTTTTATTTAATTGTCTAACTTTCCAGAGAAATGTTAGCTATTTGTTGAGAGGCTAAAGAAAAAGAGCAGCAAGATGATTCTAGATATAGACTAAGATTTAGAAACTGTGAAGTTATTTCAAATATCTCCCTTGATCAAACATAACCAAGGTTTATATTAATTTTCAGTTTTATTAGGTTTTTTAAGTGTTTAATTATACCTACACTAGACAAGACAGCAGTGGTAACTTACTTCCATGTGTGTGTGTGTGTGTGTGTGTGTGATTGGAAGGAGGTTAGATTTTTGTTTAAAAATAGTTCAAGGTTTCTGACAATTCAAGGTCTTATTCAACAGATGAAGACATCATTGCGCCAAGCAGCAAAGCGAAGAATGAGTGGAGATCAAATGGCAGTCGATCTAAGCAAAAAAGTAAGCAAAGAAAAAATCATCAAATGCTAGGGTGTTGATTAGAACTAATGCTTTTAATGGAAGTCTAGCATGTCATTTAAGATATAGTATACTAAATATACTAACATACTAATGATTTTAATTGTTTCTAATCTATTTAATACCCATTTCTTAAGAAGAATGGTACATATTTTGTTTCACCAAATATTCTTACCAGTCCATTCAATGTTGCATTCTGTTTCATTTTAAATTTGAACATATTATTTCATTTTTACTTTACACAGTTAGACTTGCATGAATACCATATTGATTGGACATTTTGCCTTTTGAAGAAAAGATTTTTTATTTGAACAATTGAATGAACCTTTTCAGTAAAGAGCTTATACCATTAGGAATAGGAGAGGATTTTGAATGCCTTTTTTGTTAAATACTGAACACACAAATTTGAGGATACTGGTGGTTGATATGTATTTAATTTTGATTGTGAAAATAAACACAAAGCATCCAGCAGTAGTATAAAACAACATATTTCTTTGCCAAATTATCCCTTGGATTTTATTACAGCATGTTAATGATTGAATATGATAATTTGCACAAGCAATTACATGATGAACTGGAATAGTCATTATTGGGTATGGCTACCTGAGGACTATATGCAGCTAGCACATTGCTGATCACCCCACCCTAGAATTGTAAGCAACTGGTAGATTAAGACTTTCTCCAAATTGTCTGGATGAGGTGGATTATTGAGGCTTTGCATCTGTCAAGAAAATTCCAGAAATGCTCAATGGATAATAGCTCTGGGAGCATGGCTATCCATCCTTTGTGGTGATGCTTGACCTAAAGAATGCAGTGGTGACATTATTCCTTTAGAGACAGGGTATTCTCTCTTTTAGTTAACTACCTCTGACCAGTCAGGGTCACCTTAAACAGTGTTGAGAGGTCCTATCAGTTGTGATCTTTCTTCAACAGCTGTATAGCTTGTTGACTGGCTCTGATGCTACCTTACACAATTTTATCAGAAAACTTCACTTGCTGCCAGTGGACACTTTTCCAATTAGTATATCACCTTGCTCAAGCTTATTAGGTTTAGCTATGATTGTAACTAAAAGTAAGACCAGCAAATTTGGTGTGTAATGTTGTATATTGAACTTATTCTGTCTGCCAACAAGTGTTGTTAGCTCCAGGAGCATTAACCAGATTTTGTTCTGCAGGGCTATTCTTGATCATTTATTCATTGTTAGCATGTACACAGTTGAGATGACATCACCACTTTGGAGGTTATTATATATCTATTGTTTGGCTGTTGACTAAGTATGAAACATTTAAATATGCAGTAACTTCAACATGCCTGGCACCATTTTTACAACTACCTGCTAACAGTTATTGATCAAGTGGCATGTGTCTGAAGACTAACATTCTGATTTCACTTGAACACTTGTGTTGGCTACATGAAATGAGCATTGAGTCAAATTTTTTTATATTTTTATTTAACCTATAATGGGCAATGCAATTTTTCAACTTAGAAAAATACGGAATACTTAAAGATTAGTTGCATTTTTGAAGCATGAAGCAAATTTTGTATTAGTGGAATTTCTATAAGATGTAACAGATAATCAGGAATGAAATTCTTCAAACACTGATATATTTACAGGAAACCATATTAAGATTGTCAAAAAAGGTTTGATACCATTTTGTGCACTAGCTATAAAAGTAATAAACATTTTACCCATTCATAGTGTATATCATTAATTCCAGCATAGTCATGACTTAGCACATTACTTACTTGGGACAAGACATAAATCACCTGGCTGACATGAACCAATAAGTCAATCAGTGCAATCAGCACACATTTATTGATCAGCTAAAGTTCTGAGAAAATAAACTGATTTGATCCCATACAATCTCATTGGTTTTGATGCACCAGGGTAAGTCTGCAAAGACAACTTCATTAATCAATGTTTTCAGTACTTAATTTAGTTTACTTGATTGTAAAGTGTTGAATAACTTTGATCTCTTGAGATTTTAGCTTTAGATTTTACTTATTTAATTTGTTGTTGCTAACTCCAGTTTTTAGCATTAAGTAATTAGATTAGCCACCTTGTTTTTGCTTATAATGAATATTGTTTAGACAATCTGGTATTTATAGATATTGCTCATATTTGTTAGCTGATGAATATAGTAACTTTTATCTTGAAAGGAAGCCAAGAATATCAGTTTGTGCCATCTGTATATACTAAACTTAAAACAGTTGTTTGTTGTAGCTTTTTTTTTTTTTTTTTACTTTAAAATTATGAAGATTTTAATGTAACAAAACCTTGGGGTTTTTTATCTCTGTTTTCCTCATTAATTAGTTGTCTTTTTTCTTAGTTGGTCTTTGTAAATGTTTGTTAACCTTAGGTTGTTTAACTCTGGTGGTTATTACTTTCTAGTATGTATTCTGGTCAAAGCAATAAATGGTGAGTATAGATAACTGTGTGTTTTATGAATATGTACTACTAGCTTTACATAAATCTGCCATTTATACTTTTAAAATGAATAATTTTATAGTGTTTTCATACAGGAATGGCTAGAGAATCTTTTTAGTAGATAATAAAAACATGCTCAGCTTGTTTCTTTAGTTTTCATATCATTACATTTATTGCCTACTTGCATTGATGTCAGGAGTATGATGAGACATTTTGTATTGATTTATTGAATGGTTTGAGAAATTACTTACTTTATTGTGTACACTTGTTTAATATGTGAATGTCAACTTAAATAATAAATGCTAGCTAAACTTGGGTTGCTGAAATATTATCTATAATGAAAAAAAAATAAAGTACATGTCTAGCTATTTCAAAATTTATTTGCATTAAAAAAAATTTTTTTAAGCTGTAAATAAAACTAGGTTTAATAGATTATTTTGTATTAGTTGTGTCAGTTATTGCCATCATTAAGTAGCACCACTACATATATATATATATTGAAATTTTTTTCCTATTGAGTTTTCTAAGTATGGATATGTTGCCTCTTGACATTGACATAGAGGAAAAGAAAAACATCTGTGTGCACACAATAAACTGAGGCAGTTTTGACTAGCACCATAGCGTCTTAGTTTTGGTTATCAATAAGTTTCATACCTATGCAGAGGAAACATGAATACCACCAATGTGGGAAACTTGTACTACATCTCTGGTTAGAGGTGAGGAAAATTGATTATTTCTGAAGGAAAGTGCAGAAGACTAATAAAATTATACTGTAGGGTATAACTTATGTACAGGACATCAGACTAGAAATGAATTCATATCAGTACCAATTTTTTTCATTCCAAAAATTTGGAGCATGCATATGAAGGCAAGCAAATTTGAAAATAAGTAATGTTTTGTTGATAATTTATTTCTTGACATACAATTTTAAATGGTGGAGATCAAAATATTTGTATCAAAGAGTAAGCTATACACATTGAATCCACTCAAGCCACAAATGCTATACTGTTTTTGTTTGTATGCATGTGAAAAGTTTTCACAGTGTTGTGCTTTGATTGAGATTACTGCCCAGTGTGAGACACTACAAACTGAGAAGAGGCTAACTACACTGCTAGTTTCAAATTTCTTGATTATTGTTGCTTTTTCCTTTTCTCAAAAATCTTGGATGGCATATTTTTTTAAAGTAATTAGCCAATTATGTCTGTCCAGAATAGTGAAACAGGGTAAGAAATACCTGGCTAAGTACTTTTAACCCTTAATTCTTTTCTTGCCAAAGTTGGAGATCTCCAACCAATGATCACATCCAACTGATTGCCAAAGTCAGAGATCACCAATCTAACATAGTTTTTGTGACACTCAGTGGATGGCTGATTGGTAGCACCAGATATCATTAGTTTAAGCATTGGTAAATGTCCTTTTGGGGGTTCCAAGTTATCTACCAATGGAGGATTGAATCTGCTAATGGAAATAACATCAAAAATCTTGGCAGCAAAAGAGTTAAGCTGTGGTGCATGTATATATATATATATATATATGTGCAAGCATAGGGAACTGCAGTGTACGTAAATATACATGGTATTTTCCTCACCATTATTTGAATTTCACACAAGGGTAGTGTCATTCGGGGAGGTGGCCAGGTGGAGCGCACATGTCCACCCATTTTTTATAAAAAAAAAAACGTTTTTTAATTTTATTTTTTTGCACATATGGTGGTTATTGGGGATTATGATTGCCACAACTTAAGGTTAAACAGCATAATGTTTCCTTTATTCTTATTGCAGTTTAGCTCTCTCCTGGCAAAGATGAACTAAATACTAAGTCGCAGTTTCATCATAACTTGTAGCTGTATTACTACTGAGATAGCATCACTGATCACCAAGAAGGCTTGGACACGTTTACTTTTACTTCAGATGCTATATGTAAACTTTACATAACCCAGCACATCTCTTACCCTGAATTTTCCAATTAAGTATTGGTGTTTGACAATTTAAGATCTGGTAAAGTGCCATTAAAACATCATTGGCAGTGATTAACAAAATTTTTATCTTTGACAGCAGAAATAAGCAGAGTTGGTGATCCAATGGTAAAATGTTTTTAATTTCAAATAAGCAACATTAGTAAAGTAGTAAAAGTTTAATGTTTTGCTAAAAAAATTATTAAAATGTTTGTGAAATCCCCATAATGCTATGGGACAGAACAGTTAGTGAAATTCAAGACTAAATGTCATTATAAACTTTTGTCATAGACTGCAGCTGAAATACTTTGTTTGCAGAAATAATTGACTATATAAATGCTGTACAATTTTTTTGCTTTATTAATGTATCTTTAAAACTGTACGCAGCTGCCTCTTTTGATAAGTAAATGATGCGTTACTGATATCTCCTGATATGAGTTATTGTATATGATGGAAGGATCTAAAAGACAGCACAAAAAACAAAGGTAAAAAAATGATTGGTATAAAAGACTGACAAATGAGCAAAAGTGTTCAGGTTTTAATGTAATCCTGATTATGAAAGAAATGCTTGAGTGGAGTTCTCTTTGGTTATTATTCTTATAAAATATATTTATTCACGTGTAACTTATTCAAAATCTTAACTGGCACAGGTAAGATTGATTGGTGCTGGTCATCGTCAAGTTTAGAATGCATTAGTTCATGTAGTTCACTCTGTTTTCAAATAGTAAGATGGCTCATACATGATATCAGTAGCATATGGTGCAATTCCATGAGTTAGAAATTGATATAGCAAGCTTCAAGAAGTTTTTCTTAGTAATTGCTATAAATATAAAACTCTTTCTGGTTTACTAATAAAAAAACTGAAAATTGTAGCATTCTTATTACTTATATGTTATTAGACTAACAAGTTCTACAAATAAAAGTGCAATAATTTACTTCTAAATCAGTTTTTTTCTCAAAGATTGATTATGTTATGAAGTTTTGAAATAAGCATTAAAAATGTAAAACAGTTTAATGTAATAGAGTTATAATAAATTTATTTCTGATTAATCTGTATGTTAAAATTGAATGTAAATATATCCTGCTGATAAAATTTTTTGAAAGTAGTTAATTTGATAACAGTAAAATATAAGATGCTAAGTCACTTGAGTAAGCTATTGATGAAGTGTACAAATCACTGAAATTACTCTGGCAATAAACAAAACATTACCAATTACCCTTTAGAAATTAATAGTAATTAGTAATAGATTACCAGAGTTTTGGGTAAAGCTCTAACATTTTTGTAGATGTCAGAAACCTTGGTACTTGCTGTTATAATAAAGATATGTAATGGTCGGATGCCTTATCTGCAAGTTTTAAGAATGTTTATATGTATTGCTGATATTACAGGTTTTTTGGAATTGCCTCCAAATATCTGTCTGTCATGAAAAGGAAACGAAAAGTGGTTTTAAAGGTTTCAAATGCTAACATTTCTTTTTGAAAGTTTACAGAAATTAAGATGATGACACAGCACAAAAGAAATTCGCCCTCTCCTGCCTAACGTTGGCTTCTGTCAGGCCATTTTTCACTGGTTGTTCTAGGCCTTGTTTGATTTCTGATTTTTAAATTGATCTTGACCTTCAGAAACTTAAACTTTACTCAAAGCAGCAGTAATAGATTCATTTTGCTAAGAGGGAAAGTATTAGTGCATACTTAGGTGGTGTCAGTAGCTACTTTACAACAGTGAGAAGAATGATCATTTATAGGAATCTGATGTTGAATTAATGTAACCTTAAAAATGCTGGATGTTTATGAAATTAAGGTATATTCAACTTTACACCTTGTTTTTCAGGACTAAGCCATACACAAGTGGTTGTGATTGCTACATGCTCAGCTGTGATTGGTGCATTTTTCCTTGTGGCAGGAATCATGAGAATTAGGTAGGCCAACAATCTTCGTAACACTTTTGCCAGCATAATTTTTCATGTATGAGACTTAAATGAGAAAAAACTGTCTGTAGGATTTTTGACAACTGTAAATAAATCATATTAAATTATCTTTCATCATTTTGGTCAAACTGAGTTCATGTCCCCAAGAAGATTTTGCAAATGACTTTTTAATTAGACTGTGATTTTATGTTTACAGAATTAACATAAGTCTTCAAGCAAATTTTTGTAGTTTGTTTTTTTTTTTTCTAAAAGCATCTGGAATACTTTCAGGTTTTTGTGAATTTTTTTCTTTTTTTAGTTAAATTAATTACGAAGTCTGCAGTTAAGCAATTATTATAACTCTTCTTGTTAAAGAAAGAAACAAACAGTTATGTCAAATTTTTTATCAATGAAGATTAATTAGGTTTTTAAAAAGAGAAAATAAGATTGTTTTTCACTTGTAATTGTTTATTATTGTAAAATATTTTCCTCAAAATGTTAAAAGTTACTTCTTTCTGTGTTTATTAAAACACATTGAAAGGAGATTTTGAAGCCAAAAATACTGTTTTCTTTATTAAATAAATTAACATTAATTTTGTTGCTATAAGGTTTCTTTTGATCTTGTTTTTGTCAAGTCTCTGGTCACCTACATTGGTGAAAATATTCCTAATGACATAAGAAAATATTAAAAGAGACACTGAAACCAGTTAATAGAAAACTACATATTATAATGCCTCAAGAATAACATTTATTTTCTTGAGTAACTGCTATATTCTAAGGTGTAATTTACACCAGATCATTTAAATTATTTAATCATTGTGTTTTGATTCACTCAAAGGATACACCACAGCTTTAAAAACGACCTCTACTGCATTTCCTAATAAGTACTGGTGATGTTCAAATGAACTTAGCTGAAATAGCATCACTATAATAATATCTGGCCAGCTTTCATTTGAACATTTCTAGTATATTCTATCTTAGAAAAAGGATTTATCTGCATGAACTGCAATTTGCGTTATATGGAGTTTTTAAAACTCATAGTGGTACAGGCAGGGAACTTGAATGACTGCCATTGGTGAATGAAGAAATCCTTATTTTCATAACAAATGGTTGTACGCTTATCAATTTCTTTTCTTTAACACATGCAGTAAACCACCATAATTTGATTACCTCCTGCCAAGAATTTTCAACAAGTGTCTGCCATTTTTCTACCAATGTTTTAACAACTTTGTGAATCACCACATATCTGATTGGTATTTTCCATGTTCATGAAAGTATGGATAATTTCAATTACATTATTATACATAAATATATTAAGTAGTAACTTTTGTTTTACGTGTAAACTTAAACTTACTACAAAACATTTATTTTAATCATAATTATGATGGTTATTATTTAATACAAGTTAAAATGGTTTAGGTCATCTTTCCATCAATTATTATGCAAATTATTATTGATAGATGAATATGGATGAAGATGTTACACATTTGATTCCCCCATTCCTTAATATGGCAAAATGTCAACTAATAAATCAAGTTTGTGAAGCAGAACTACAGGCTAGATAAATGCAAGTATCTTTTAATGTACCTATTAAGTAATGTACACATCCATATTTAATTTGTACTGGGGGTGGACACACTAAATACTGATTTATTTCTTTCACATTGCTCAGCTTTCTACTTTGAACTAGAAGTTCACTATACTGAATCAATCCATGGTCTAGTTACATTTTTGTTGACCTTAGCTTTTGAGACAGATGTATTTAAGGAAAATTCCATTGTTTGATACATGATATTGATAGCATATGAATGAGTTTATAAGATATTGACATCTACTAATAGGAGACTGTTCTGTTTCCATTTAGATCATATCTGCAGCATCTGGATATTTTTTTAAGCTACCAAATGTCAGACACTTTGAATTTGTTAACTTACTCTGATCATTGAAAATTACGCATACAAATCCAAAAACACACACAAACACTAGTGGAAATGGTGATAACTGATGACTCCTGATTAAGTATCTCATATTAATGTTGTTATAAATTAGAAAATATATACACAACAAAAATTTATTAGAATAAGTTCATTTTATGTTGAAACTTTGATCACTCAAAAATTTTAAATTGGCTCTCAATGGACCATAATAATTTTCATCATTGTTGCTTGTGTACTCTTCGTGCTTATTCAAACAAGCCATTTCACTTCACAAATAACTTTCATTAATTTAACTATGGACATACAGTGTGTTTACTGTCAAGCATAGCAGATATGTAGTAATGATATAGGAAGACATTTTGATATGAAACTAAAATAGATCTTGTATTCCTTTCCAGACATTTAATTCTACTGGTTACATATTCATCCTTTAGAAATTTCTGCTGCCTGTATTTGATCAAGAACTCCTTGATTTTAATGATAATATCCTGCATGCAGTAAGATAGCACAAAATGCTGTAGATTGAGAACCACTAACAACTTGGGAGATTCACAATGGACTGCAGTTTTCCTGGGCTTCACAGAACCTGAACCTGGACCCATTGAGTACCCATAAGAATATAAAACAACTACTGGCCAGTGACTAAGATTAACTTCACAGCAGAAATTAAAGGAATATCTGCAAACTTTGCGGGAAACCTGAACTGAGTTGGTGTTCATATTTGGGTAGATTTCATCTCTAGACATTGATAAGCTATTACAGTCCAAGAGGTGCTCCTACAAAATATTGAAAATGATTTTCCAAATAATTATTGCACATGCAGCTTTAGCCCAAAATTTTTTATCACCTTAAAACTTTCTAATTTTGCCTGATATAGTTTAAATAAATGTGATAATTTTTCATATTAATATATCATAACATATTGAAGTACATTCTGTTTTGTAGTTTTCTGGAAAATGACCAAAACTGAAAAATGGTGCAATTTAAAATCTAACATGCAAATACACAATATCAAAAAAAGATACATTGTGATAACAAGTGTGACTCAATTAGATGTACATATTCAGAAGCAGACCTATAGAAGTGGTCATGGGGACAGTGCCAAGCTAATTGAGCATCATGTGAACATAGATTTTGTTATTGCTATTTTTAGGATGATACAGAATTTTTTGCTGTAGCTGTACACTATACAAAAAATTTAAATGTGCAAAATCAATGGTATTTAAATTATTATGATAGAGATATACAGTGAATGTTAATGGAGTCAAGTTCACTTAAAATTCATTATTTGATGATGTTCTATGACCTCAAAGTTTAGCTAATGTAAATACATTATCTAATGCTTCCTGGGAAAATCTTAGCATTTAATAATAATTTAATCATAATTTTCATGGCAGATCTTTCTCCCTCTCCAGCTCTACAAATAAACTCCATGATCTATTGCATGTGATGTGGACTTTCTAAAGAACACATTTTCATTTAATACCTGATTTCTGAGGCACCAGACTGTCTCATTAAGAAGTCTTGATATATTGACAAATCAGAAAGTTGCTGGATTGTTTACTCTCTGACACACTATTATTCTATCAATCATATTTTCTCTTTGTTAAACTGATCATTGTTAAGCATAGCTATAAATATAAAAACTGGAAATTTTTCATAAGATTTTTCACCCTCAACAAGTAGTTTTTTCTGTGCGCATTTCTAAAAGCTGACAGTATTTAGTTTAATTTAGTAGGAATGTCATTAATTCTTTGACTAACAGAAAGCTGGGATTTATTTAACCAATTTCTACCTTACAAAAGTTTTGTTTCAAATCTGAAAAAATATATATATATATATATATATATATATATATGTTTTATTCTAAGATAGTATACAAGAGACATTTAAAAAGAAAACATTCTGGTGATTGTTGATACCTATGCAAATAAAGGATAAAATAAATTTTAATTTGGCAATGTTTGTCTTACTAATTCTTTGGCTTTTTTACCAGTCTTTTTGTTTGTATTAATTTTCATATATTACTGTTTAATTTTAGTATAGTCCAGTTTCACAATTAATAAATATTTAAGATTGATATATATATATATATATATATATATGCATTCTACTTGTGAGAGACATCTTATTTTAAATAGGGGCTCAAGATTGATCTACACAGCATATTCTACGGCAAACTATGAATTTTAAAAAAAGTCTGATGTAAACAAATGAAAATGTTTTCCATTTTTAAAATAAACAACCTGGAAATTTCCATACCTATGGAATGTGTATCTTATAAAGTCAAAGCTAAATAAGTAATTATTTCATTCTATTTATTGTCTTATTTTAAATCTTGCTGAGAAGATATCAATAGGTGGTAAGCAGACAATGCATAGAAATTCTTTAACGAGATTGAGATGTCAGGTGTCTTAGGTGAACATTTTACAATGGCCTCTCACATTTTGTGAAGCTTCAACATGCTAGAAACTTCAGTTTACAAATTGGTAATCCAAGAGGCTGATTGCTGCTAGATCAGGCAGGAATAATTAACTTGGCTTCACTACTTTTCTGATCTAGCGAAATAACACTGGTAGCCATTATTTCAGCACACCACAAGCACAACAAAGCAACATAAATTTTAGCTACTATTTCAAGTAAATTCTAATATTTATCCTCCAGAAAGATGCTGTATAGCATAAAATGTTATTTGATTGATTTTTGTTAGATTTAAAATTTTCAATGCCAGTTTCTTAAACTACAGCTTTATTTTATCACATTCATATTCAACTTAATATTTTGTTAGCTTTACCTGTGGCTAGTGACTTCTAGTTTTTAAAAACAGTTAAATCTATTTCTAAATCTATATTTTTTATTTAAATTATTTTATGATAATAATGAGCTTGAGTGTCCTGTGGTAACTCATTTAGCTTGCATGTTGTCTTCATTGTAGTCTGCAGTATTATATAAATATAATATGTAGATATTCTTCTATTTTAAAGGAAGTTTTCCCTACCAAAGATTGAAATACGTCATAGAAATGAATTTCATACTTTGCATTTTTTTTTGGTAAGCTTATTAAACTGTAACAGTAGCTAAGAGAAATATGTTCATGTTGTTTTATGGGCTTTGATCTTTTAATTTTTTTTTTTTACACATAATACATGAGCAAAAGTAGTGAAAGCAGGCAAATTATCATTTAAAAATATTACTAGCAAATGGCTGCATGAAAAACCAACATTTAAACTTTTGAGTGACACTGTTTGGCATTAAACTATTTGCTATTATTTTACTTTATTAGATTATTTCTTTGTTTTCTTAATCATGTAAAATCCAGGAAATACATTTTTATCTGATTTTTTATTTTTTGTTTTTATGGATAAGAAAATTAGATGCCAGCATTTTTTCTAAAAATATTTATTAGCTTCCTTTATTATAAAAGTAAGCTCACTTGGCTACTACCATTAATTTATCATTCTCTTAATAGTGCAACTGTTATTGAATAATAATAGGATTGTAGTTACTACTGTATGTCCCATTGCAATAAAATAAACACTTAAATTACATAATTAAGACAGTTTATTTTATTTCTAATTGTTGTTATGTCCATATTTGGTTAATGTTGTATGATTAAAATGCACTAAGCAACTTTGTAGAGATCTAATTATGTTTACATGATTTTGATGAATGAACAGCCCATTATCTCAAAATATTTGAACACACATTCAAAAACTATTGTTAAAATGTTTAACATATAACTGGCCAGGTCAACAAAAGAGACTCCTATAAAGGCATGCATCCCTAAGGGAAAGGATGAGTGGTTATTTGTAAGTCCTTGACCATAAAAGTTTGTTTCAAGGTGAGATTGATACTCCTGAAAATCATATTCTAAATTGTGCTCATTGCACAAAGCAACCTTTTTTTAGAAACATTCCTGAGTACTATTTATTTCATTTACTTAATATTTTAAACTAACATTTGTATGTAAATTTTTTTAAATTAATTGCATTAAAAAAAACAGAATCATGGATTATGGGATATAAAAACTGTTGCAGTTATGGTTTTGTATTAGTATTTTATTTAATTTTGTAGTTTACTGTATCTAACTGGTGTACATGTGAGAAGTGTGAAAGTATGGTTTTAATGGCAAATAAAAGGGAGTTTTATTTCTCTTGGCATGGAATTATCCACAACAGACCAGTATTTAAGCATAAAAAATTAAATATAAGGTTGAGACTAGATTACCTTAATAAATGAATATAATCAAACAAGTTTTTGTTTGAAATGGATCAGTATTTAATTTTGCATAGTCTTGTATAAAATTCATTGTTTATGTAACCAATTCAGAAACATTTTACCTGCTGAAATGTCCACATTATTCTGTAAGGGTGCTTTCCATATATTTATCATATGGCTTGTATGCTTTTCAAAAAAATTTATGTGACTCTGATATTTCAGTTCAGAATAAATGTATTCACTTGTATCTCCCATTATAAATTTGCACAGATTTTACAGTTTCTATTGTAAATTAATAGTCATTAAAGAGACCACAGTTGGCAACACCAGCAATCTGAAAATATGGACACCTGCTCCCATAGATGTCACTAAATGTTACAGAACTTGTCAGATTTTCCTTTCATCTGCCTTAAAGCAAGAAAAAGTCACTGGTGTGTCAGGTGTTGGCTTGCTAAAGCTTACCCCAGAGATTTTTTATGTGGTTCAGGTCTAAGAAACAAGATAGACAGATGTTGGCAGTGCAGAATATTACAGTTTACTTTGGCAGTTTGTAAACATTGCATGAGCAGTTCCTGTTGGTCTAATTAGATATTATGCATAGGTTAGAGATCACCATCTGTGCTGTCAAACTGGCAGTGTTTAACAGTGATATAGCAATATGTAGCAGTCTTTGGGCTATAGCATCATGTGGTCAACATTGGATTTTTATATGGACAACCCTATGCTATATCTTGTGTGATTTGTGCATGTGACAATATGAACATTTATTGATGGCCACACATGCAACAATTGACATGGTTGATGGCATCAGTAATATACAAGGACAATAGTTGATCAATATTATTACTTTTAATTGGAATCGACATATTTGTTGAATAATTTTTTTTTTTAAGTTGATGAGGAACTTCCAGATTTATTTATAAAAATTCAAGTGAAATCTCCTCCTCAGAGTGAAACTAGCCAGAGATGATTAAATAATCTGCTTTTAAAATAAAACCATTTAATGTTTAAACAGATTGAAGTATTTCTTGTCTGTTGCTTGAACTTAATGCATTATCATACATTGTCTAAAACAGAAACTATGTGAAGAGGGTCCGTGAAGAGCAGGCTATTGCCAAACGACCAACATTCCGCAGCTGCAGCATGGCCTTACGTAACTCAACAGGATCCAGTGAACTGTTAAGGAGAGAGATTTCAGTATGTACAGTATATCTGGTATTTTGTTCATCATCTGTAGCCACCTTTAGAACCACAACTAACCCATTAGTCTGTTTTCCTGGTGAAATGGCATGATTTTTTTTATATTCTGAGCCTAAAACTTCTCATCTGTTTGTCTCAAAATCACAATTACCACTTTATATATTTTTTAATTGTCTGATTACTATTCTAAGGACAACTTGTTTTTTTGCTGCTATCTGGTTTCACTAACTTATATAGTGTTTGAAATTATGCAATATTCATAAATAAAACTTCATACCCATATTAATAATTAATTTAAAATTGTCTCTTATATTTCTATTTATATTGAAGGAAAAAATTGCATACATCATTTAATTTTATATCTTAAACTGCCAAATTTTAAGTTAAAATCATCATAAAGAAATACATATTTTTTAATGTTTTATTCAAAACGAAAATGTTAAGAACAGAAGGTTTTTGGTGATGCTATTTACAGAAATATGAGTTATTTTGGGCTTCTAGCTTATAACTGGTAATAGAATTGAGAGGCTCACTTACTTGGCATCATCCTTATAAGAAAGACTGTTCCTGATGTACAAAGTTTGGCACTGGCATTATTTACATAAATTTTTGTTTGTTTGTTGTAGGTTTTACTATTTTTCTTAAAAAATGTTGTAAGCTGGTTTCAAACTCTTGACTTTGGAGCTTAGACTCATGCTGAAGTCATATGTAAACTTAGGTTCAGTTGCAGGGGTGCAACATCATTGGTGGAAATGCCTGAATTTTTGGATTTGGCCAACCAAAGTACAACAAACTGATTAGTCAACAAGTCATGAGTTTGCAAGCAACCAACCTATGCCATTATAAAAACAAATGTCAATAAATAATAGTAATACCTACTTCTAACCAATAAAAACAGCTGGAAATAAAATCAATGCCAACATCTGTATACCAAGAATAAGACTAATCCTGTTTGTGGAAGTGAGAATGATTTCCAGAATATGGGTTTATTGTTACCTAGTTCTATTACTAATGATACTATGATGAAAAAATTCCAAAATAAGTAGTTTACATTAAAACTGCTTTATACAGGAATTATGTGATATTGTAATTATTCAGATTCATTTGGAGTTTGTTTCCTAGGATAAATTTGGACTAATGATGACATCAACTTTAACAATTTTTTTGAGTACCTAAAAAAATAATATTTTAATGCTGATTTTCTTATGTTTGTTTTCTTCAGAATAATCCAACAATGAAAGGTGGAGAAGAAACACCATTTGAACACAATTCAGGTGGAGACAACTCCATTCATTCTTCACGAAAAAACTCTCAAGCAGACAAACAGACATTAGTTGTCACCAATGCATCATCTCCTATTACACCAAATTTACCATCCCCCACATCATCGATCCAATTCATTGATGAAGAGCCAATAAAGAAGGTATGTATTCTATTTTTAAATCTTGTAATTTGTTTTTTCTTCTAGTAACAGCATATCAGTGTTAAGAAGAAAACTAATGATGCTTTTAGAAATTGCATTATCTATGAAGAAAGAATTAAGAGAATTTTTTTATTATAGGGAAACAGTATTTAACACTGAAGGGATATTTAGACTTGTTGATTGAACAGGAAATCATACCCAACTTTCTTTTGACTTTTAACAACATTTAGAATTAAACAACAAAAATGGTAATTAAGAAGTGACATTCTTCTCTCACCAGAATATCTTTTTGCTTCATTTTTTTTGGAAACTTAGATTCTATCTCCTGACCATTAGCATGTAACATTTTGTAAGCTAAAGTTACCATTGTTGAAATTTCAAGTTGTTGTTGTTTTCTTATAGTTTGTCTAATTATCTGCAACATCCATACTACTGGTGCTGCATTCACCACTGACTCCTTGTTGGTCAGACTTGGTAAATACAATAGGATAACTAGTACTATTTAATCAAGTAATAATAATAAAAAATAACAAATCATTCATAAAGCAAGTTGCTTAGATAATCTTGAACATTTTCTAAAGGACATAATGTTATTTATCCTTATGTTAGAAACATTTTTGATAATGTAGAATATTTTAAGTGATCATATTATTTATTAATGAATAATTTAGAATACTAAGTTTAAAATGGTCAAATAACTAAATATTTATTCATTTTTTTAATGGAAACTTTATCAATCTGTACCTGTTTGTTTAAAATTAAGCTTCTCAATGATGGCACTAGTAACCAGAATTTCATTTCCTCAGATGGTGACAACAGCTGAATATTACAGAATGCTTTTGTTCTGTAACTATCATGTAATATTATTTATGAGGAACGATCAAAAACGTTTAGTGCGTGGTTTAGTAAAATTGGATCATTGTACTTCTGGCATGGCATAGTTTTATGTCAGTAGAATTTTTTTTTACTGCTTGAATCTCAGTTTCTGATATTTCTGAAAAAATTGTGATGCACTTTGTACGAAGCAGCATTGTGTAACCCTGAAACACATTTTTAAAAAATATACTAAGCCATTAGGTCACTGACGCTGTTGATATAAAAGATAAGGTGACAGCTATGGAGTGGGGATGATGTGCCTATGTAACATCTGCAGCAAACATTATGTGCTTTTGCAATCTTTAGCAAAGTAAACCAGCATATTGGTTAACCAAGCATCACTAAAGCTAGAAAGGCAACATTGAAATGCAGGAGACATCTGGTGAAATGAAATCAATAACACGGGTCTTGTGTCTGCCAGCAGAATTTGTGATACA
Organism: Nautilus pompilius; assembly: GCA_018389105.1. Lineage (NCBI taxonomy): Eukaryota > Metazoa > Mollusca > Cephalopoda > Nautilida > Nautilidae > Nautilus > Nautilus pompilius. The sequence continues at coordinate 4,297,550 of JACATO010000317.1, forward strand.
TTGCTGGAAGGTTTCCACAAACATTGTGGAAACCAAACTGGTGGTGGAATTGGCTATGCAAACAAACAATGTGTCAGTCATTTTTGTGGTATTCATTTTAGGATCAATTTATGCATTAGAGGCTTACGTGTTTTCAGTTTGGGAAGGAATCTGATACTTTCCCATCCATATATCAGAGTCTCTTAATAAATAAAAGAAAGAATTTTCCAGCAATTGTTTATCCTATAAAAGGAAAAGCCACAATTTAAATTTCTGTATTGCATTATGGCGATTGAACATTGTATCGTTCTTCATCAGTTTAATCTTGTGGAGGTAACTTATTAAATACTCTCGACACCATCTGATGTCAAGCATAATCTGTGGACAGGTTTGTTTTTTTGTTTTATAAAAAAAATTTCCTTAATGAGTGTTGTTTGTTTGGTGAACTGGAATGTTTTTGTGTGTTGGCAGTGCACAAGGAAAGAGTTGTTGCATATTCTGAGATAAGTAAGTATATATATTTTTTAAAAAACTGTTGATAAAAATAAAATATATATAAGTAAAAATAATTTAAGGTTTTATTTGTTGCATGTAACAAATTTTTGCTTGCAATTTAAAAAAAAAAAAACAGACAAACAAACAAACTTTTTTATGGAAAATGCTTAAGATCCAGTTCATTGTATTTCTGTCTTGGAAACCTCAGCCTGGCAGTTTTGCACTTTCTGGTGTAGAAACTGTTAAAGTTGGTGTTTGTTCTAGTGTAAATACAGTTAACATGTAATATCAAACAGTGCACATCTATACAAATTATGAAGAGCTACTACTAATTGTATTACCACTGAACATCTGTAAACACAATATTTCACATTTCTTTTCTAAGTAATAGAATTGTTAAAAACGGATGTCACATTTCAAATGTGAAGCAATCTCGAGTTCTGAACATTAAACTTTACATGATATAAGTATGCCACTGAATAGAAAGAAAATCTGTGCAAACAAAAAAAAATGACTACCTTTTTCTAATAAAAAAAGAAATTCTCAAAAGAGAGAGAGAGCAAGCAAGCAAGCACAACAATATTGCTAATCATATTTACAAAATATAAAACCAGAACCATGATCAATATGCTGGGTATGTATGTTGTTTTAGTAGAACTACAAATGTTATTGTTTGTATTGCTTTTTTTTAAAATGAAAATCAATGATATTCAGACTTAGAAATGTTGTTTATCTCTTTGAGTAAAAAAATTTCAGTTCCTTCAGTGGTATTTCGATTCTGGGAGGAGAAAAGTTAATGTTATTTTCATGAGTAATCACGTTTTAAAAAAAAAAATTATACATGATAATTTCTATTATGCTTTTTTAAAGGAAGTTTTATTGCAATACCACCTGTATTAAATATTTTAATATTAGAAGCAAATAACAGTTTCTTCTAAGATTTATTTTCTTATCTATCATACACAATAAAGTGTGTAACAATTTCCCTAAAGTGTCACTTCCTCTTTAGGTGATTTTATTCACTGCTTAAAAATTGGGATTTTAAAAATATTTGTATGTAGTTTTAACCTTGAGTTAGTTTTTTTTTCTTTCTTGTTGATTCTATGTAAAGAGGTTGGTAACTACTTGGCTCATGCAAAATTTATCTTTTTCTTCATTTATACATACTGTGGATGGGGTTGCCTTAATTTATCATTGGGTGTCATTTTTTATCTTTGATTCAAATATGACTATTTATTTTATTTTTGTCTATACACTAAATCTGAAAATCTTTCTCAGAAACCATATTTTTGTTGATGGATGTATTAGTGTGCTATGCAAGCAAATTACTGGAGCTAAGGGATAGATACAGGATCCTGATATTATGGACTTTGTTAGATGATGGTGAACAGGTGTTTTCGAAATATGATAGAAAGGTGTCAGTGATATTGTGTTATATTTAAGTTTTATTGGAATATGATGCTTGAGATGACTACATTTTAAGTCAGAGGCAGGTAAATACACAGATCCATTTCAGTAGTTGTGAGTAGGCAAGAAGCTAATATGGCTCTAAAAACAGTGAGAAACATGACACAGGCAGTAAGAAACTTGTGACTTTACAATGACAAAGTATTCATCTGGTCAATAATGTTTATAATCTATCTGAGTTCTTTGATTTCATGGAAAGTGTAGAAAAATATTCAGCTGATGAACACTGGACACCAAAGTAACAAAAAAAAATGATTTGAAAGTTTGGTTTTATGGTAACCCATATGATTTGTTATGGAGTAAATGTATTGTTTATATTACACCTCTCACTTTTCTGTTCTAGAATCATATTAGACAACTCATCTACACCCTGTGTTTAGGCCAGGGCTCAGCTTTAAGCTGAAACTAGTGCAAGGGAGAGAGGAGACAAATCATTTGATTAAGTTTAGGATAGCTTTTAAGCCTTAAAGAGTTTGATCTATTCTAGACAAAGAAAATCTATTTTGAGCTATTATTGGAATATTTGTTTTTAAAAAATATATGAAAAGTGTGTGGCTTTGTTTAAATGTTGACTTGTTTAAGAGATATCAGTGTTAGAATTTGCTTTTTTAAAGTTGGCTTTATATTTAGTTTTATTCTGTCATATTTTTTGTTATTTATTTTTATCAAACTACTATTATTTTAATCAAGGCAAAAACAACAAAAATATCATTAACTGTAGGGTGATGAAAACTGCATCTTCTAGTGAAAATAGAATGTGTGACAATACCACTAAATTATCTTAAGAAAGAGAGAGAAATATACTTCTCATAAAAAAACTAATCAGTAGTAGTGCTTGTATGATATACGTTGTTCAACTGTGTTCATATTCTGGTTGAAAAGAATCTACTATAAATTTAAACTCTAAAAAAATAATAAACCTTATACCAAAAGAAACTGTCAAATTTTTGGACAAAAAAAATGGCTACACTGATCCCAATACAAGCTTTACACATCCTGATATCCACTAAATCAGATTATCCAACTATCATCATAGGATAATTAATCGTTCTTTGACCTAGGTAACTTTCAACTAATGAAGAGACCTTGAGTGGACTTGGTGACCAAAAATATATCACCCTAACTAGAATGTTCCAAACATGTTCATTTGAATTTAAATCTAGAAATTGTGCAGTCCAAACTATGCAAGTGGTTTGTGCAGCATTGACAGCATGTACACATTGAAGATAGGCATTGTCATCCATAAAGATGAAGTTGGATCCTTGTCACTGGTTTAGAGGGTTAACTACACGCTTAATGATCTCATCCCTGTATTTGATATTAGCCATGGTACCCCCGCCTAGTGATGACAAGTTATATTCTTTGGTAAACTTGGATTCCAGCCTGTGCCATCAGACTACCCACACCAAATCAATCATTCTGGGTAGTGACACAGTTAAAAAATTATTCCCTACCTAGTTTGTCTCCAGACTCTATCTAACCTGTCCTTCACTGATGTCTAGACTTGTCCATGAAAAGAACATGATACCAACAGTTCATTGTTTAGTTGCGATGTTGTGTCACCTATTGCATGCTTAGCTGCTGATGCAACCATTTTAGAGGGATACATAGCAGTGATATTTTGGACTATATACCATTAGCATGAGGTCTGTAGCAAACTGTATGTCAGAATTCTGTGGTTGATTCCTCTTTTGAGGTCATTCTGGAGAGATTGTACTGCTAAAAAATGGTTTCTTTTGGTATGGATGACAGTGTAGCCCAGTTTGGCAGCACCTTATTAGCTCCCTAAAAATGACACTATGATAATCACCATACTAGGAAGCATTGGCAGTCTGGAATAGTTCAAGGGAGGATGATACAATGGCTTGGACCACTTCATTTATGTTAAATGACACCTAGGCATTTAGAAACTGGCCTACACCACATGCATGGCCAGGTTATAGGAAAAATGGTAATAGAATATGTGCAAACATGTATGCAAATTAAGTGATTTACACATGGGTTTTCAAGACTTCCAGAGAAGATGACTGTAACAAGACATGAACATACAATATCATGTTTGGGTTTCTCTTGTCAATATGCAGGTCCTCTTTAACTAGAATATGAACACATATGAACAGTCTACCATATTAGCATTGCAGGCTTGGAAAAACTTGGTACTTATTTTTTTAGAAGTGTAGAATATACATGACATTACCATTAAATAATTATAGGACAGATATATATATTTTTTTTAATTTGTAGTACATCTTGGTTTAACAGGAATTTTTTTTTTTTAAATGTGGAAATAAGTTACCATTTTTGAAGAAAGTAGTTTCATTGGTTCAGACAAATAAATTGTTTATTCTTTTATTTGATTAATTGTTTCCTCTATGTATGCATGTTTTAGTAATTCTGAATTTTATTGATGATATGATATCAACAATTAGTAGAAAAAGCAACAGGTTATTTTTAAAAATAGCACTATACAATACATTTAGTATATAAAGGATTTATAGCCAGCTTGAAAATAACTGTTCACAACATTTGAATGGAAATGTAATCAGATTTGTTTTCTGCAGCATGATTAGTTTCTGTTCAGCTTTTGACAGCATTCCATTATTTATGACCATATTGCAGTTTTAGTGGAATTTTTATTTCTGTTGCTTGGTAATAAAATGTTTTGGTAAAAACTAATGTGTTTTGATTTTTAATGTTTGTGATTGTAAATCAGGCTGCTGCTGTTTGAATGTAATGAAGAAATAATTTTTATTCTGAATTTTTCTTAAATATCATTTTTTTTAAAAAGTGATTGTTGAATGTTTCTACTTGTTCATTTGCTACACAGCTAAATATGCTATTAAGCCCAGCAACTTGGCTTGGCATGTGCTTCCCTAGTTATGAGCTTGCAGTTCTTTCTTGGTTCCAGTATTACACATTGTATGTTTGCACAATGAGTGGGTGAGTTACATGACCAATTCTCAGTGGAGGGCAGGAGCCATTATAAAAGATCTATACTAGAACACTTCATTTTCAGATGTGGGAGGAATCCAGCATACAAAAATAATAGACATTTATAAATCAGCTACTTAAGGTTGATCAAAATCATCCACTTTTTGAGCTAGAAGCATTTGTCTTGTGAGTAAATCTGACAGCATCATGCCAAAGATATGAAATAATCATTTTAGACAGATGCTCTCTGTAATAGCTATAGTTTCTTTGAAATCATTCCTGGGTCAACCAAGGCCAAAAACAAAAACATTGTTCACCTGGTTTTAACATAGGGGAACAACTTTGCTTTAGCTGAGGATTTTCTCTAATATAATATACAATAAGCCTTTCCACTAGACTTTGGTCACCATATATGCCAACAAAAATTCATAATGGCTAAATCTAAACATTGCCAGCAGACAGCACAGATGGGTAGGAAATATTTTTATATAAACTTTGTATTACTCCAAAAAAATTTGCATAAAAAAATGGTTTGTTTGCTGCCATATTGTTTCTTAACTGAGACTAAGCTGGTTTTTCACCTAGTTAAATGTTGTCCTGTAGATACAATAACCCACAGTTATTTTTTTTTGCTGGGATGCTTCTTGTTTAGAATGTAAACTCTTAAAATGATGGCTACCAATCAAGTGATAATTTAAAAAGAGCTTTCTTAGTCTACGAATTACCTTTACCTGCCATTCCACTAAATATTACAGGTAATTCATACAGCCAATGAAGCTAATGTAAAACAACATTTAGATTTATATTTATTAGTTTGTTAGTTAAAAATATTGTAGTTTTACAACACTTCTTTTGCCCCTAATGTACATATTTCTGATAAATTTACTGTCTGCTCATTGCTGCAGACAGATCAGTAGAATAAAAACAAGCAGTTGTTGTTATTGTTGGTTTTTGTTTACACTGATTGATCTACACTTAGTTATAATCATCCTTGCATAAAGCAAAGTGGAAACCTTAGGATCAGTATTTTTGTGTCTGCATTTGTTGAATGGTTCAACTGATGTTTGTCTAATTTAATCAAATAAGCCTTCAAAGTTTATACCTTTTAGGGAAGTTAATGAAACCATTTTTTGTTGTTTTTTCAAACAATGATTTACTAAGTTCACCATGGACTCTTGACAATGAGGGATGAGTGCAGTGTTATTTACCAATTATTTTAACTGTATTCTAAATAATCAAAGGACTTGGTCATGACTTTTTTTTTTTTTTTGTAAATTAAATTGGTAGTATATACTGTAAAAAGGTGATACATTTTGATCCAGGACTGCAGCATATTTAGAAAGGTTCTGGTGTCAGCTCAAAGATCACATTTCCAAATGTCGGTTCACCATAAATTTGGTGCACAATACAAGAATTATAGCATATGGTTAAAAAATTTATTTTGGCACTTTGGTTTTTCAGTACATTTCACTGAGTACCTACTGTTTTCTAAAATGGCACAGTAATAGTCATTTAAAGATTTACAAAGCTGATAAAATAACTAGTAATTTATATAAGATGAGGATTTTTATCAGTAAATATACAACAATGGACATTCTTACTGAGTTGGTAAATACAGATTTTCTTTACTACTAACATCAAAAGGTAATCCAGTAAACAATGTTAATTATAATATAATACTGTATATTCCATTATCTCATTTGTAAACCATCTAGAGCTAATTCGCTGTTATATCTGGCCTTTGTTTCAGATTTCAACATATTAAAGAATACATAAATAATTGGGAAATCATTATGTAGTGACCATCCAGTAGTATATATATATATATAATGTTAAATGTCATTCATGCAGATCATAATGTGAAATCTAAGAGAGCCTGTGATAAGATTAACACTTTCCCTGACTTACAACTTCCTTCTTTCTACCAAAGGCATGGAAGCAAACTTGAAACCACTTATAAATATTCTCTTAAATGCATGCAATAAAGCACTCACTCAGAAACCTTAGGAGAAGAGTGTATGCATTAATATAATCTCTTCAAAAAGGATACAATAGTTAAGTAAGAACTGCAATGGATTTATTTGATAAAATCAATCAGCTAATATAAAAATTGACCCAAAATGTTTTTATGCTTACACTAAGGAGAAAGTGGCTTGTTTGGATCAGGTTGAACCATTAAGGGATATAGCATGGAAAGTTAGAAAATTACAAGGTTCTGATGGTATTAGCCCTTGAATTCTAAAAGTTGTGGCAGATGAAATTAGCTGCAGTTATTAAAATAACACTTACTGCTTATATAGAACATAAAATTATATATAGAGCTAGTTTTTAAAAAGGATGTTCATGTCTTACCAATCTTCCAAAAATTTTTAATACTGATACTAAAGATCTTGATGAGGGTAATGTTATCAGTGTGGTCTACCTGGACATTAGTAAATCATTTGACATAGTTCTCCATCAACAATTGACTGCTTTGGTTAGCAAATTATTTATTAGGTTAAAAGTAAATGTGTTTTTTTATGTAACTGCATTTTCACTGAAAGATGCTTCAAATGGATTATTATCCTAAGGATCTATTTTTGGACTAATCCTATTTAGAATTTACATAAACACCACTGATATTGGATAAGTGGATAAATTAGTTTGCTGATGATATCACCTTATTTGGCAAGACTAATTCTAGTCAAGGCAGTGGCCAACTTCAGGGATACTTAAATATGTCAAATAAATCAAATGATGTGTAGCAAATTATCTTTAATTTCTCTGATTGCAAATACATTTATATGAGTCATGTTGATTCTAAGAGGCTACAATAGTTGGATGATATTGTGATCTAGTTGTGAATAGCACAAACAGAATATTAGGTTTACTAAAAAGAACTGCTAGAATGAAAATGCCAGATATTCTTTGTCCCTATCGAAAAATTTGGTTAGACGTCTTTTGGAGTATACGGTTTAGGTCTGGTGTCCTCATCCTGTTAAAGGTGTTGGAAAGTTGCAAGATGCTCAAGAACATTTTACCAGAATGATTTGGGAAGTGGAGGCTCTTAGTTAATCTGAGCATTTAGGGAAAAAAAAATAGAAACACTTTCTAGCCTTGCAGTATTGGAGACTTTGCAGATACCGAATTGAGATAATTTTTAAAATGTATGGAAAAGTTGGAAAAATCTGGTTTTCTTTCACATTTGTGGATATTAGACAACCGAAGAGAGGCATGCTATGGCATGTTACCCTTAGCATGGATATCACCAAAAATAACATTACTGTTTATCTTGGATATTTAGCTTGAAGAATCTTGAGCTTTGAAAAACTGCTTTCTACAACTTTTGCGCTATGCAAATATCTTTTGAGAACAGAACAAATTGTGTTAAACAACATTTGGGATGTAGTAGTTACATAAGTCAGTTGTTTTTCTTTTAACATTTTTTGAATACGTACAAGATCTGTCGAAAAGGTATCCGACTTTATTTTTTCCCGTGGGGAGTAATGACATTAAGGAGGCAAAAGTGTGCATAGTGGAGCCGCATGCCTTCATGCGCATGCGTGGTTTTTGGTGGGCTTGCTGGATGCACTAGTCACTGTCAGGAAGCCAGTGCGTGAGGTGCTGTACTACTTACTCATCGCATTTTCATTTTGCCCGTGATGACGGAACGTGTGGAGTAATGATCTTGCATAAAGTTTTGCCCAAAGCTTGGAAATACCCAAGCGGAAACAATTCGCAAAATTCAACAGGCTTCTGGTGACAATGCCATGGGTGTTACCCAAATAAAAGAATGGTACAAAAGGTTCAAAGGTGGCCGCACATCGTTGGAGAGTGACCAGCGTTCTGTGAGGCCGTCAACAAGCCGCAGTGCAGTTGTTATCGAGAAAAAAGTGCCGACCTTGATGATGGAGGATCGTCGTTTGACGGTGTGGGAAATTGGTGACAAGGTTGAGATCAGTAAAGATTCTGCACGTGCAATTTTAAAGGAGGATTTTGGCTTGCGCAGAGTGGCAGCAAAAATTGTGCCCAAGCTGCTTTCTCAGGAACAACAACAACTTCATCTTGAGGTTGCACAGGACCTGCTGGATACTACCAACAGGAATCCTAAGTTCCAGAATACCGTGATAACTGGAGATGAGATGTTGGTGTATGGGTATGACCCGGAAACCAAAGCTCAGTCATTACAGTGGAAGCACCCAACGTCACCAAGGCCCAAAAATGCATGTCAAGTTCGGAGAAAAATCAAGGTGATGCTAACTGTTTTCTTCGACTACCGAGGTGGTGTGCATCACAAATATGCACCAGAAGGACAAACAGTTACAAAGGAGTACTACTATCAGGAAGTCCTCCGACATCTTTGTGATGCAGTTTGGCACAAGAGACCAGATCTGTAGACCTCGCAAAACTGGCAGCTGCATCATGACAACACCCTGGCTCATTCGTCCCAGCTGATCCAAGGTTTCTTTGCAAAGAAAGGCATTTCGCTCATTCGCCAGGCTCCATACTCTCCAGACATGACTCCTTCTGACTTCTGGTTGTTCCCAAAAATGAAGATGCCACTGAAAAATTCCTGTTTTGAGAGCCAAGAGAACATCATGCAGAATGTGACGGCGGAGCTAAGAGCCATTCCGGAAGAAGCATTCCAGACATGCATCGAATAGTGGAAGGATCGCTGGGCTAAGTGTGTGGAGGCACAAGGAGCCTACTTCGAAGGTGATTAGCAATTGACCCCATCAAGTACATAATTTTTTTTTCCATCCTAGGGTCGGATACTTTTTCGACAGACCTCATACATTCATTGAAAATTGATGCATAGCTATTGATTTGGGAAATTTTATGTTGCTATTGTTGAAACATGTGATTACATAGTTGTGAAACTTTTAAGATCTTTGTATACCCCCTTTGTTGTTCTCTAAACATACCGCTATTGACAGTGTAGAAATATTTATTTATATGTTTATTTTAGTCTTTTAACCTGATTAACACTATAAGCTCGTCTCATTTGTAGCCTTTATTCCATACATCTACCTGATTTTAAACTTGACTAACTTAAAATCCTGCTTTTAGTTGCTGGCCAGGAAGGAGAAATAGCTTGAAAATGGAGAAGAAAAAGATTGTATAATTTTTTAAAATTTTTCTAAAATGATTCTGCTAAGAATGGGTTAACCATTTCACTACTTATTTTCTGTGGTAGATAAATACAAATGTGCAAACTATTTTTAGCCAAGGAGGAGGAAAATGCATAAAATTTGTCTTAGTGCCATACTGCATTTGTTGACAAAAATGGCACCATCATCATATATATATATATATATACTGTAGCTGGCTGCATAGTGTGGTAGTATACATTTTTTTATTCAAGTCTTTTCTTGCCATTTAAAGATACCAACCAGAAAATCCTTTGATTAGTGCTGGAATGTATTCAGAAAAATTCAAGAGAGGCAAAATCACAAAAAAAAAAGTCAGCCATGGTACCTTTACCCTTCTGTTAATGCTTGAGATTCAAACTGAGACAGGAACAGTAGTGATAACATAATGGGAAAGCACAAGACTTTTTTTGTCTTTTACTGGAAAAACTGGTTAAAAGATGTGGCATTATTTCTGGTCTTTTAGCTCCAGTGTACAAATATGTACCTAGTTTATTTCTTCCAAACTTTGTTTTGCAGTTTAAGCAATTCTTTTCTCCTTTTTTTTTTTTAAACATTTTAAAAAATCTAGCAAATATTTTAATAGTTAAATCAAGAATCCTTTAAAGGGCAGGTTACGTATTGGTTTATTGGTGCATTGGCAGAAGTGTTTTATAAATAATTTCAGGGTTTTGGTCTGCATTTCAATCATTCGCTTATTTTCTTTCCAATAAATCTATTATCAGATTTGAGCAATTTATTTTTCATGAAATTAATCTTAAAGAAACACGGCCTACCATATTTATCATATTTTCTTTTGATTACGCTAAAAAATTAAAACTATAAAACTGATATTGTTTTTTTGTACATCCTTGAACATTTATATGAAAAGAATTTGCAGCTCTTGTAACAGGTGATAGTTATGAACATATTTAACTTCAGTATTATTGTGTATTCTGTGGGCATGCATTTGACAGGTGTTCAGGAACAATTGACCATTAAGGAGCTCTCTTCTTCCACTGGCTGTTCTACAGCTTGTGAAAGTTGTCTAACTTTATTGTTAAAATGAGTTTATTTAAAAAAAAAAAATTGGGGAGTATAACAATGCCTTTAAATTTCTAATTGTTATCCGCTATATACTTATAAAATGGCTACAGGTCTGCAAAATTTCATATTAGAAAAAGAAACGTCTCTTAATGGAACTATCATGGTATGGAATAAATCTCTGATGAAGGTGATTAAAAGGATAATAATATGAATCAGTTTAAAACCATATTGAGAAACATTTCTTTGAGATTGCATTTTTAGATTTGATTAAAAAATACTATATCATTTTACAGGTACTCAAAATATTGTTAAACAGCCATATTTCTTCTGGTTTTATAATTTTCCTTTTGACAAACACTATTACCTTTTCTGCCAGTCTATTGTAATTCTCTGAAAGGTAGCATAAGCTGTCATTTATACTAGGTGCTGAAAATATTAAAAACTGTTTCATACAGATTACATGCTTTTTGACATTAAAGATTAATTATCCATCACAACTCCAAAATAAAAAAAAAAAAAATTGAGGAGGAAATATTGCACCAGGTTACTTTGTCAGCAAATATTTTGAAGGAGATTTTTAAAATGAAAGTGACTGATGAATTTCTTTTGTAATATCTCTTGGCCTTTCTAGAGTAAGGCAAGAATAGTATAGTAGGAACATTTTCTGAGAAATTCCACATCTACAGTTTAGCACATTGTTTATTCTACACCAAAAATGACACAGTATATTTGTTATTACTTTTCTGAATAGAATTTTTTTAAAATAAGTAAATAAAGGTCAGTAGGATTTTTAAGTAGTGTACTTCATGCTAAAATCTTAATATTCTATTCAAATATTCTAAATTTTGATTTATACTTTACTTTATATATTCATGTTATTGAAGTTGATTTTATTTGCTTTTTATTGTAATGAGGAATTGAAAAAAAATAGGTGTTAGCACAGATTCCATAAAACTGTTACAGTGCTTAGTAATCTGGGTGGTTTGACATGGAGAGGCCATTTTATTCATGATCTGAATTGTGGTCATAATCATTAAAAACTTTGAATATGCTGCATGAATCTGAACAAAATGTCTATTTTCCATCATGGTCATATTTGTTTTATTGTGGTCATATTTGTTTCTTCTTCACTTCAGTTGGTGACCTTCTATTTTTTTTAATTATCTTGGTATGTGACCTACAATTATCTTGTAATACCAGGTCATCTCTTCTGATGAAAATTCAGGCATGGCTTCACAAAAATAGAAAGTCTAGAGTTTGTTGCTGTAGTTGTCAGTAACTTTGTTCTATTGCTAAATTAAAAAATGAGAAGATATAAATGTTCGGTGATGGAAAGAATTATTGTATTATCTAAAATAATTTGTTTGCTTGTTTGTCCGTGCATACGTGCCTTGAATAATGTAAATTTTTTAATGATTTATCGTTTGTTTATTTTTAATCCAAAATGTATTGAAAAGTTCATTTACTGTTTAATTACAGTATAGCTAGAATTGTTACATTGAGAATATTTAGTACAGAAGCCCTAAGAACATCAGAACAAAGGTTAGTTGGTTTTATTACATTAACATTGCATTTTTTACATTGTATCTCACAATGACTAATATTTGATTTTTAAAATAAGGCTTTCCAATAATTTTGTCCAGTACTGTACTATACTTTGAATAAACTGTCTAAACACTACAACACGTAAACTCAATATTAACACACACACACACAGTATGTAATTCCAAATTGTGCAATTTTCAAAAAAAAAAAGAGAGAGAGATGGGGGGGGGGGATTTGTGATTCAGGAAATCTAGAGGACTTGGATAACTTTAAAAAATTAGGCAATGAATTGAGTATGCATAAGTATATTGATGATAAACTGTTTATTAGTGACAAAGTATGATTGATTGGACTAAATTACCAGCAGTAATTATTAATGGTGACACTTTCAAAAGGTCAAGAACCTACATAAAAACTGCTTAATCCTTATGACTTGGCACCCCTTACTGAGAGAATGGAACTGTCCAAACAGCAGCCAATACGATGTACACTCAAACAAACTTGTGAGTCTTAATTTTAAACTAATAATAGGCTGTTTTAGAAATTGATTCAGAGTTGAACAAATTAAAGATTTTAAAAATTGTTTATTATTATTATTTAACTAAAGGCTTATTAGTATTAGGACCTATATTATTTCATTTTGGTGGTCAGTATATTAAAAATTAAATAAAAAGATTGGTTGAAAACTTTTACTAGTAATGTTGCATTTCAAAATAACAGCAGACTAAAGGCTTTTAGTTCCAGTTATATAAAGATAATTGATGAATGAAAATATCTTTACACTGTGCTGCCTACCACACCATTAGATAGTTCAGAGTGGCTTGTTTTATGGCAACTAGTTGAACTGTCACAACTTATTATTTTGTTTTTATTTAAAAAAGAAAAAGTATAATATAAAAACTTGATAATGCAAGCTGCCTTTTGTTATTATCAGCAGAATAAAGATCAGAAGAAAATTATTTTAATTTGTTTCATTTTTTAAAAATCTTAATCTAATGAAGGTCAACCTTTTGACAGATGTATTTGATTATTTCATGGTGTTTCATGTAGTAGGTGTATGTATTGTATGTCTTGTTTTTAACTGTGATTATGATGAATTTTTTAATAGTACTGTAATTGTTTATTTTTTTATTTATATAGAGAGTAAAATGAAATACGTAATTATACACAGCAGTAGAAATTGGGAAAAAAAATTATATCTTCTACCTAATTTCAATAAAGCAAATAAAAAAATATGGCTATTTTACAATTTGATTTTGCATCTCTGTAACTATACAATACCCAAAACCATAATTTACAGTAGATGGCATGAGTTAGCATAGCTCATTTGCTGATATGTCTCCATTAAAGCTTTACATCCAATTTTCATTCTGAAATAAAATTAATAAAAAATTCATATCTACAAAAGGACATATTTTAAATAATTCCTTTGTTTTCAAACAGACTAGAGTAATAAATACTCTCTACAATTTTCATTTGCCCAAAAATATATATTTCATATTGCCATGATCTTTTAGAAGAAAACCATTCACAGAATGTACTGATGGATGGTTTGAAATGTTACTACTAAGTGATAAGATACATTTCTGTTTTAACAATCATTCATGCTACGGAAGGTCATAAATAATCACATTAGGGTTTGATAATTTATTAAAATTAATTTTTGAGAATTAGTGTGAAATGTTAAAACAAGCTGGTTGTGAAAAGGGACTCATAGATTCAGTCATATTATGATTTAACTCTTTGAAAGTAAAAAGAAAACATTAACATGGCAAGAAATTAATAATTTAGGTTTCTAGTCAAATAACCTTTTGAAAGATTGGAAATTATCAAAATAGTGAGAAAATTACTTGTGAATTGTTTTATTTTCATTACATCTTAGAAGTATTTAGAATTCTTTGAAAGGGTTCTTTTGATTAACTGATGACAAACATCAAAAGAGAACCCTGGAATCTGATGAATGATAGACGAGGAGAGAGAAATCAGAAGGGTCATTAGAAAGATTTCTTCACAAGTTGGCAGACAGCCATCTGCATAATTTGGTTTTGTGATGATAAATTAAATGACTTACTCATTTAAATCAGAAAAGCACATAAGCTATTTCAACAACAAAAATTATTTCATTAAATAAGAAAATAATAAAACTATGCTGCACCTGATATTTGTCAGCTAGCCAGAGATAATTACTTATCAATGCATTATTTGAATATTGGAAGTAAATGTAAAAAATGTTAACAAAATAAATGTATAATTGTAGATGGTACTAAAGATGCTTGCTTTCTTTATAGTTTACCAGTTTGCATAATTAGCCAGTTTTAGTTGTTATCCATTCTATACCTACTGATGACATATTTCAAGTCTCATTTATTCACACTAGAGAATTTCATCTTGTTGCATTGAAATCACCAGAACATGAGAGAAGCTCTGTTGAGTTGTTCAGAGAAGCAATCTAAAAAAGATGGCTTTTTTGTAGCCATTTTGAATCAAGAGAGAAGTACCAGAGCTGTATGGTTCATTACTTGATGGGAAAGGGCTCTCTGGAATGATCACATTTTAAAATTTGTTGTTGGGATTATTTACTGATGTATAATGCATATGTAACGAGAAAATGTTAAAGTGTTAATCAGTGAAGGTTGGTGTAAAGAGAACACACCAGAAGAACATGTGGAAAGTTAAAATTATATGAGTAACTGAAAATGCATCAAGTTGAGCCACCTTGACTTATTGCTGAGTGTAGAGTGGATTGGTTATTTGATTTCTTCCTCATTTAAGAATGTACTGGTTAGACACTGTCAGTTCTGCCATTATGCTTCTATTTGATATCAGAAGGCATTGTTGAGAAATTTTAGATGTAACTGCAAGTCACTTCACATCCAGAATCCTCCTGTACAGTACTTCATTTCACTGCCTTTAAAACCTGTCATATGCATTATGAAAAAAATTTTTTTTTTAATTTCTGTAAATCTAAGTTATTTACCTTTGGCGAGTTTAATACTTACAGAAAAAAAACAAAATAGATGATTATTTTTTCATTTATTTTATGTCAGTGTTTCACAAGGGCAGATAAAGAATAATAATTTAGTAGTTCACTTTATTACAAAATTTCCTTCCAAATTCTAATTATCTATAGAATTTCTTAAAAGACAAAATAGAAAAGAGTAAATTTGCTTCTGTATCCAAAAGATCTGTCAACTCACAAGATTTTGTATCTTATATCTGTTCCTGACTATTGTTCTTTGAAAAATTTAATTCCATATGACATTCATTGGACAAATATTAAAATCTTTGTCTTGCTAAGTCATTGAGGTGTGACTCAGTTATCCTTTCAGAAAAGAGTAATATCGTGTTCAGGTATTAATTTAATGTTGATGAACATTTTGAAAGAGATTTTTTTTTCTTTTTGGTAAACTTATTAATCTCTCTAATTAATTATAAAACCAATCTTGTCAATCATAAGTCCAAAGTATGTGAAAGAGAGGCTGTGTACCTTGAATGTCTATGCCCTGTATATATGATCATTAACCACAGCCATTAACAGTGGTCCTTTTTTATTGGACAACTGGTGCAAAGTTTGACAAAATTTTGCAAACATATTTTTTTACACCCTTCATTTCAGGAATTCTAATGATTTTGAGCACCACCTGTTTTTCGTGCTGTGAACTCTTTCAAACATTTTATTATGTTTATGGACAAAGAGCAGCATTATTTACTTTTAAATAAAAAGATTTGAAAGGACAATCAAGTTTAATTTTTAAGATACAGTAGTAGGCTATATTTATTATTTGTTTAGAGCAGAGAGGATAACAGAAATACATTTTTTTTTTTTTTGCATATTGATGTCTACAAGGGAGAGAGACAACCCTGGTGATGGAATGTAGTGTAGTGATTATCTGCTAGGAAGCATTGTCTGTCCTGCACCATATGCAGTGCGCTAGCAAAGAATCTCTTACTAGAACTTTAGATTTTGGATGTGGGAGGAAACTCATGCAGCCAGCTGATGAAGAAAAGCAAGAAGAAACCATGCTGGGGAGGTATGCCAAACAGAGTTTGTCCCCTCTGGGAAATGAACTCTGGTCCTCAATTTTAGCAGCCATGTGGTCTACCATTGGGCCACAAATTAGAGAGCACATTGTTGTACAAGTAGTGGTACAGACATATGCTAAAGATGTATTTATTTGACATACAAGGATTCCCTAACTAGTAACCTAAAACACCCTAAGATGAAAGACTATATTAAGGAAAATTAAAATACCAGTTAAGTGTGCACCAAATATTCTGCCAATTTTTAACAATTAGGTTATCATTTAAACAGATCAGAATACACTGTGCCCAACTCGTTTGAACATCCCTGCTCTCAGTGAAACTATTTATGAGATTAAGAGAAGTGTGCATTTATAATTTATCAATACCGTAATTTTGGTTATACTTTTATCCTGACAATCTGATCAGGAATGCAAATTTTTGCATTTTAGGTCACTTGCCTCTATCTAATTAGCAACATTTCCTGGTTTCTTTACCAATAAACTAATATTTTTTTACATTGCAGGAATCTAATTTTCGCTTAAAGACTTAAAACAGTTAGCCAATGAAAATAGCAAATAAATTTTATGAATAAAAGTGTATAATGTGAGTTCTGAAAAAAATATATTTAATTCCTAATCAACTTACAAATTCCAGATCAATTAGAGGTTAAAGTGACACATTAGATTATACAAAAATGTCTCTTCCTGAATTTGTTATTTTATCTGCTGCAGGTTCACTTCCTGTACCCACTCTGATAGTGGTTTTGGTACATGGCATTCCAGTTTTCAGTTAAGTGTTTTTTTATTTTGACTGAACAACATTCATGTGGCTTGCACCAGTTGTTATGGTGGTGGTGACTCTTTTCTCTTTCTTTCTCTGGTTGATGGTGTTTTAGGCTATGCACTTTCAGACATGAATTTTGGATCTGCTGGAATTTTTCTCTTTTTGAGTGATTTTTTGTTTTGGTGATGGTTATAAATCTCTTGGGCACTTAAATCATCTTTTGCATATCATAGTTCAGTAACTAGATTATTATCTTTGTGTTTTTTCTTAATTTTTCTTAAGATAAAAGTGGTATAACATCCGTGTGACATAATGCAGTTGTTAATATCCATACAGTTTCTGTAGAAAAGATAATGTAGAAGATGTAGATACTGAGAGAAGAAAATGAGCACTTGAAACATAAGTAAATTTTTTGTGGCACTTCTGTACACTTAAGAGTTATGAACTAGTAATAAACATTAAATTAATGTCTGTTAGCTTTATGAAGGAATAGAATACATTGTAGTGTGGATGCAGTGAGAGTTTGTATGTTAGTATGGTCCAAATTTTTTCAAAGTTTAGTCAATTTCTCCTTCAAATCTGCCACAAATGTGGGAGGTTTTTTACAGTTGGCATTCAAGGTGCTTCTAGACATGTTCATTTGGATAATTGTCAGGGTTTCCAGGTACCTGGAAAGAACCTGCAGCCTCTCTTGTGTCTTCCATTGTGTGGTAGTTTTGGAGGTGTGATAAGTGGCTTAATTTTCTTGCATCAAATGTGTCTTGAACTGTGAAATTCCTTATTGGAAAAGTGGCATAAGATGATTATCAAGAATAGGTATGTATGCAACAGAATACAGATGTCCCTCAATGAACACCAGGTCAGACTCTCCAATGTCCATACACTCTGCCACAACCATTACCATGTTGAACTGTGGGCTGCAGGCTGGCCTTCTGAAATGCTTAACTGTCTTTTCTTCGTGTCCATGTTCACTTATTCTATGACAATCTGAGACTTTTCAGAGAACAGAAAAGACATCTAAAATACCATACCATTTTCTGGTCCCATGAAAATCTGCATTACATTGGCTTCCATAATCAAGGGTTTTCTCTAAGCTACATGCAATCCATTGTAGCTAATTTATGCAAATGATGTTGAGCTGTACGTTATGATACATTTTCATTATTGACCATGCCTGTCGGTCTTATGCTTAAATTGGACCACAAGTGGCAAACAAATACTCTTGTTCTGTTCTGTAGCCATTGATGGTTAATTGTTCATTTTATGAAAATTAATGATGTTCTGCACTGTCACATTTGCAAGTCCAATATTCTACTTTATTTGCCTCTCACTTTGACCAGTTTAATTGTCAAATCACATGACTTTGTGTAACTGATGATATATCACAAGTGCCAAGTACAAGAGATCTTAAACATTTTACCAGGTCTATTGTCTTATGACATATGCTATAAATAACCTGAGTGTATGGACTTGCAGGTAACAGGGTCTCTTCCATTATTTTCATGGATGCTCATTTTGTTTTTGCAGGTCTGTTTTAGAGCTTTATATAAGAGAAATGCCATATTTTCTTTTGAAATGTTAAGCAAAATGCTATGCTGCCATCTTTTACTATAGTTTCTGATAAAAAAAACAAAAAGGGTTATAATCATTGTTATTATATATGAAGTTTTCTTTAAACTTTAAAATGCAAATTCCCAATTTTATTTTGAACATTTTAACATCAAAGTATTTATTTTTAAAGTACAGTTATTCAAATGTCTTATTTACATAGTTAATGATACTTTACTTTAAAACTGTTTATTTTTCTGGCTAACCTCTGTTTCCAGATATTGGTTTTTTTAAATATTTGTCACAAGAGGTCTGGCCTATGTTCTATACATCTCATCTCACAACAACATTTATTATTTGATTAAATTTTATTAAATGTATTCTTCAGAACAACTTTGCATATTTTCTAATTTAGTTTTTTTGTAAGGGTAATAAAATTCAAGACACTGAAGTAATCCATCATTTTTATATAACAAGAATTTTTTTTCTTGCATTTGTATGAGGGAATTTTCTAGAATGTGCATCCATAAAGGAAAGCCAAGGAATATCTGGTGTGTAACCACGAGCAACAAAAGATTGTTACCTTATTGAAGATTTTATTTGTCCATTTGCTTATGTTCCTTGTTTGCAGAACTTTTGATGTTAACTTTCATAGTTTTTATTGGTTTTGCCTCAACAGGTAAAATGATTTTGAGTTACAATAGTGGGGGTTTTTTTGGTCTCTATAAAAAAAAAATTTTTGATAACCTAATTTTTACCATAAATGATATATATCTGTTCCCTGTCTGCATAGGGAAGGAATGGACATGGCTCTGGAAACCATGGTTAGTGTGAAGTAGCCAGTGTCAACTAAATACAAGTCTCTACTAGAAATCTTTCTTTTGTGGGGGGAGAGGAAACCAGAGCATCCAGAGAAAATCCACAGGACCAGCTGGTGAAGATGGCTGAGAAACTCACAAAAGTACAGCAAACTAAGTCAGTCCTGACTGGGATTTGAACTTGTTCAGAGCCTACCACTAGACTATTCATCTTTCTACACAAAAGATTTTGATATGAATGTAAACTTACTGCAATAATCATGAAATTTAGGGAATCTAACTCATGGTCCAAGACCACTAGGATGTGCTCATGAACAAATTTATTCAGACTGATAAATTCCACTTTTCTGGAATTCATCTTTCCCAGTACCTGTATCTTGTCATCATGGTTGTTTGTATCTGGCCAGAGGCCCTTAAATTTAAATGGATAACTTTGGAAACACTTGAATGACCTTGGCACTGACTGAGTGCTTTCTCATGCTAGTAGGTGACCTGCACTTGTCATGATTTTATTTACCTTAATTTAATGTAATTTACCTTTATCAACCTATTTATTTTTAATTTTATATTTATTACTTGTCAGTTTCATATCCATTTTTACCTGGCTGGCAAATTTGGTATCTTTTGGCCATTTTGTTTGTATTCTTGGATTTTGCTATTACTGTTTCTTTTTTTAACTTGGTGTATGACAACTTCACTTCTTGTGGATGTTATTTCTGTAGCAGCAATAGGTGTTCTTTATGTTCGGACTCTCATCTCATGTTGTGATATTTTCTGTTTGACTGGCAATGTTTTTTCTACTCATTTCTCCACTTTTAAAATGTTTACTCAGCAGTCTAATGGGCAGTCTTCATCACCATTCTGTGGACATCGTCTTTTTCCAGGAATACTGCTGTTACTGTGTCAATTGAATGATATCAGATGCGACATCCTTAGAGCTATCTTTAGAAGTTACACCTATGTTTACTCCTTTACTAGTGGTTCACCCACCTCAAAACATTTCTTTGTTGTAGTTGGTTGCTGCAGCTAAACAACTTTTTTTATATAGAGTTTAGTAAAATCATCTGCAAAATATTCATGTACAATCGCATTTTTCCTGCAATCATCAATTGTGACTTTTCACTTACAAGCCTTTACCTATGATGCCTAGTTTTCATAACATAACAGTAGTGAATTTAGTTACTTTCTCAGCTCTTACTGAGCCTCCAGTTCATTGGTAGGTGACTTCTTGTTATCAGGTCTTGTCTTGCCAGCTGTCGCTGCACACTCCAAAATGGACTTCCCTTCTGCCTTTCTTTGTACATTATCAGCTTTGCTATAGCAGGGAAACATCCACAGCAACTTTTTTACCTCTGGGTAGTTTATCAAACGATTTAGTGCAGCCTGGTGACTGACTACCATCTTTCCTAATACTTCCAACTACCTCAATTATTCTCTGACAACTTTATGAATATTTTTTCACAGCAATTTTTCTGCAGCAGTAAACAAAGCATAACTATGGAAGTGGAGATTTTGCTCTTTTCCTGTAGTATTTGTTACACATGAAAGCACCAGGTGACATGTGAACCAATTTTTAACAGGCAGCTTTTATAAAAGACTTGAATGGTTGAATACATTTTTGATTCACCATATAAAACATTTGTAAGAGAAACTTTTCATATTTAATGAACATTTTACCTTATCAGCTTTGCCAACATTTTCCAAAGCACTAAGAAATGGAAAAAATTATTTCCTAGTTTAATGTGTCCAAATTGTGGATGTTTCTGAGAGTTTCTTAGTTTATCTGCTTGTATCTTTTCCTTTGAGGAATTTGAAAAGTAAAAGATTAAATAGTTTTTATATTTATGAATAAGCATTCTCATTTTGTTTGTGCTGCTTCATATTTTAATAGTATTTTTAATTTAGTACTGTAGCTCTTCATAAATTGTTCTTTCAAGGCATCATCCAGATCACACCAATATATACTTCCCTTTAATTCTTAGGCCTGTTCTCAGTTGCTGAGGAGATAGGGTCACTCAGAAGTCAGCAGCCAATATGGCTGGGTTTATGTGCTGGAAGAAGTGCAAGCAATTTCTCAAAGAAACTTGTGCTAATTTAGCAGCCTGTAATTATCAGTGATCTTGTTGAAATCAATTATGAGTGGTGTGTTGTCCCTGTCAAAGGTTAGCTGTCTTCCTGGTTAAATTGAAGGCTGACACACTCTTGACTCCAGCAGCAGTCTCGATCAATAGAAAGGTATTGAGAGGAAGGGTATTTTGTTTGAAGGTTATCAGACTTAGTTGGCAGAAGTTTTGTATTTTTTAAAGACACTACCAATAAAATTCACTTAGTGTTAAATATTCAAGACTAAGACCATTAAGCTAAATCAATAAAATTTCTATTTTAAAAAAAATCCATCCTGGCTGTTGGGTGATACTTGTAAAGTTTACTTAGAAAACATAAACTACAGTAGATATTGATGATTTTTTTCTGTTAACTTCATTTGTTTTTTTTCTAAAATTTTATTTTACTTGATGCCAAAGTTTCTTTTTCCCTGCAAGGATGTTTGTATATATGTCTGTGTATGTGCGTGTGACCTTGTTATTCTGTGCTCTAAATTATTTCTGAAAACTGCTACTGGACTTAAATTTTCTGTAGTGCTTAGACATTCTGAATTATTTCCCTGCTCCTCTCCATCTTGTATTGACAGAGAACTTGGAGTGTTCTTGTTAGCATTAAAAATCATGTTTTTATTAGATTTTACGCAGCTACAAAAGATAACAGTAAACAGTTTAATCAGATTAGGATACATCTTGTAGGTATGGTCTGCTAGTAATGAATTAATCCAGTCTTTTCTTTAAAGGCTCTAAAATGCAAGCTTACTAATTAGATTTATCACATCAACATCACTTTGAAAGTTACTAATGTTGTGGTATACGCAATTTTATTTGGAGAGCCCTGTAGCAGTTTCCTTTGTTGGTGAGAACTTGTATGTCTGCCAGGCATCAAAACTATTGACCTTCTGGACAATATAGTGCAATAGGCTGACCTTCATTTGTTTTATTGCCTCTTGTCACTTCAGACTAATAAGCAAGCATCTGTATACATTTCTTGTTGAACTAAAGTGTCTTTGGAGTTTTATCAACAGAAATCTCTTCTCATTGGCATTACTACCTAATCAGACACTCATAGCAACCAGTTTCTTGTAATTTTATACTTGTAGTGTTGCAAGAGTAAACTGAACATCATTAATGGAAGTTTGTATATATGTATTTTACCATCAATGTTGTTTTGTAGCGGCTTTGGCTTAAATGACTTTCCTAAATTGCATTTTTTTTAGATAATGCATAAAGATAGTCTATTTTAATAATAGATTATGTGTGTTAAAAGCCCAAAATGTACATTTGAAACATTTAACAATAAAATTATATATAGTAGCTTTGTAAGCTTTTCTGAAAAGTTTCCAAATTGGAGAGACTACATTAATTTCTTAATATATTTGTAATCATACAGAATGTGTGATTTTAGCATCCAAAAAATTAGAAACTTTATGATGTTTAATTATTGAATATGTTCTGTAACTCTGGCTTCAAACCAGTCTTTGTACGGCTGGAAGAAAGGTTATGATGGTCATTGCTAGTTGGCTGGCAATGTTGTATTCATGAGATTGTGGTTTAATCTGTGTGTGATTAATTACACAAGCTCTTCGCATTACAAAATTAATTCTGAGAAGATGCAAGAGTTTGAAATACTAAAAAAAAAAAAAATCAATGAATGTTACAAGATTTATGTATTAAAGTTTAACTTTATCTATATATTTTTTTTAGAAAGTGCCATTTTTATAGAATATCTACCATTCAGCCATTGCTTCATAATTAACCCATTCTTCTTTGTCATATTTTTTTAAGATACTGTATTAGCAATTGAGTAGAGCTCATCAGTTTTATTTCTTTTTCTTCATAAAAATATATTTACTATTAATATAAATTATTCTTTTGAGATTCATGAAAACTTTGAGAGGAATTTTACTTCACACTCAGTTTATTTGTTAGCCAGTTGTTTGTACCACCTTAATTTTTCTACATCCTGTGGTTCTATATCAGTGTCAGGTTCCATTTGCTAAGTGGTAATTGATGTGCTCTGTGTACTTTAGCAACTGTAAGGTGAATCTTAAACCCATTTCCAACTTTACCTTTGTATGTAGTGTTTTTTTGGATTTATTAAGCTTTATGTAATGCCTCTAGAGGCTTTGTAATGCATTAATTAAATTTAAGTGATAAAAGAAAATTCTACATAAATTTACAAACATTTTCTATGAAAAGTGGCTTGTGAGGACACTTCCTGCAGTTGGTTGCTCATAACTACCAAATTGTAGCAGGTGTTAACAGAAGCATACAACCCGAGTTTTCAAATTTTGCTATGGTGTGCCACTTACTCTGTGATATAATCTGTTTTACCTGTATATAAACCCACAGAGCTGTCTGTCTGCAGAGATGCTTGCAAAGTGTTTCTCTCCAAGATGTTATTTTTTTAAATTGACTTGGTTGTTTCAATGTTACACCATTGTAAGTGCTCTCCAATGGCAGAATCTGCAAACCCCATATGCATACTTCTGTTAACATTTATGGCTGCAGGAAGTAACTTTATGGTCACCCAGTACAAATGAGATCAATAGATAAAATACTATCATTGTCATACTAGTAAGTTGTTGCTTTTGCTTTGTTAAACACTAAATACACTTATGGAAAATGTTAAAAAATCTTATTAAGTTAAATGCCTTATAAAACAAATTTAGAAATTTTAAAAATCTATCTACTTCATGCTTTTTTTTTTTTTTTTTTGCAGTTTGATCTCTTTCTCAGTGTTCCTAGCACTGATGATTATCTCACCCACCCACCCAGAGTACAATATACATATCTCTGAGATTCTTGGCACTAGCATTTTTCAAGTTAATTTGATGGTTTGCTCACTACATATACTGAAGATAGATCACCTCCAAAATGCCAGTCATGCTCTTATAAATTAACTTTACTTAAAAAATAATAATAATAGTCAGATGTGACTTTATCTATCCATATCTGTCTAAATAATGGTTTAGACATGAGAGAGAGAGAAATCACAGGCTCACTCTTCAATTTAACAGTCAGATTTTTCAGTAGCAGATGTAAAGCATTTGTGAATGTGTGCACATTACATCTGGATACTGACATGCCCTCTAGTGGCTTTCTCTGATTATAATCATAGCTCTTAGGTACATTATACTGGATCTGTATTACTTCACAATAATCACTTGTTGCAAACATTTAATACATATGCAAAGAAAACTTTCTTTTGTAGTATAGTATGATTTAAAATATAAAATCTCTACACTTATAGTGCAATATATTTTAAAAGCAAGGTATTTTTATTTATTTGTTTACAATATTATAAATGTCACATTATAAACTATCATTTTTAAATCATAGAGTTAAGAAATAATAACAAAAAAATATATTTAGAAATCTTTAATAACATTTACAGATTTAGTCTGTGAGCCAGGTATGCAAAGATTTTAAATTAATAAGTTATGACATTATAAAGGTTGGGTACAATACCTTGACATGTAGACAATGACATCAAATGGCAACATCTCATGAGCTAGTGCAGGCCTGTGAAACTTTTTTGTATCACAACATAAAATAGAGAAAAGAGTAATTTTAAAAAGTATTTTTCTACTTGTTGTTTGTTTCTTCCATGGCAACTCAACAAAAGAAACTTTGTTGTTGTATTTTAATGGTACTATATAAGATACAAAGCATTTTTTAGCTCTAATAGATTATACTTTAGAGAAAAATCAGCTTCATTAAATAACTCTGACAGACTTCAGGTTGATGGTTTGAGATGCTTGTATGTGGCATGAACAACCACACCTAGATTTCTAAAATAATAATGTGGACACGAAAATAAGCTGCTTGAATTCTAGGGAAAAAAAGGAAAATATCCCCAACCTGTGTCGTCACTTTCTCTAGAATTAGGAGCAGAAGCTTTTGAAATAAAAGTTTACACAGATCTGAAGGCATTTGACATTTTGATTAGATCAAGCATTTCTAGCTTATATGGTATGAAGATATTTTAATACACTTAATAAAATATGAATCTCACAGTCTGGCAGAAGGAAGTTACTATGGTGGATAACTATTTTCTCCTCCTCTGGATGGTGGTTTGTTTTTTTCAGGATATGAAAATAAACCTTTTGTGAACTTTTTGTTTGTATGCATTCATCCATACAACTTAGTACCACTATATTAGCACTTTTTAAAATGTATTTGTATATGAGACCAGATAAACTGCCTATTAAAGTCAGTCAGTAATGTTATTAACTTGTTGGTGCAGTAAACAATTGGACGATTCCAAGTGTAAATGGTTTTTCATTCAAAAAATAAAAATAATATATGTCAACCATATCTAGAAGGGAGTTTTAGTCTGCCCAGCTTTCACGAGGATATCCTGACTGGCAGTTAGGTTTGCTTTTCCTGTGTTTTAAACACACAATGCATGTTTTATAAACATTAGCAATAGTGCGAAGCTTAAATGTAGTCACATGTGGTTCCCACATAGTCTTTTTTTCCCATGTAAATTATCTCTCTCTCACAGACACAGAGAGAGAAAACAAATCCTTCAAATTTCATTTTTAGTAGATGTCACAAATTAACTATAATTAAAACTTGCAAATAGAAAAAAAAGACTCTCAACCAGTACATACATATACATATATATAGGTACAACTTGTTTTTTTTTTTAAAGTACTTGAGAAAACAAACAAAAACACATTATTTATTATTATTATTATTGCCATTCTTTTCTCTTTTTTTTGTTTAGCTACAAAAAATGTTTGATTCCATCATAAATAGCAGAAATTCTCAGGCCAGATTTTCCCATACAATCTTATCCACTAGATGGCAGGTACTGAATCATTTTACAATCAGTACTACTAAGCAACCAGTTTTTCCTTTAATCAGTGGACATTATTCATAAAATTAAGATTTATTTAAATGAAAGGTTTTCAGGTTTCTTTAAAAAAGTTTATTTTTTCCCCCCATTGGAGTGTCAGTCAGTCAAACATCCCTGACGGATCTTGTGTGGTCTTAGTAAGTCACAAGGGGATTTAGGGCTTTTTTTCCTGGTAACTTTTACAGTTCTAAGATTGTTAAGGTTAATAACCATACAGGAGTAAGGTCTGGAGTGTCTATAATTGCCCAGTAGTAATGCAGATTCATGAAATATTTTAGCCATGTATGCTTGATGAAGCTCCGAGTTCCACAAAATCAGTAGTCATCCCTTTCTCCAGCTGCCTCCACTAACATATTACAAGTTGTGGCAAACCATAAAATACTTCAGTGCCATTCCAAGCTAGCTATAAATCCCACCCCCCTATAACACTTTTTGCATAATTTTTGTTTGAAGCCTTATAAATTGCTACCATAAAATTTCCCTAACCATTGATCCTTATTCAGAATTCAAGACCACACTTCCATAAAGAACAGCACAAATGAGCTTTTTATGGGATTGTAAAACTCGGTTTTTGCTGATAACAAGAAAGTCATAATTGATTGGAGACTCACAGTAAAGTGCATTTTTAAAGAATATTAATGACAAATAATAGATTTTTTTCTTAATAAATAGTTTATATTGTATGTAAACAGCAGCAGCCCATTTCTCTACTGGAATGGTCATGATTTTATAACCAGTTGAAATTATAGATCCTGATCAATGAAATAAATTTAAATCATGAAGACTTTAAAAAAAATATATATATCTGTCCTCAGGTAGAAAAAAGTTGATATGTGAAAGGGAACTATGGGGAATACAGATTTTCTTATGATAATATCTAATTAATCTCTAATGCATAAATATAGTTTCCCACTTGGTTATCTCTCATTTTATTTCCAAGAATTTTTTTTAAAATAGATTTAGAGAACATTGCAGGAGTCTCCAATGTACAGATGAAATGGTATGGCATTTACCAACTTCTACATCTAGAATGTGAAGACTTTTCTGCTCAACTTTAATTAGAAACATACTGGTCAATAATTTTATCTACTTTTCCATCAGAAAAACTATTTTTTAAAAAAAATATTTCAGTGACCAATTACTGAACATCAAATATTACAAGTCGAAAAAACTGGTTTATTATTTAACTAGATACATGAAACTCTCTCCCATATTGCATCTTGATCTGTTCATTTGCTTTTTTGCAAATTTGTTTATTAGAAGAGATCATTGAGATTAGACTCTCAGGGCCAGTTAAACTGGTAGTAGTATTACCCAACTGATTACTTGTAAAATTAGGATTTTAGAGAAATTTTTTTAAGATTAAAACAAAGGGCTGTGTCTGTTTAGATGTAGTTTCACATACAGTACACACGAAGGTTGCAATTTAGAAGAAATTAACTGTATCTGATATATGGAATATAATCTGGTAAAAGCAAAACTGGCTGAAAGTATACTTCCAGATCAGGCTACTGATAAAAATACTATAATTATTTTAGAGGTATCAAGATAAAAGTTTTCATTGAAAACAAAACAAAAAAAAATATTTGCAAAGGAAACTGAATCAACTCGAGCATATTTTGTCCACTAACAGAATCAAAGCAAAATTATGCTGGGTTTACCTAACCCTGCTGCCTAGTCAGTTAGGGTTAAAAGTAGAAGCTGTGTCTTGGCTTTTTCAATTATTCTGTCACCTGATGCCAGTGGCTAGTGAATTTGGTGTCACATCTGAAGCCTACATGTAACTTGGCTCTTCAGTACTTTTTTCAGATACAAGGAGAATTACCAACTAAGATAAAACCACCAAAATTTTTAAGTTTTATTTGTTGCATAAAACTTTCCAAAGACCATTTCAGCTTCATTAATTAGATTACTAGTTTTAATTATGGGATACCCCCCTCCCCTCATTTGCATTATTTAGCCTGCCAGCAAATTGTTACACTAACTACATGGTCATTTTTAAAGCCAGACAAAATAGTTTGACAATGTAGCTACATTGTCATTCTAATTATTTTTATGTGTATTTTAATTTTTTTGTAGGACCTATTACAGACTGATAGTGAAGATGAAGGAGAGAGTGAATCCTGTCCACTGCTGGCTGCAGAGCTACTAAATGGAAAGGAATACAGCACTGACCACAAGATGGGCGTAGTAAGGTTTGGAAACACTATAGCTCTTGAAAATTCCCCAAACACTGGAGAGTTTAATAATATAAATGAAGAAATCAATTTATTGGAGATTCCTGAGGAAGAAGAAAATGTAGAACCAACCAATCCATCATCACCAGTTGACATTTCTCAGTTTGAACAAGGAGTTGAGGAAACTGCTGCTGTAGGTTCAATTAATATCGGACTCACTCAGTCAGATTCCAGTTTGTCCTCTAACAATAAGTATTACTGCTATGGCAACCAAGCTGAATATGCCGGCGTTTGTGAGTGTTGTGACTTTACACCAAATAGTGGCAGTAACTCACTGCAAACTCCTAGTGAAATTCCATTACTCACAAATCATGTTGTTATGGATAGTTTGGAAAATAATTTCAGTGGTCCATTGCCGGATGCTTCAGATATTGTCATAGTGTCATCTAGAGATGGGCGACGAGATGGTGAGAGCATTTGCACTGAGAAGAGTTTAGATAGTTGTAATGGATTGTCTGATTCAGAAAATTCAACAAAGGAGTTTAATGAAATGGAAGAACTGCAGTGGAAAGATGCAGATGAACGAACTGCACTGGTTTCCCAGATGGAGTTACTACCCCAGGGAGGATGCTGATTTGGAAACTGAGTGATCCAAAAGTTCTTTCCTCTATGGGCCTGTTTATGGATAGAACAGAGACTATGGATCTGGTTGCATGAAAACAATGCCAACTGAATGTTGCTTACTGTTCTGATTGATTCAATTGTGCACAATCCTTCAAGTTTAACCGTTCTATCCATAAATACACTTTTGTACAGTTAAAACATTTGTTGCCATTGTCTCAGGAAAAGAAAAGGTTGTTAGATCTGTGATGGAGACTGTTGAAATATTTCTAACCTTTCACTTTTTATTTGTTCATGTTAGCATAAAGTTATGTGCATGAGAGAGAAAAGCAACACTTTTATCATTGGCTGGCCACTTTATCAAGGCCCATATCTAATAATGAATTGGGCCACCTTTTGCCCAAATAATAGCCATGGCATATTTCCCCCATTCGTCATTAATACTGTACAAGAGGTGGGCAGGGGATCATGATGGCAAAATACGTTTTTCCAATTTATCCCACATATGCTCAATTAGATTAAGATCTGAGGATTGTACTAACCATGGAAGATGCCTGAAATCTCTCATGCTCCTCAAACCACCAATGCATAAGGTGGACATGGTGGATGGAAGCATTATCACCTTTGAAGTAGCTGCCCATCAGGGTACACTTGATTAAATGCCAAAGTTTACCTTAGCATCATTTTCATTCTGCTTCCTAAAGGGACCAAGGAGCCCAGGGTATGCTAGTAAAACATGCCCCAAACTGGACAGTTAAGTCAAGCAAATTGTGTTAATCATCAGACCACATCTCTTTTCATGTTAGTGACTAATCAGTGGTTTACACAAGTCTCTTATTGCCATAGACCATTCGTCACAAGGTACAGCTGGAGATGGGTGTGGATTGCCTTGCATTGAGTGTGTCTGTCAATTGGACTCTACTATCTTGTCTAACCACCTTTTACTATTGCTGATAATTCATTGGAGTTTATCTATTTGGTACTGTGGCGCCTTCTAAACATATATCCATTATCATATATAGTGTTGCAAGGATCATCTGTCTCTTCATGTGGTTAACCTAAATTTTATCCACAGGTCAGGTGCAAGTCTGAAAGGGTGCACTGTTCCTAATAAAGTGGCCAGCCAGCATATCATGGTCATTTTAAGAGTGAATACTACAAACGCATGCCACAGGTTCTCAATGTAGTTTTTTTTTTTCATTTCAGACCACCTTTTTATTTTAAAATTTACAAGATTAGTCACTGTAGAAGTTTGAAAGTGTTCAGTCTTCTGATTAGCTTTTGATCTATTTGAACTTATATTACCTTCAGTCTTTAACAAGCTTTACCATTGATCTGCACTGTATTAGTCAGGCATTTTTACTATTATTGAAAATACAATGTGTGAGCAATTTAATGATCTTAGAGACTTTTAAAATGAAAACCAAAAAATATACTTTGTTCAACATTTTTCTTTTGACTAAGTGATTACAGCCACATTTCAGAAATTGGAAAAAGGAAATGTCATTTGGTTAACATTATTACTAAAATGAATTTGATATATTTCTCCCTTTCTTTGGATGTCTCCCCACTAGCTAATGCATGTAATCAGTAGAAGTGCTTTACTCCTGAACCATTTTGGCCTGTATAACAATTTTGATAAAACAAAATATTTATTTTTTAAAAAAAGTAAAATAATACACACACAGAAGAACAATAAAAAAAAATTGTTTTAAAAGCTTAAGAATATGATAGGATCACCCTTTAGATATTTTTGTCAGGGTAGGAATGCTGTTAAGAGAGAATCACTGCCCAAATTAAATTTTGTAACTGTGATGGCGGATTTCATATTGTTTTAACAAAATAGTTACAAATTTATAATTCATGCATAATCTGCTTTCTAATGTACAAATTCTATCCCCCCATTTTTTTTCTTTTCATTTGTCTAACTTTGCTTTGTTTCAGCAGAAATTCTTGTATATAAATGGGAGCATTCACCTCTTTCACTTTGTTGTATGAGAAAGGGGAGAACTATTTTTAAAAAGCCATCTGTTAGAAGTGTTTATGAATAGAGTAGGGATAAAATAAATCTATGCTGGAGCAACATTTGAAACTTCAAGATGGCTTTTTAATGTTAAAAGATAAGCCAACAACATGCAAGTTAGGGACAGATAAGTGATTCCTTTCAAAGATGTAAATACATGAATATTCAGCAAAAGAAGTATATACATATTGTACCCATATTTTTCAAAAAGTGTGGTGTCATGAAATGTTAGAACGAACAATTGCAAGCAACTTGGCATAAAATCTGAAATTTTGTTTTGCATAGTTAAAACAGTTTCCTCTTTACAGATGAGCATGTACTTCCAATTGCCCAGACTAAGTGAAAGGCTTCATATGAAGATATGAGCAGCAGTACAGGTAGGGTAGTCAGCCTTTTAGAAGAAACCAATTTGACTACGTACCAGCATAAAACATTTCAACACCACCAAAGAGTGTGATAATATAATATAAAGACTAAATATACAAATAACTATCTTGAAATTTCAGGAATGATTACAAAGATTCAAAAAATTGTAAAGAACAAAAATAGGTTAGATAATGAGTTTAGAGAGTCTAAAAGGCACATTAAACAAAAATATCACAGGAGGGGAGGGGGGACTGCATCATGAAAATGTTTGAATGATGACAGCTGCAGACAAACAAACTTGCTGCCTTTAAAACAAATAAAACCATTGGAACTGGTCATGAAGTTCTGTAGGTCAGAGCACAGCTAAGTTATATCCATTGATGGAGCCTCAGTTTAAATATCATTCACTTTGTTTTTTGGCATATGTATTTATAAATCCTCAGGAAGCATAGATGTAGGTAATAGAGGCAGATGTTATAACTTCCAGAATTGTTTTGAACATTAGATAAATATTTTAAAAATTGCCTGTGAGAGTAAGTAACATTGATAATACCTACATTGAATCAAAATGAATAGTAGTAAGAAACCTTTGCAATACACAAAATGGCTGAGCTGCTGAGTAGTTCACTAGAAATAAAACCCAATACCAGAACCAAGAGTTGTCACAAAACTTAGTCTAACATGTAGATCTAAGTGTTATCTTTCACTTGCATGTGAATGTACCAGTTCATAATGGTGGTCCAGCACTTTTTTAGTGCCTCCTTGAATTTGGCCCTAAATTGTTGAATGGCTTCTTCCTCTGAGTAGTTGAGGGCCAAGGTGGTTTTTAGGTAATCAACATCCTTTACACAGGTGAGCTCAGGAATTCCTGAGGAAAGCATCATCATGAATAGTGTGACCAACAAGTGGCCTTTGCTGCGAAGTATTAGGTAAGCCTCCTCACAACTTTTCTGGAAACTAAAAAATATTATTTTGAAATGAATGTTCACAGCCTCTTTAGAAAAATTCTGAGTGCAAAACTAAATGCTAAGTAATAGTCCATTTGTAATCTAGGGGAAATAACTCATGATCAATAAATACAATTTAATATGTAATAGCAGAGTAACTGTCCATTCAATTTTAAACAAACAATATGGACAAATGTAATTTGTTTATGAAAAAGAATCCATGCATCATACAATTTGTCCAATTATTCTTGCTTCATAAAACAAGCGATTACCATGGTATTCTTTTGTAAATCATCAGTTGTCTTCTGAAAGACTGATTTTAAAAGTCCCCCACCACAAATAATTATTTGGTATTACCTCTGTAATAATAATTTTACAACCATCTTACACTATGTTAGCAGGAATTGGTTGACTGTTTAAACATGCTGGCAGACAATAAATTAGTTTTTTTCTATAAACGTTTATTGGTATGTTGCAAGGGATCTAACTCTGTCAGCATGTTTAGTGCCTATGATAAACTTGATACCAAATGGCTGGCCCATTTTGGTGTTAAACAGAAAGTACAAAACAAATACACTTGTTAAAACTAATGATAGCTGCAGTCCATGTAATTACATAAAGTACCCAGCCCTCAGATATCTGAGGAAAAATGGCGAGAAAGTGTCAATAAACCTTTTTATCATTAAAGTAAAAGATGTACTTTACAGTGCACTAATACCTTGTATCCGACAAGTAGATCAGCTACATCTGTAAAGGTAATATAGTAGTCAAGAGATCTGGTGATTAGTCACCAGCTGTATTGCATGTATGATTGAATAA
This sequence comes from Nautilus pompilius, assembly GCA_018389105.1. Lineage (NCBI taxonomy): Eukaryota > Metazoa > Mollusca > Cephalopoda > Nautilida > Nautilidae > Nautilus > Nautilus pompilius. The sequence goes on from JACATO010000317.1 coordinate 4,331,216, forward strand.
AATTAAGGAAAGAGGAATTTATTAATAAATTAAAGGAGGTTTATGTCAACTAGTGAGTTCAGAATGCATATATTTGCTGAAAATTAGGCTCAAGGATCTCTGCAGTATTATAGACCATTTGTACATATTCTCTGATTGCAGAGATATTTTTGAAGTATGTATGAACTGCACCTAATCAGCCAATCTTTTTAGATATTTTTTGGTGGGAAAAGAATCAAAATTATTTCTATTAACAATTGCATTTGAGCTCCAAAAAAATTGGCAGGGTTCTGATAAAACTATGCATGAGAATCTGATTACCATATCCTGACATTTGATCAAAAAAATTTTCAGAATAGTGATAGCATAGCATATTTTAGTTCTAAGTGCTTGGGTATAAATGAACTGCATTATGTACAGCAGCCCAAATTATTATTATTTAAAGAAAAGAATAAAAACCTTAACAATTATTAAATTTTTTTTCTAAAAAAATCTATTATGAATGCTGTTGGAAAATACTAATGGGTAGCAATGAATTTAAAAACTCCAGACTTTCAAGAGGCAGTTTAACATCAGATTTAGTACTTGTTTTAGATATCAAACTTACAAAAGGAGAGCAGTTCCCTAAAAATCTGTAACTATGAAAACCTGTAAGAACAAAAATTTGCTTGGGAAAATCTTTAGATCTAAAAGATACATTATTTAGTGTTGAATGAAATGAGTTATTTCTGCTACTTTTACAACCCTTATTAAGTTTCTCAAAGTTTTTAGTAAAGCAATTAAAATGAAAAAATTCAGCTAAAAATCTATTACAGAAAAGTGAATGAATTAATGGAAAGGTTCAGCAGATATTTTTCTAGTAACAAATGTAAATATATAGCATTCTCTCATCTTGTAATTCCTATAAAAATTTTAGATGTTCAACTAGATCTGAAAATTTCCTGATTCTTTAACAAATGGACCTTCTGTGCACAAACAACTAACTTTTTTTGTTTTTTTTTTTTACATATCAGGTCACTAATAATTACATTGATGCTTTAGCATATTATCCAATTCAACCTTTTTTTAAAAAAAATTTTAATGGTTTTTCTTACTCCTCAAAATTTTCATCTTGCTGTGCAGGTCCATTTTGGATGACGTAGACAAAATGAGTGGTTAGCACAAAGGGCACCCGCTCCCTCTTCATACCAAACTTGGACTTGAAGTTACCAAGGAAGTGTCCAAAGTCAATATGGAAAAGCTAAAAAATAAAAAAAAGTTGCTTTACTACTGCCAACATATTCTCTGAACAAAAGCCAAATAAGAAATAGTTTTCAAGTTTACCTGTCCAGATGTCTTCACCATGATGTTGTCATTGTGCCTGTCCCCGATTCCCAACACATATGTTAACACACAATAGCCAGCGCAGGAAAGGGTAAACTCTTTGACAGCACGAGCCAAACTGCAATTACGAAAACTCAGAATTACTGGAGTAAATTTCTCTCTCCTAAAAACACATTTATTAGCATCTAGAAACATTACAACTGATGGGAAAAGCAAAAAGGAAAATATTCTAGTTTTTAAAATGATGTGATCAAAATTCCAACAAACTACTTATAATGCTTTTCCTTATGTATTTTCTAAAAGTTGTGTGCTATACATATTTTCAAATGTTTGTGTATTACTGTAGCACCTGGGGGGGTCCAAATTTCAGTTTTAGGTACTTCAGAACCTGGGAAAAGTTTTAAGTTACCGCATGTTGACCTAAAGCAATCTTTTTCCCATGTAGTGCCCAGTACCACAGCTAGTACAATAATAAATTAACTTAAATAATAATTATATTTTTTCTTTTAAAAATGTAAACTATTAATGCAGAAAACAGAGATTCCAGAGCTTAAGCAACAATTATTTACATTTTTGTTACCATCTCAGATCTTTAAAGATGTGCTGATTACTTATCTATTAAAATATAGTAAATATCTACAACAGATTTTAGGACAACAATCTATTGCTGCTTAAATATTTAAAATAACTTTCCTCAAACAATGATAGAAGTTGCCAAAAAAGATAAGTACCAAACCATTTTGTCTCCATTTCAGATTACTTTTCCAAAGATGTCATGAAGGATTAATAAATTAATTTTATATTGGACCAGAAAAACACTTTCACTTATTTCAAAAAAGCTTTATAAATGAGCGTCATCTACATCTAAGACTCTCCTCCCTCCCTCTTGAAATATTTAAGCAAACTACAATTTCACAAACTGGAACATATGTTTAATCACCCAGTATGATCAGATTATTAAATTTAAAATTGCACACAAGATGTAACATAAAATGTATAGTATAGAGATGTCAGGTTGTCATCTGTTATTAAACCTATTCATTACATGCATGTGCACACACTTTAAATATGAACTATGTTAGTATAGAGGTATGTTACATCTTATTGAACATTAATCACTGTTTTCTACATACCTTTCTTCTGTTTTGTTGTGATATCTCAACCACTCATAGATTGACCTCTTGTCAAATGAGCCTTTATCATACCACTTCTGGATGTTGGCAATGGTCTCAGACTTCAGAACAACTTCAATCATACCAGTTTCTGGTCCAGTGCAAATGCAGCCATATGGACTCATTCTGTAAACCATATTAGTTTGTTCTTTGGTCAATTTTCTACTAAAATTATGTGCTTGCATTTAAAATGCTGAAATATTTCAAAGTGTATAACCAATAACATTAATAAATACATTTTAAATACAGTTAACATACAAAATTCAGAATATTGACCATGACATCAAACTGTTTCAGCTATTATATTCAAAGTAGAAAATAATATCTTCCTTACATGGTGATTAATGCCAGTAAGAATATGTAGATGGCTTGAAGAAATGAAACAGTAATAAAAGTTATAAAAATAATATGGTTTGTGCACATTTTCACACTACATAGCTACCTACAGCACATAGTGCCCTTGAGTGCATCACACAGTCATTATTTTACTGTTCCAGAAATGACTGGTAATTATAGAGTATAATACCTCAAATCCAAGCCTTGCTCCTGCCAAATACTATCAACAATTTGGATGATCTGAAGAGTTAACATGTCCTGGCGGAGATCTGCAACATATAATTAAATAAAGAAGAGAGATATGAATAAAATTAGGTTCATATACATATTTTATACCACACACACACACACAGAGGATGACCATAAAACTACTTCCTGCATTGCAGATGATTGCTTATAACATGTAAACACAAACACACATTAACAGAATTGTGCATCCACAGGGGATCATGGGAAATACATTCATAGACTTTGCAAATTTTGCCACATGGCATCATGCTAAAACAACCAATTCAATTTTTTAAAAAAAAGGTTTCTTCAGAAATCAATGTATAACTGTAACAGAAAACCTTACAAGATTGTTTCATTAAATCTGCTGGTAATTCAAATGACAACATCTACTGTCATTCTTAATAACAGCTTCCAGGCTACATGCAAATGACTACTGTAGACGGTAAGAATGTATCACTGAATATTGGTCTAAGATCAGCAGTTGTCCATGGATAGTCACAGCACAATATTTTCACAGTTCCATAACCAGAAATACATGTGAAATCTAGTGACCAAATATGTAGAAATTCCTGAAAGCACTGTATAGCTAGTTTTTCACATCAGATATAACATCACATAGTGTAACTGTTGCTGTCAGTGGTCAAATTTGAAACTCTGGGAATGCATCCCAATGACCACCCCACCAAACAAGGGACTTCCATTAACACGAGTTCATGGCTGGACAGTCCAATGTAAGGATGATTTTTGCCCGAAGGAATGTCACAATGACTCTAGTCCTGTGTGGCTCGGTACTGCTCTCCTGTAACAAGGCAGTGAGAGTTGTTGATGAAGAGGCAGGACTATTGGTCCAACAATTTCATCCAGGTATCTCTAGTCAAGATGATTCCTTCCCACAGTCCCCATATATGATGCTACAAAATTGTTTTGATGTCGAAATGTACTGTGTAGCAAGTAAAACAGATACATTGTGCATGAAATAGAAATTTTTTTATTATCCATGCACAGTGTGAAATACAGAACATGAAGCAAGTGCTTCTTGCGATGATGAGTTTTTCCAGTCGTGTAGCTAAAATGAAGGTATGGCAGATTGCATAGATGTCTGTGTAGACAGGGGTGTTTTCAAGTAACAGTATTCTACATAAAGCAATGTGGATGAACATCTAAAAAATCATGCCAAACAACAATGGCATGCACTTTCTTCCATGCCAACATACATGTCAGAAAAATCCAAAATAAACCAAATTTCATCAGATCACTTGCTGCCATCAAAACCAATGATGGCCCAGTGCCAAGGCTAATTAATCATGAAGTGTCATTTTCTGATGGTTTTTATCTGGACATTTAAGTCTATCTGACTGCTAGATCTTAGTAGCAGTAACTATGCTATTCTGTAGAGTTATCTTCTAATCATTCTTTCATCATTAGTATCTGTACAATGAGAATGAGCTTTGCTGCCCTGTTACTGATGTCACCAGTCTGGAAATACTGTAGATGCTGGCTGCAGACTTCTTGATTGTTTGTCTTGCATTTCAGCAGAATACTGCTGTTCATATTTTATACTGAACACAAAATTAGATTAGACAGAACTGTCAATTGTGACATAAGATGAATTATTAGCAGTCAAGTGCTAATGAAGAAAGTATGCAACAGAGAGTTAGGCCTAGAGGTTGGTTCATTTAATTCCATTAAATCTTCTAATCTGCTGGCTCTGAACTTTCCCACTATTACATAGACAGACAGACATTAAAACAAAAGTCCTGGGCACTACAAGAACATACTCTTGATATCATATAGAGTTAATGCTAAAACACATTTCTGTCAGTTAGAGACCTTTTTTTTAAATAAATATTTTACAGACATACAACACAATAATTTTAGATCTAGTCTAGTTATTTAAAAAAAGAAGCAACAATAAGATATATATACTCAATCATTCATTTTATACACTTAAGACAGTCTATTCAATCTATTAGAGATCAATTCCCAAAACATGGCACATGGAACCACTTATCCATGTTCAACTATACATTTACTATTTTTTTTTTCCATTCAAAGATCTAAGACAATACCTACCATCTCCATTTTTGTAGATAACGTGTACTTTTTTGTCAATTCCAGAGTCATCCAAGTTCTCCCAAACCAGCCACAATGGTCGCTTCTTCGAGTCAAGAAATTTACAATCATTTACACTACAAAAAAATAAATAGTTCTCACAAAAAAACTTAGATAAATATCATCTGATTTTAAAGATAATTAACACCATTAATTCTTCCAGTACCAAAGACAACAATCATCAACAAAAAAGCTAAATTCTAAGATTATAAACTGACTGCTTGTGCTGATGAAACATCTGCACATTCAGGAGAACTTTGCACCATATACAGCTAATATAAATTCAAATTAATTTTCATCCATTTTATGCATAACTCTTTAAATTGCAGAAATAAAATTTATGAACTTAACTAATCTAATTGTAGATAATTTGTTCTACAAGTTTTCATCCTACCATAGATTCTGATAAAAACAAATTTGCCTATAAAAGTAAAATGTGAGAGTTGCCTGTCACCCCCTCCTGTTTAGAAGAGTATACAGAATTGTTTGTATTTTCATTTCCATGAGAGCATTAAAATATTTATTTCGGTTTGCACTTTAACTGACTTCTGAACATTCATTCACAAGCTTTATCATAAACAGAAATCAAAGATCCTGTCCAATGAACATTCATGTATGCAAATAGTAGTGTTAGTCTGACTCACAACATATCCCTTAGCGACCATGTGGCCACCTACCTACTTGTTCCAAGAAATGCATGCTTAATATGCTGCCTATTTCCTACACTGACATTTCTTGAACAAAGCAATCTGCAAAAGAACTATGTAAACAAGACATATAGTACAACTGATTATGCACAAAAGAAAATACACAATGTTGCAATGGGCTATAGACTGTTTAAGAAAAAGAGACTTAACCTTCACTGCATTAAGTGTTCACAAGATAGGCAAAAAAAAAAAAAAACTTTGCACCAAACATGAATGAGAGTTATCACCAACAAAATGATTATTTCATCTAAGATTCCAAAAAGCTTTAGTTCCATCTTAAAGATTTCCTGTCATTCAACAGTAAAATAATATTTAAACATAATGAAAAAGGTCCATTGTCAACTATTAATATTAAGTAATTTTTCAACTATTGTTAAGTTATCTCATCAGTCACATGCAATAATGTAGGTTTTGTTATTATTGTTGGTAACTTGGACCCTCCAAGAATCAAAGACCCAATAAACTGGTCATGGGTTGCCAATCAGAAAAATACTACAACTACACACAGACAAACAAGAGACACAAAACAAATGAACAAGCAAACTACTGGAATACCTGCCAACAATGTACAGTCTAGGTTCACTGCAGCAGCCACAACAATGAGGAAGTACACTGCTTTGCTAACCTATTAGATTGTGCTCTACATATTGAAGATGAAAACTTCTGAATTACCAAGCATACTTACAAATTGACAGACAAAGGAACTACATTTTTTAACTTACATTAAGCCCTTGAGATGCCAGAGGGATGAAAGTGGACTGTGTAGATTAGAGAGAGCATCCTTGTAGGAATTCTGCATCAACGCTTTCTGCATGTCTAGCCGTATTCTGTCTCGAGCTTTCTGAAACATTTACAACCAATATTAACATAAATGACAATCAATATTTTGTTTTACTTTTCACACCTTCCATTTTCTTCTGTTAAAAACTTCTTGATATGTACACATAATATACTTAAAGATACAAATTAGATCTAGTCATGCTCAATATTATTTTTTAACAAAATGGAATTAAAAACAATATAATATTGTTAATTTGACATTTGAAATTATATATAAAAATTAGTTTCAATTTTCCCAATTTAGATTTGATACCTTTTGTTATTCAAATGTGTGACATAAGCCAATTTCTTTCATTTGGTACCATCAGTTTCACATAAAAATCAATAAAATGGTACTTAGGATGATTTGTAGTTAATTTATAATTTAAACAGTTTATTAGGGAAGTTTCCATATATTTTGATATTTTGTAAATCCACAAAATTTTCTCTGAATGTAGCAGTCAAACAGCTAACAGCTTTCTGATAGATCAAAGTGGATTCCAGTTTTACACATTACATGTTTCTATAGCTGTAGATAAAAATTAGTTTCAATCCAACTGTTCTTAAACTGCATGTTACCTTGTCACCACTATTCATTTTGCTGTTTTTCACAAGCATACTAGTTGAATTAAGTTTCTTCAATGCCTCATTCTGTTTTATCAGGGCTGTGGTATGATCATAACTGGCTTTACAGTATGCCTGAAGAATGAGTCCAAACCGAATGCTCTCTGACTGGCAATGCACTTCTGACCTGAAAAAATTCATCATCATAATTACTGCAATACATAACCACCTGGGTTACATCTTTCTTTGAATATATACTGCACAGTAATATGTGGTTTTAATGATCATTTAGCATACAGACTAAAGTTGAAACCAGTAGATAGATAGATAGAAACTTACTTCAGTAACCAAAACAATGTGTGTCCAATGCGTTGATTTCTAAGTGCACGACTAAGTAAAAATTCCACTAGGGGGCAGTATAAGTATGACTCATATTTCAGCACTTGAATTAGCTGCAGAAGATACTGTGAAACATCATCATCACTAAAAATAATGGAAAATGTAATATAAAATTATTAAATATCCATGTTGATGAAAATAATGTTAGCCATTTCTTGTTTTAGTAACCAGAATAAATTTTAAAAATCTAATTATATACTAAGAAAAATGTTGAATTTAAGCATAAACTCTGCATAAGAAATTTTTTTTTGGAAACTTGTTACATGAAGCAGATAACAATCTAAAATTACTATTTTCCTCTTTAAAATGTTTTATAATTATTTAAAAATTAAAACTAAAATATTTTCTTTTGTCAGCATTTTAATGGATGAAAAAGGTTATGCTGATAAGAAAGCTCACTTACGTTAACTCATGCAGACAGGAGACAGCAAACTTTCTGACATTCTTGTCTGGGTATACACAATCAAGCAGTTCCAAAGCCTGTTCAGCAGGCAACTGTGGCCAACTCTGAACCAGAGCTTGCATCTGCAGAAAACCAGGATATCATCATTGTTGTGGTGGTGCTCAGTACTTATACGTTACAAACCATGCCAGGCTATTTCCTGTCAAATAACTTTTCAGAGTGTACCTATACATTTTATTCAACTTCCTCAAATAAACTGACTTCATGACCTGATATTTATTTAAAAAACAATACATTTAAAAAGATTGTAAAATAGTAAATATAAATTTGAAATACCTGAGTCAAAATTATAAGAGTTGCATACTTATTCAACCTAAAAGTAGTTCCCTCCTTTTTATACATTCAAAGGAAATAACACTATTTTGTTTTAAACTAAAAACATTTGTACCTCATTTCACTAATTACAAACCAAGCTTTGGCTTTAATTTGTGTCAGTTAAAAAATTTAATATTACACAGTATTCAAGCTATGAAAATAGCTAATTTCCAATGGTGTAATAGACCAGTGTATAAGATGAAGGGTTGCCTATATTTAGTATTTTAAATTCTGAAATTACACTGCTTTTCAAAAGTTAAATAAAACAAAAATATATTCAAAATGATTCAAACTTTATTCATATGTTCAACACAAAAGGTCTGTTGCATGGAAAGTTTATCAAAGAAATATGGGAATTAGCTTTAGTATAATGAAGAAAAAAATTAGCTTGTGTACTCATCAATTTTGCTTGTTAGAATGTTTTGAAAGGCAATGTTACAAGTGGGTGACCTTACTCCTTTTGCAGATACTCTAAGTGGAGAGCTATTGGTAGGATAAAGATCGGACAATCATAGATTCGGTGACAAAATGTGAACAGAAGTGGAGTTTCTTAGCTATGGAGACAATTTCAAATGCACAGAGATGTTGTCTGAAGACCAATTCAAGATCAAACATTGGTCACAACCCCAGCAGATGATAGGTGTGTCACTTTTGGTTCAGCAAAGAAAAACTTCAACATTTTTTTTTTAATGTTTAAGAAATAAAAATATAGCTCAACTACATATACTTTTTAAATGTAACTAGGTATTGGAATATGCTGCTGAGAACATGGAAGCTGAAGGATTCATGGGTTATTCAGTATGTATGTTACTTAATTTACTACCATAATACCTCAGTTACTACACCATGCTGTTCTTATGGTTTCAGAAAGAGAGTATTTCACCTACTATGCCACACGCACTTACTACGCCATGGCATAGAAAGTGACGTATTTCATTTTTTCTAAAAATATAAAACTACACTTTACAGAATTAAGTACTGGAACAATCAACATTCAATTATATTGCAAGATCAGTAAAAATTTGAAAAATGTTAAAGTTTATACTGCAACAATGACAAAAAAGACAAATTCATTTCATGATTTTCACCAACATGATTTGCTTTTATTCATTTTCTTCATTGATTTCCGCAACAAAATCAGAATCTTCACCAATCACATCTCCACCCTCATCAACAGGCATGATCTCTTCATCAGAACCACTTTCATCCTCAGAAATAGACTCAACCAACTCCACATCACCTTCAAAATTGATCAATTCATGCAGACATAAATGCAAATACGTGTTTCAAGTATTCACATGCTTCTTGATTTTAGTGGCACAGCTCAGATTCATGTTTGATCCAGTCTCTTGAGACCGACCTGACCATCCCTATCTCCTGGTTCTTATTTCTTCCAAGCTTCTGCCCTTTTTCAATCACTTTCAACTTAAAATCAACTGAGAACTAATGTCTTTCCTTTGGTGGGACCATCCGGAATAAACTAAATGTGAAGATATTTTATGGGATGTACATAATAGTTCACAAAAATCCAAGACTAAAATTCACTCACTCAATTGCAGTAGTAACATAGTTAACCAAGCCACCGAAACACAAATCAGTTTTTCACAAATACCTCACATACTACACCATGGCGTTCAAAAGTCTTCGCGAAAAAAGTACATTTCACTATCCTACACCACCTCACCTACTACATCATGGTGTAGTAACCAAGGTATTATGGTAAACTAATACAAGAATCATTTGTTTCATCATGACCATAAACAGGTGTGTTTGAACCAGTGCTGTGAGCAAGTCTTTTGGAACACAACAATACTGGAATCGTGCCATCTTTACTGATGTCAAGATTTAGCCTTCAATGAGTCGTGATATGTATACTTATTTGGAGGGAACTTGGAACATGCAACCAGCCAAAAAAATATCATGGAAAGGGATCGCTAGTGGTGGTGGTGAGGCATGTTGGTCTGTACAGGGATTTCACTGGGTGGGCAAGCAGACCTGCTGCATGTGTTTCTAACTCAAATGAAGTAATGATGATGATACTAAATTCTTATGTCAGACCATACACAGGTACAATTGGAGATAACTTCATTTTAATAGACATTAATGCTTGTCCACATAAAGATATTGATCAATTACATGTGTTTTAAGATCAAACCATTACTTGTATGATAGTCAGCACATTCCCCTGAACTGAGAGAATGAGAATGTTTGGAATGCTCTGGGGAGATGTGTTGCTCTCCTTTAACCCCCTCCAAGAACTGCAAATTCTCTGATAAACGATGGACTTTATTGCCCAATGATATTCACCCATGGAGGTTATAAGCAGCATGCAAAACCAGTGATACATGTATTTCTGTTGGTGGGACCATATCCCCTATTGACAACCTCTAATTCATTTTGTTAGCATTCCTTCCTGTTTCCCCTTACAACCCTAAAATTTATTTTTAATTTCTATATTCCTGTGATAAAAGTTTTACATGAAGAGGAATTTGTGTTGATCATTTGATGAATAAAAACTAACTATTTTGGGAATATTTCTGTTATTGCTAACTTTTTGAAACCAGAGTAATTTGACATTAATTATATTTTCTTTAAGTTAACTAAGTAAATCCTGAATTTGCATCAGATTTTTATATAAAAAAAGAGCATAGACATGCCTTAGACACATCAATTCGACTCGTCCACTTGACCACACACAATAATTTGGACAATGACTCTGGAAAGCGATGCTTCAACTCATGCCTCAGCAGCCATATCAGATCTTTATCTTGCTCAAACATTGGAGATAAACCCAGTGGATCACCTTCAATGATGTCACGGAGCTGGTCAATGTAGGACTTAGATGGCCGCCACAACTGTTTTAAAAGAAAAAAATATTAACTGTTAGAAAAATGACTGCCAGTTTTGTTCACAATAAATAGCAATGAAGAATTACTGCAATACATCACCTGCCAAGGTTACAAAACCTTATAATATTTGAAGTCTGAGTCCTTAATGATTTTCAGATTTAATGAATCAAGCAGATTTGCTTTTACTGTTTGAAAAATTTTTCTTTTTTGTTTACACGATTTCTAACTTATCCTGTTTTTATTTATGCATTTTATATAATACAGATTCTTCTTGGATGTAAATAAAATTCTGATTGATAAACACCATAACTCGTATTTTAGTTTAGAAAAGAAAAGAGAAAGATGCTATTGAAATACTGAAAAGAAAAAATGTTTTGTGTATTAGTTTAGTAAATTAAGTGGCATACTTACTGAAGAACCCATGCATCCTTCAGCTTCCATGTTCTCAGCAGCACATTCCAATACCTAGTTAAATTTTTAAAAAGTATATATAGTCATAGTTGAACTATATTTTATTGCTTAAACATTTTCAAAAATTATTTTTTACAGATATATAAAATGTTTGTTGTGTGAATAAACTGAGTTTTAAAAACTAAAACATGTACATTTTTATCCACTGCATTATTTAAAAGTTATCAGGCAGTAAAACTTATAATTTATTAAAAACATTATTTCACTTGTATTCTTTAAATTTTAAATGAAGAGAAGAAAAAAATGAATGTAGAAATCTACCCTAAAATTCTATAAAATTAATAAGACTTTTTTTCCTTTTCTTTTGGTAACCAAACTAGAAATCCCTGTAACAAATTTTTTAATTCAGTTTCAGAAAAAACAATGGCATACACAACTAGTAAGAGGGAATTTGTTGGATTTTTTTCTTCTCTTGAATGGTAATAATCAAATATTCCCAGCTTGGAATGTTCACAGACGAAAGTCTGAGCCACAAGACTATATACACCAGGGATGTTAAAATAAACACAGCTGAAAAGGCATCACTATAGTGATCTCTGATTGGGTTTCATTTGAATGTCCCTAGTATTTGTGGCAATCAGACATGTTAACAGCATGAGAACCAACATGTAAATGGATTTTTTTGCCTACGCTGGTATGTGCAGAATTTTAAACAAAACCCTCTTATATCAAGTTAAAATGTCACAACTGCAGGACTCCAGTTGGCAAGTCACATCAAATTTCTTTCTCAATTAACCTTTGAATGGGTGGGTGCCATGAAATCCCACCCGCTATCCATTCACCTCAGCTAAAAATTAATTAACACACTCAATTTAACATGTGTTGTCTAAGCAACATTCTTCATCCCTATACAGCAGAGGTATTTTAAAATGAAAAACTTTTTAATTAGAATTTTTTTTATTTCAGAAGTCTACATTTTAAAACATTTAAATTGGCATGTAGCATAGACTACACTGCTAACTTGGAAGCAGCTCGAATGCTAGTAAATTTTACCTTATAGTCAGAGTTGAAAATTTAAAAAAATAAGACAAAAAATTTAACACTCAATGAAAATTTGATCATGTTATTCATAAGTTCTGCTTTCACTTTCTTTCTGAAATATCTGTATACTACCAGTCAAATAGCAAAACTTTCACTCAATCACTTAAGAGATTACACATTTACAATATTATTGTAAAAATTCTAATAAAGACTATTCTTATCCACTTTTTTTTAAAACTTTTTATGTAAATGTAATTTTGTTAAGCATTTATGCCAACTTCTCTCTTTTGTGGTAGTTTGTCAGAAAATTGAAAAATGAAGAATTGTGGGATGGACATGGCAGACCATTTCTTTCTTAAATACAAAATATGTTAACACTTCTTAAAACTAATAATTAAAAAGGAAAGTATGAAATAAACATCACTTACAACATCTTCACAAAGGTAGAGAAATAGTAAAAAATATCAAATGATTTATCAAGCACAAAAATTAAAAAAAAAAATTATCACAGATGGCAGCAGTAAGTGACCTCTTTGCCCTAGGTAGCTAAGTTTAGTCCCCTGTAATAATATAACTTAGCAATTTCATTCTTATAGATTAATGTATTTTTATTATGCAGAACTTTGATCTATCTCACTTTCCAAACTACAAAAACCAAATTTAGATCTTTTTTTTTTTTTAATTTACACTAAGCACATAACATAAGACTAAAGTTGAAATAACAATTACCTTGGAAAATGGTGGATAGACAATGAGTCCCTTTGTGTTGTAGGATGGGAAATGAACAGACAGAGTGGTAGCCATCTTTTTATCTGTATTAGGAGTCACTGTACCTGGAGAACAAATGAACATACACACATTTATTTAATACCATGGCTGGCAATTTTATTTCAATATGAACCTGCTCACTTCAGGTGTGAATCACTTCAATGAACTTAATAAATTGGCATTCCAATGAGTGAAAGCAAAGTGTAAACTTTTTATAATTATTCAGAGGAAAATTAATAAATCTTTCAACTTATCTAATGTCCCAGTCCTTTCAAATCACCTATCTAATGCATTTACAAATGAATGGAGGTACACTGAACAACTTTGCTCTAGAACTGTTTCATGCATTTAGCACTCTAATATGGAATAACCACTCTTCGCTGTCAAGAATGCTTATGAAGTTTTAAATCCTGATCCTTCATAGTTTGAGAAGCTGAGATAACAAAAAAATTTTAATTGTAAAAGGCATATAACAAACAGAAAATTCTTAGTCTTAATTAAATTTTCCTCTAATTGTTGATATGCAAGGCTATAAAGTTCAATTCATTCTAATTACTTAGAATAAATAATATTCTTAAATCCAAAGACTATTCTGGTAAAACCCATTGGCACCCAACTGTCAACATTTTATACCATTTAACCAATGCTTCATACCTTCATTTTGTTCATAAATCTATTATTCTGTTCAATGTACTTACTACTTGTTTACTCCTAGACATTATTCATAATCACTATTGTCTATCATCCAACCAGCAAATAGGTTTAAAATTAGTATGACCAATATGAATACATTAACAAAGAGTTGAAAGCTAATTTTATGTTTATCAGCTCTTTTATTTAATATTTTTAATTCTTCCTGGAGTTCACCAATATCTTTATCAAAATTACCCTTGCCATATAACTTGATATTGTCAGCAAACATCTAACATGTAATCATTAATTCAATATCAATATAATTTACATAAACCGGAACATGATAGGTCCTGGAATGAAACCCTGATGTATAACATTTTTCAGTAAAGACATGGTACCATCTAGAACATTGCTTTCTATTTAATAATTTGTTACCCAAAATACCACATCAACCATTGGTGGAAAACTGTATTTACTAAAGTTGAGGCAGATAACATCAACTGCATTACTCTCATCAAGATTCTTACCACCATCATTTCAATAATCAAGAAAACTGGTAGAACATGGGCATCCTTTTTAAAACCCATTTGATTATGAATACATTTTCATGTTCCAAATAAACAATAATTTCATATTTAATGATTGATTTCAAATTTTAACTGATTAGTAGTAGATGAATTGCTTTTATTAACATCTTTAAAAATGGTTGCATTATTAGAAAACTTCCACATGATAATGTATATGAAATTATTTTCTTCAGTAGAGCTTTGTATGCTAAAATAATTAAAGTGTAAAATTAATGCAACCATTCTTTATACCATTCAGAGATTTCAAAGAGGCTAAAGTGAGTATCCTTCACATAACGAACACTTTACTTCCAGTTCTGATTGACTCCAGTCTGGAGCTAAACAGTTTGGACCTGCAACAACAACAACAACAACAAAAATAAAATAATCTAGCAATTATATACATAAATATTATTCATATTTATGGTGAAATTTTAATATCATTACTACTTATTTTGAGAAAATATTAATATTTGTTAAAATGTTTTAAAATGAAAACAAGAGAGCAGCCAACATGACTTAATATATTTAAATAGTAATTATTACTTGAAAGATTTATCAAAACTAAAAGAAAAGTGAATAAAAAATTTTTAATTAATATTACTTTTTTCATATAAGATCTTTAGTGTCCTGATAAAGTTAATGTTGAAGTTATTTTTACCTATTGGATAGCAGACAACATCAAGCTGCATGTCATCTGTGGTGGGCCACATATAGAGAAAGTGATCTCCCTGCATCATTCGAGAACGGAAGTCAAATACTGGAACATTAACCCAAGCAAAGGGGTATGAATCCTGAAAAAAAAAACAACAGTAAATTAAATTTACACGCTCTATTATTTGTTGTTCTTATTTCAGATCTACTGTTTACAACAAATTTTAGCTATAAAAAATAATATAAAATGATTTTTAAAAATAACATGTAGATGCAATTTATTTGTAAACCTGCTTGCCTGTCCTGCTGCTTTGTTATAAATAAAACAGCAATAAAAATCAACTTTCACACCAGCTCAGTCTTTTTGTTTATAATCACTAACTACAGAAACCGTAGTTTATTTTTGAAATTAAATTATTATTGATGTTTTCAAACAGGTGGACTTAAGCAATTATTTCACATGATACATTTCACAGGATTCCAATGCAAATTCAAATCATTGAGCTCAAAGGATACTTGACAACCAATGACCTAGAACAGTTGTCAGAATGTAATAAAAAAAAGGAACTTGTGTACACACATGCGTGTGAGATTTAAAGATCAACTCCTTGGTTTATCTAATTTAAAGAGTTTCGCTACTAAAATCTAAAGTTTTAAATGAAATTATTTTTACATATCAAGTAGAAAAATTTTAGACAAACCTAAATACTCAATAATTATCAATACTAAAAATAAAGACTTCACAAAAAACAACCAAACTTGTCAGATTATAATAAAAACAATTTTCAATTCAGTGATTGTTATAAAGATGAATTTAGAAATGTGAGAAACCAAAATATTAAAAAAAAAAAAAAAAAAAAAAACAGGTTAAGCTCACTTTATAAAACTTTTTACTTTTCGAGATGCTACTGGAACCTCTTCGATGATCACCAACAGAATATAACATGAAGCAAAATCTGGCCATTTCAGGAAGATCTGCAACAGCAATGTCAAACACACATTGCATGTTCCAAACACAGGATCGTTCAATTAGAGCCATGTCCTCAGTCGTCTGTACATCACACAAGACTTCTCCACCATGGTACAGTCCAACTACAAGCTTCACCTGTCATACAACGAAAATATGGTTTATTTGGAAATGTTTATTTCAAAGTTCCTTTAATTCTTTTCATCAGTAGTTAATGCTTAAGTATTTGCAACTTCCTTGCAGAAGATGAGAGTAACTAATGCACATTTATTTGCAATGCAAGAAAAAGATAGGTAGGTACTCAACAAATTTTAATTTGATTTATAGATGAGGACAATGTTATTAAAAACAGCTAAAATAAGTAAAAGGATTCTCAGCTACCCTCATCTCTTAAAACCACCTTTAAAAATGCAAATTTTAGTTAAAAAATGCAAATCCAATTATAAAAATAGGAAAGAATTATTTTACTATATTTAGAAATAGTACAACTACAGTAATGTGCTAGTGCAAACAATGTTTAGTTAAAAATCAAATATAAATTACAAATGAAAAGTAGGGACCAAAGCAATTCCACCATTTCTCACTAACCAGCTACAATAAATTTTTCACTTTAGTTTTTGTGTATAACAAAGTGCAAGTTAGAAAAAAAATTTGATTAGCAAATTTCGATGTCTTAGAGTGAGTGAGTGCATGCACACACATGTATGTTTACCTTAACACCATCAGGAAGCACAACACGGCTGACACTTTTTACAGTTATACAAACTTTGTTCTCCACTGACCAAGTGTACATGTGATCACTTGACTCACTGGTTTGGGCAGATTTGTTTGGAGCAAAAGATAGTTTTCGTGGAGGCACTGCTGGAGCACCCACTATTAAGTAGTTAAAAAAGAAAAAAAAAAAAGAATTAAAGCCTCACCTTTTTTTAGTGAAAAGAATAAATTATAAAATTTTTCATATTCTGAAAATATAATCAAAAACAAATTTGGTAAAATCTGAAACAAAACTGCAAGAACAAATAGAGTTTACCTGCCATGTTGTCCAAAAATTCGACAATAAAGAGATATATATTTACATGTATACAACACACATTGCAGTGACTTGACCTAAGTGAATAGGTGTGTTCAAAAAAAAAAAAAAATCAAGATCTTCCAAAAGGCCAAAAAATAAAAATACAATGTTAAAAAACAAAATCACTTTACTATTAATATGGAAAGCATTTTTCAATCAATATTGTAACTTTTCTTTAGCTTAAGATATAGTAGTATATTTTATCAGGAGACTTTGCTATGCTAAATTTAATGTATAGAAAAGTTAAGACGAAGAAAACAAAATGTATGTGCATAATATAATGCGTCAAAATTAAATACAACCTGATAATTTGATTTTTCTTACCTTGATTCATATTTGGCATTAGTTTTAGTAAAGTTTACAGTAAACAGTTCTCTATCATACTCCAATAAATAACTTTTTTTTCACTATAAAAATTTTCTGAATCAATCTAAATAACGAATATAATGCTTGAAGATAAGACTTTTTTTTTAATCATTTGCCTATTTTCAGTTTTAAAAAAATTTTTAAATATACAAATAGCATTCACATGTTTAAGGTCTCTTGTTCACCAAATCTTTAAATTCTAAAATGAGCTAATGAAGTTTGTAAAATGAGTCTGGATACTGTATTTGAAATAACATTTACAAAAACACTCAAAATTAACTTAAAAATACTGTCTCCAAAGTGTTACTGCTAGTGAGTACATGAACTATCTGAATGTTAGATCTAGAAAGAAAATAAGTTATGTTAATCCTAAAGAGTGTACAAGCTTCAAATGAATATTACATGTTGAAGCAGCATTTATATTAAGAGTAAGGTGAACAAGATTTCATGACATCAGATGTGCAGTAGTGTTTTCATGTTTTGTGAAGCACAAAAACACCTACAGATATTTGCAAGGAAAATGTGAATGATTGCTGATAACATGAATAAAATTAAACTTCATCTTAAAGTACTAAGAAAACACAACTGGAACAAGCAGATAGAGTGATCATGTCTTAGCACTGTTGGATAAAAGGTTTTCCCAAGCAGGGTGCACTGTGCCATTAAGTCACCTTGCATCCCCATCAAAGCTACAGGTAAGACCAGAGATACATCTAAGCTGGATGACATCTTCATCATAAAGCAACAGAAGACCGACTCTGATCGGGACCGGCAGCTCAACACCCGAACCCCCATACCCCCCTAATACGGCCCCTGCCGACAACGGACGCTTATGTTTGAGTCCCGGGGCAGAGTAAGACACCGAATTTCGACGAAGCGATCACACCTGTGTATATATTGTTGTTGTTGTTGTTTTTTCTGGATGCCCGAAACCTTAGGGGTAATTAGGGAAGTTTAGATTAGGGGATGATTAGGGATGAATAAGCTGACTAACAGGCTAGCCATCTATGGAATTGTTACTTAACAGTGAATCAGAGTACATCAATAACTAGGAACCCAAGGTCCACCAAATCACCATTATCAGGAGACTGAGATAAGATAATATAAGGCATGGGAGATTGTACAATCAGACAATACCAATTAAACATCATCATCATGCATGTAAAGATTTGTTTAGGCATATGTTATGTTGCATATTTTGGACTGAGTTTTTTTTTTTTTTTCCTTTTAGATCATTCATGATTCAATTTGTCAATGGCAGGTTGTTTTTCTGCCATTCAAATGAATGGTTTGAAAACTGTTGTGTCAGACTTGGTTATTGCAGTGTCATGGTATGTGTTGCCATGAACAAACAAAAATTTAGTTAGGCAGCAGTTCTGAACCAGAATAAGACAGCCCAGATGTATGTTGACAATAATTGATTCCCATTCCTATGGACTGCACCTGATGTCCTAACAAAACTGACAAGTGTTCTTCTGCTAGAATGTCAATGTTTAACTGTAATCCAGATTTCCTGGTCTCAATCATATCAAACATGTTTAGAATGAACTAGAGTGCTACCTTTGCTCATGTAATCACATTGCAGACCCATCAGGTTTCCATAACACTGCAACAGTAGATGATCATCTCTGTAGCCAGAATATAATGCATATGCTAGTACATGTGCCATATCAGACACTAGCTTACTGAAGTCATGGTGGACAATACAGTGTGATAGTGTTGTCATGGACGCTCAAACTCAATTTATGTCTTTTTGCCACTATATCCTTTCTTATTTTTGTTAATTAGCAATTGTTAATTGTTTCTTTGGTCTTTCAACAGTATTTTAGAATTATAGGTAGATTCTTTCTTTGTCATTTTAGTGGATCAGTGTAACATTATTTAAAGCTAAAAAACAAAATGAAATTTTACCTAAGAAAACAAAACATTAATAATACTATACTTACTTGGAATAGAACTCCTAAGAACCAGAGATACTTGAGGAGCAATGTTCTTTAAAAGGCAGTTATAAATGTACTAAAAAAAAAGATTATATATATTTCTGAAAGTGTAAAAAGTTGTAGGCACTTTTACGCATTAAAAAATATCAATTCTTATCATTAAAAAATAAAAAAATACTTATTCTATGCAAAAGTAAATGATTTGCTTCAAACATATGCAAGACAAAAGATTTGCTAGATAAAAATTTCTCGAAGACAATAGAAGTTTTGTAAATTTCATAAACAAATACCATCTACACTAACCTTAAACTGCTGCAGATGATAATCACCATGGAGATACTCATCGAGACCACAAACCTTCAGCATATAATCTGTGCTTTTTTGGCATTGAACTCCAGATTTCTGAGAGCGTATTTTCAGCACTGCTTCAATGAGAAGTTTTGGATAACTCATGCCAGGAAATCTAAACTTGTAATTTCCCTACAAACAAATAATAATAAAGGATTTGACAAAAATTGGAAAAACCTCAAAGCAGCAGCCAATAAACCTGAGCAGATTTCTGTCATTGTTTGTTTTTTTTGTTTTTTTGAGTATGAATAGCAACAGACAGACAAAACAAAAAAGGAAAACACCAAAAACTATTTCACTCATGTTTTCCTTTAACAAAAGCTGTGATCTATCTAGCTAAAAAAAAAGAAAGAAAAATTGTGAAAATACTAATTATTTCCTTTTTGGATGACAGATGATCTAAAAAGTGGAGAAGCAAAATTCTTTGAAATGCACACAGGCCATAATTTTTAACAAAGTCTACTGGTTGGAATTTAATCAGACTTTTAAAATTAAAATTTGAAAAGCAGATGCATCCCACACTTTCCCACCAAAATCAAAATGTCTTATTACCCTTTTACTGAAAAAAACTTAATTATGTTAACATATTCGAGGCTGGCAGAATGAACTGAAATAGCCCAAAGACATTGTAAACACATGCAGTTAAGATCTAAATCCATTAAACACTAAGTACATGAGCATACAAACCTTCGTATCTGGTATAAGGATGTCTACTACAATATAACCATCAAACTGCTGGGCTATGTGAATAGGAAGCTGACAATGACTGCACAACCGGGGAGGATATCGGTACCTAAACCTTTCTTCCCACTGAGACAAAAAAGGAGAGAAAGAAACATAATTACCTATTGTTTCCAAAAGATACACATTATAAATTTAATTATTTTTCTTCATCTATATAAGGGAAATAATATATTGTACAAAAACTATAAATATTTTGTGCATTCTTTTAGTTAGTTAATTTTTATTTTTCTAGTTGTGTATTTTTGAGAGAAAGATTTTTTTGCATTTGATTTTTGTTATTTTCTTGTAATCATCTTCCCTTAAATAATATCTGAACAAAGGCAGTGAATAAACTTTATAATTTTCTATGTAAATACAAAAATTATTCAAACCACAGAAAATCCAAGTTCCACACAAAAATTATCTTTCATCTATTTACTTATAGAAGAGAAATAATCAAGTAATTATGCAGAACAATTCTTACCTGACTATCCCTCCCTTGAACAATTTCATCACAAAATACCTGAATCCGGTTTCTAAAATCTGCAACTTCAGCTGTTTGAAGTTCTGTCATATCTTGGAGACCTAAATAGTCAAACGACTTTATGATATTGTAATATAACTTTTATGAAATATCTGCACAAATGGGGTTAAAATTGTTTCATTACTAGAAATTTTTTTTTTAAAATCTGCATGCTAATATAAACCCATGGAAAAACAAGAAAAAATGTCCATATAATATTGTAGTGTAAAGATAAAGACAGAAATACTTTTTCAAAATCATAAAGAATGAATTTTAAAAAATTAAATGAAATAATATTCTCATGTTGAGGCTTCATGTACCCTTTTTAAGATAGAAAGATTTTTTAAAAAATAATGAATGAATTAAATATTTTCATGTTATTCTTCATGTGTTTTTGGAGAGAGATGGGATAAGTAGTGATATCAGCCTTGTGCAGCACTAACCAGACAAAAAAGCATACATCATCCAAACAAGTTTGAAAAGTATCAAAAATTTTAATTTACTAAAATTCCCTCAGATTATGTTAAGTTATTACAAAAATTATTTATAGTTGTTGAGTAAGAAAACATACTATACCATGATATCAGACACAGATAGGATATTACACATTTTAAAAAAATTATTGATTCATTCAAGAGACAGTTACAAAAAAATTAATTTATACCTTTGCCAATAAGTGAGTTAATTCGCCGTTCCAAAGAGTAATGTCTTTCACCTGCTTCTTTTTGAACCAGTTTCAGGAATGTAGCAGAAGGTTTAATATCTGAAAGACACTGGCTTTCATGTAGTATTTCCTCCTACATCCAGTACAAATGTAAAAACCAGTGAGAAAAATTTATCATAAAATCAAGTACATGAAATACATAGACAAAAAAATTAATTAAATCTGAATTCTAAAGTTTTTCTCAATTTCTTATGAAAATAAAAGTTGCTTTTGGTTTAAACCAAACTTCTTACAATGAAAGGCATTTCAAATTAGTAGAAACTACTGTCAGTTTTAAAAATTACGATAGCATCTCTGGCAAGATGGTTGTGACCTGTTGGTTAAGTTGGTAAACAACTCAAAAATCAAATAAGAGCAATCCAGTAACCAACAAGTTGCAAGTTCAAGACCAGTTTGCATCACTGTAAAAATATAATCATCAGTATGCGCACAGCAAAAAGTTTCTCCTCAAACCTAGTGCTAATAAAGATAATGACAGCAGAGAATGAAAACCAAAATGTGCAGGTTTACTAGCTAGTTTTTTTAAAACTAATAAATGAAATGAAAAGCCCAAAATAATCCTCTTATTTCTATAACACATCAAAAATGTTCCTTTTCTTACCTATAGATCTTAAATTCTGCTGTTGCATTCGTGAAATAAAAAAAAACTACTAAAGAATGTTATCTACACTATTGCTCAAAATTATGCAAAAAAACATTTGCTGGTAAAATTAACAATGTATTTGATCATAGCTATTTTTCCTATAATGACAATTAGACATCTGTAGTTAACAGACAGACATCAATTAATTAGATGATAAAAAATAATTAATGAAAACAGATTTATTGAAAGTAAGAGTCGAGGAGACTAATATTTTAAAATGTTAATGTAATTTTAAGATTTTTTAAAAAAATTTAATGTAATATATTTCATTCCACTTGCTAATTTTGAGAATGTACTATGGTGAATATACAATACATTTTTCACATTCCCCCAAACCAAATACCTATCTGTATGCATCTGTGTCAAAAGTGATTAGATTCTTACTGATATATTCAGTTTAAAAAAAGAGAAAGATTATGCAAGTAATATAGAAAGAGAACATTCCAACTGCTTTAGAAACGTTAACTGATGATTTATGTTATAAAAAAAAAAAAACATTTTTCTTTTAATGAGGAAACAATCCTCTTTTTGGTGTTGCTGACAGACTATGAATTCATATATATATTTGTAATGTGCACTTATACCAATGTAAATGCAATCTAAGGTGCAGTATATCTCTAGAAATGCAAACAGACCCTAAATTTTTAATATTCATCAGTTTGAAATTCATAGTCTTTAATTTTATTCTCTAAGCAATAAACAAATTACTATAAATAACCATGTACAGCATTTATATTATAAAACAAACTAAAGAGCAGTAATAATCTCAAAATTAATTTGCATGTCATATATGTGATCTGATCATTTAATTTGTATAGAACTTGAAACTGTAAAATTGGGTTGAGTAAATTGTTTGAGGGGTACATTACTTGCTAAAATCTGTACATGGATCTATATAGTAATACAATAAATAACATTTGAACATCAAGAATTCATATTAATTCAAATGAATTTTCTTTTTTAAAAATAAACAAAATTACCCTTTCTCCAAACTGATTAAGAAAAAGGAAGGAGTAAGCATCACTTCGGAGCAGTTGGTCATATAAGGGAAAGTTTGTGGACTCTTGCCAAAGATCCTAATTCACAAAAACAGAAAATGTTAAACAATTACAACATTTCTAAATAAAATTGTTTCTAACCATTTTTAACTGCACATTTAAAAAATAAAATCATGCACAAGCTAATGTCCTTTTATAATGAAAATAATTGACTTTCAAGATACATTTCAGTGCTAATATTGATTTTTTAAAAATTTTTTTATAAAAATGCACTTTCACTTTAGTATCATATAAAGCAACATTAAACAAAATAAATTTTTATGACAGTGAGAATTATTTTTATCCATATGA
Organism: Nautilus pompilius; assembly: GCA_018389105.1. Lineage (NCBI taxonomy): Eukaryota > Metazoa > Mollusca > Cephalopoda > Nautilida > Nautilidae > Nautilus > Nautilus pompilius. The sequence continues at coordinate 4,355,213 of JACATO010000317.1, forward strand.
CCAACAAAGTAACTGTTTTAACTGAAACGTACAAAATATTACCCAACAAGTTATACATCTAAATTAATAAATACACAGTGTACTAATTTGATCCCCACAAAATTTTTAATATTAAAAAAAATGACTTCCATTGGTATCCACCATACTAATATAAAATCTGTTAAAAAATTACATTTTTAATTTGTTTCTGCTCATGATAAGCAAATATTGGTAGGTATATAATGCTTAGTCATACCTACACCAAGCAATGTTCATCACTAAAATAGAACAGTGTATTTTAATCATTGGTTAGGTATGCATCATCTTTCTACAACTGACTAGTAAGAAAATAATTTTATGTAAGTTTTAATAATTCAGGAATAAAATATAAGTAAATCTTGGCAACAGCAAAAGACTACAATATTAGCCAAGAAATTCCAATTTACCTGTTTTATTTTTTCCAGTGGCATCCGATGAAAGTCAACTTTCATAAGAATAATAATTCCATTTGGCATAAGAAAGTCAACTAAGACATCATCTGCATCAGAAACAATGTTGGATACATCTGGCATAGCCACCACTACAGGAGGCATGTTTCTGGTTTATTAGTACCAGTGTTACAAGTTCCAAAACCCCCTAGAAAAGAAAAACAATGCACTTTTTTTTAAAAAATTTCTATTTAGGTTCATTACATAGTTTTAGTATCAAAGAATCATGAATTCAAACCTTAGCTTAGTTATCATCATAATGGTTAACTGCTGGCCATCTCTCTTTAAGCCCCAAAAAGTTATTTTAAAAATGTTCATTTCTATGTAGTCAAAAATATCCTCAACAAAAAACATTCATCATGAATATTTTGGCACTTATATTATCTATAGAAAGATTTACTTTGTAGACATGATGACCCTTGATCAATGCATTGCCAAATACCAAATGAAAATCAGCCATCTCATTTTTAATCAGTGGTAGCTTGCTTCAAAGTCCTATTCACCATTGAAGTATCTGTGCCCGTGACAAACGCATTTAGTCAAGATGTTTACTTAATGTTTGTGGATGCACCCCCACCTACCATAGCTTTCATGGGATATCATCTTGTTTGGTAAAACTTTTAAAAGTTTTCCTTTTTACAGCATGTGATTTTCGTATTGCTAATCACACGACAGTGTTAAAGTGGCATGTATGTGGTAATTGCAAGATATCACTAATTTCTGCACTTTTACCAAATTAGGTCTTACTACTCAAACTAGTTTTTTCCATGTTCATTCATTCATTTGAAATTCTCACAACAAGCATCTTATATTGTACCTGTAGAGTTAAAATGCCAAGGATAACAAGCTAGATGCTACAAACTATATAAAATCTGCAACAGTTAAAAAAAAAAAAGATTCAGGTGGATAGAAAAAATAATTCAAGAATGGATAAACTTGAGGCAAAGAAAATGTATTTCTGTCTGCTATAGAAAATTAGAGAATTCTGTGCATGTGCTAAGACAAAAAAAAAAAATCAAATTGTTGCACAAAAGCTGCATCAATGCCAGGAGAAAGAGAAAGCATTCCACCAATACCTCATTAGAATGTGTTTATTCTCAAGTACTTTAATACTGATATTGGAAACAGATGAAACTGCTGTCTATTTCAACAAATTGGACAAGACTATACTACTACAGGTAGGTCTTAAAACCACCAGGCTTGAAATAGTGACAGTCATGCTCAGCATAGTGGCCAATGGTCAAAAACTATCCCACATTGTTTCGAAGGACAAATGACATTATCTGCTTCATTGATTCCTGCAAGCATTTTAGTCAGAATAAGCTCAAGTTGTTGACTTAATGAAGACAGATCTCTACTAGATGTGAAACATGTAAAATCACCTCATCCAATGAAAACGTCTTGTTTATGGCACACAGAACTGAGGCAGTAAGAGAGATGGTGAGCAAGTATATACAAAGTGGCTGAGACTCAGATGACAAAAGCTTAGTACAACCAGTCAATGTATCCTAGATTTTTCCATTCATGCAAAACATCCAAAAAAATTGGAGGGTTAGATGGTAAATGAAGAGCAAATATACACAAAGAGCAGGCAAATGAGAAAGCCAGAGTGACATTCTTTCAATGTGACAGGGGTGTGTGGAACTCCTTGTCTCCTGATGTGAATAACCAGTGCTCTAGATTGTAAAAACAATCAACATGTTGTAGGACATGGGATTCCAATTCAGACAATGATGAAGTGGAATTTTCAAGATTATGAAATGTCAGAAGACAGTACCATGAGAAAGTAATATCAAAAAGTACCTCAGCAAAGTTAGATCCAATGATAAAATTGTAGAAACAAGTACAGTTAATACATCTATTCATATTTTATTTTCATTTTATATCCTCCTCCCCCCTTCTTTCCAGAAATACTAAATGTTTCTGGAACAATCTGCTCTTTGGATTGCCCACTGTTTTTGTTTTCCTGCATGTCACTGACAAAGCATCTATTGATAAAATTGCATCAACAATGTTTTCATGTCATTTTTTTTCATTCTATCATGCTATGTAGATCTTTGCTATTTATCATATCTCTATCTCTCAATGTGGGGATGACTGTGGCACTAAAAATCCAGTAGGCATCAAAGTGTGTAAGTTAGAGACATCTATGACGTGTCAACTAATGGAATAGTCCAATTCTAGATGTACATTTTTCCCAAAGGTCCTACAGGCAAAGAACTGTTGTAGTGATGCAGAATTCATTAAGCATTCTTTCCTTCTCCTTTGTTATTTTGATTTTCTTGGTGTGTGGTTAATTGTTAAATACTACTACCATTAATAATAATATTTATTGACTTTACTTGGAAATGAGTATTTCCACTAAAATCAAGTTAGTCAGTGTTTAACAGCTTAAAGAAATTATGAAAAGTTTCTAGGTTTCAAAGAGATTTGGGTTGAACAATAGAATGAAATAGTAAGGACATTCAGGGAATTATACCATAGTTGAATAAGAGGAAATCAAAGTGGTTATATGAGATGCAAGTGCATATTATGTACATGTACTTCTTTATCTTTATAAGGAGGGAGGAATAGGGTAATGGCAACACACCTGTTTTAAGGAAAAGAAAGAGTGCTAAAAAGCAGTGGATAACTAGATGCCTAGAACCACTAATAGTTCTCATCAGATTCCTTATTTTCTCTGCTTTTCTCAAACTGTCACGACAAACACACGTCTGTGTACACTTGTATATAATGCAAAGTATTATCATAATAAAATTTCCATATATTCAATTTTTAAAAAGTTGTTGGCTAAATAAAAATAAGAACTTACCAATTTAAACTTTTTCTTAAAAAATGCATAATAATAATAATAATAATAATAATAATAATAATAATAATAATAATAATAATAATAATAATAATAATAATAATAATAATAAAATCTATAATTCCACATTTCAAAATTTAATTTTGGTTTCTTTGTCCTGAACACAATTTTATGGTTCATAAATATAATTTTGTTCAAATGTTACCAAATATATGCTTGCAATTTTTCATTCACTGTGCGCACTAAATAAAGAAAATAAGGCAATGGGTGGGGGTGGGTGGAATATTTTCTATCACTGCAAAAGTCCTTTTCGAATTTATCGAACTATAATGTAATTAACTGTTTAATTTATTCTTCATGAAGTTTTACATTTAAAACAATAACAACAACAACTTCGCAAATAGTTAAAGACGAAATTCAAAGAGAGAGAGAGACCTCAGTAGAGAGATGGAAAGAGAGAGAGAGACCTCAGTAGAGAGATGGAAAGAGAGAGAGACCTCAGTAGAGATGAGAGAGAGAGAGAGAGAGATGGAAAGAGAGAGAGACCTCAGTAGAGAGATGGAAAGAGAGAGAGACCTCAGTAGAGAGATGGAAAGAGAGAGAGACCTCAGTAGAGAGATGGAAAGAGAGAGAGACCTCAGTAGAGAGATGGAAAGAGAGAGAGACCTCAGTAGAGAGATGGAAAGAGAGAGAGACCTCAGTAGACAGATGGAAAGAGAGAGAGACCTCAGTAGAGAGATGGAAAGAGAGAGAGAGACCTCAGTAGAGAGATGGAAAGAGAGAGAGAGACCTCAGTAGAGAGATGGAAAGAGAGAGAGACCTCAGTAGAGAGATGGAAAGAGAGAGAGACCTCAGTAGAGAGATGGAAAGAGAGAGAGACCTCAGTAGAGAGATGGAAAGAGAGAGAGAGATGGAGAGAGAGACCTCAGTAGAGAGATGGAAAGAGAGAGGACCTCAGTAGAGAGATGGAAAGAGAGAGAGACCTCAGTAGAGAGATGGAAAGAGAGAGAGACCTCAGTAGAGAGATGGAGAAGAGAGAGAGAGACCTCAGTAGACAGATGGAAAGAGAGAGAGACCTCAGTAGAGAGATGAAAGAGAGAGAGACCTCAGTAGAGAGATGAAAGAGAGAGAGACCTCAGTAGAGAATGGAAAGAGAGAGAGACCTCAGTAGACAGATGGAAAGAGAGAGAGACCTCAGTAGAGAGATGGAAAGAGAGAGAGAGACCTCAGTAGAGAGATGGAAAGAGAGAGAGAGATGGAGAGAGAGAGACCTCAGTAGAGAGATGGAAAGAGAGAGAGAGAGAGAATGGAAAGAGAGAGAGAGATGGAAAGAGAGAGAGAGATGGAAGAGAGAGGAGACCTCAGTAGACAGATGGAAAGAGAGAGAGACCTCAGTAGACAGATGGAAAGAGAGAGAGACCTCAGTAGACAGATGGAAAGAGAGAGAGAACCTCAGTAGAGAGATGGAAAGAGAGAGAGAGGACCTCAGTAGACAGATGGAAAGAGAGAGAGAGACCTCAGTAGAGAGATGGAAAGAGAGAGAGACCTCAGTAGAGAGATGGAAAGAGAGAGAGAGACCTCAGTAGAGAGATGGAAAGAGAGAGAGACCTCAGTAGAGAGATGGAAAGAGAGAGAGACCTCAGTAGAGAGATGGAAAGAGAGAGAGAGATGGAGAGAGAGACCTCAGTAGAGAGATGGAAAGAGAGAGAGAGATGGAGAGAGAGACCTCAGTAGAGAGATGGAAAGAGAGAGAGAGATGGAAAGAGAGAGAGACCTCAGTAGAGAGATGGAAAAGAGGAGACCTCAGTAGAGAGATGGAAAGAGAGAGAGACCTCAGTAGAGAGATGGAAAGAGAGAGAGACCTCAGTAGAGAGATGGAAAGAGAGAGAGACCTCAGTAGACAGATGGAAAGAGAGAGAGACCAGTAGAGAGATGGAAAGAGAGAGAGACCTCAGTAGAGAGATGGAAAGAGAGAGAGACCTCAGTAGAGAGATGGAAAGAGAGAGAGAGACCTCAGTAGAGAGATGGAAAGAGAGAGAGACCTCAGTAGAGAGATGGAAAGAGAGAGAGAGCCTCAGTAGAGAGATGGAAAGAGAGAGAGAGACCTCAGTAGAGAGATGGAAAGAGAGAGAGACCTCAGTAGAGAGATGGAAAGAGAAGAGAGACCTCAGTAGACAGATGGAAAGAGAGAGAGACCTCAGTAGAGAGATGGAAAGAGAGAGAGAGACCTCAGTAGAGAGATGGAGAGAGAGAGAGATGGAGAGAGAGAGACCTCAGTAGAGAGATGGAAAGAGAGAGAGAGAGATGGAAAGAGAGAGAGAGATGGAAAGAGAGAGAGAGATGGAAAGAGAGAGAGACCTCAGTAGAGAGATGGAAAGAGAGAGAGAGACCTCGGTAGAGAGATGGAAAGAGAGAGACCTCGTAGAGAGATGGAAAGAGAGAGGACCTCAGTAGAGATGGAGAGAGAGAGAGAGAGAGAGGAGATGGAGAGAGAGAGAGAGAGATGGAGAGAGAGAGAGACCTCAGTAGAGAGATGGAAAGAGAGAGAGAGAGAGACCTCAGTAGAGAGATGGAAAGAGAGAGAGAGATGGGGGGTGGGGCGGGGTTCGTAACGGATACTTCGCTCATAAAAACTACAAAGACAGGAAATTTAGGAACAGAAATGTTTGCTTATGAATTAATAGGATGATTGGGGTTAACACAGTTACACCCGAAATACACACCAGTAAATTTAGAATATAATATTAAAGGTTTGTTTTTTTTTTTTTAAATGTGATGTATTAACATGGTTTAGATTGGAAAATAGCCGAAATTAAGAGAAAAAGAATAGATGCTTATTGTTACAGACAGGGTCGGGGGTTAGGGGGTTAGGGGTTGGGTTGGGGGTAGGGGTTAGGGGGTTGTCTGCTTATAGTAGACGAGAGAAGCAGGCTGAACGAGGATGCTGAAATTGTAATAGAAAACAACAAACAAAAAGTACAGCTAAGTCGCAATAAACTTCTTGGTCCTTTACTGAGACCAGTGTGTTTTTAGCGGCAGTCACGGGGGTGGGGTAGAGGATCAGCCAAATACAAAGTGTTACAGTTTTATATTTTCGCCGCAATTAATAAGGAACGACATCTAACTCCCCCCCCCCCCCCATTGGGGCTCGAATCAGATATGGAAGCATACAGAAGAGGGTGGAGCAAGCATTGTCAGAAGGCTGGAGAGATTCACTGAAGTCTTCTAGAATTTCACCAACGTCGGTCTGAGCCGAAGGTTCGCAAACGAGAAGCGAGACAGACGTATCGGCTGCGCGGCGGCGTTCGTGAACGTCGGGGACCATGGCCGCCAGGCGGGGAACCTCCTCCCCTCCGAAAACCCCCCGGATCGGATCACCGCGGAGCCGCCGCCCTTTCCCCGGTCGGTAACCCCGCCCGGGCAGCCGTTTTGATATTTAGGACGGCGGCAATAAGAACTTCGGCCCTTTTTCTGGTCCCAACTTCCCGGCCATGACGCGGGCTACATCACTGCTGCTGCTGCTGTTGTTGTTATACACTTGTACTTCCCATCCGTAATCGCATTGAACGAGAATCGGGTCATCGCCAGAAAAGAATGAAAGCGAACAGGCGGGACGAAAGGAAAGCCAACTAATAAACAATAAGCGGGTTTCAAAAACCGGGAGCAACGAAAATTAGAGCCGGTCGGTCGGTCGGTCTGGGTGGGTGGAGTCCCAAAGGTCGGTAGTCAACAGGTTGCAAAATGTTGACCTTGACCTTGCGTTCTCGACACGAAACTTCAATTTGCTGGGAATTTCTTTTCCCAAACTCGGAAAATGTTCATTTAAAGGGGAATGTCGGGGGGGTGGGGTGGGGTGGGAGGAAACTCGTCTGGACAAACGTGAAATCCAAAGCAGAACCAGTCAGTCCCTCCCTCGGTCGGTGAGGCTCCCTGCGAATTCCTGTCCTCCGGGTCGCTGTGAAATTGAGATTTTTTTTTAAAAAAAAAAAAGAGGAGGAGAGGATTGAATCCCTCCGAACTCACCTCTCCCGGGATCACCCAGCTTTTCGACAACGGCTATGCACAGCACACATACTTCCTCTTTCCCTGAAATTTCCTCATCCTGTTTCGGCGACGAACCCAGCCAAATCAAATGTTGCCATTGTTTGTCATTGTCACGTGACGAGTTGACACACACCACACACACACACACACACGCGCGCGCACCCCCCTCTCTCTCTCTCTCTCACTAATAATCAAATCTACTCTACAAACGAAGTGAAATAATAGTGTCTTTGGCACCGTTGGTTGTTGTTGTTTTTTTTTTAAAAAAACTCAAACGTTTTCGGTGTACGTAAAAAAAATAAAGCCAAACTTTCCCAGCTACGGTGTCTGATGCCAATGACAACTGATGAAAGTCCTTGTGATGGTGGGGCCATCAACGGAATCGGGAAAGGTCACACTAAGTTTTATGGCATTTACGAGCTGTCAGCGCGCCGGCAGCCGTAATTAATTCGGTTCCAAGAACTCCTCCTGTGTTACGAATTTATTCCCTTCCTTTACAATTACCCAATTACACCCACATCACAGACACTTTAGCTAATTTTATCACACTTCCGTACTTTCAAAACCATGGAAATCTCTCATCGACTATTTAACATCCAAGGTACACCACCGATTTTTCAAAGAAATTGTTTGCTATATTCCTAAAATGCACTAAAACCAAAAAAATATCCTTGAGTCTTTGCTGAACTCTTAAATATGGACTCCATACCTACATCATACTGAAGAAATAAAAATTCTAATAATTATTATTACAAAGTTTGTTTTTCTTTTGCGTTAATCAACAATTATCAGTCTGGTTATTAAGTATTTTAAGGTGACTGGATGTTTTTTGGCATATAAGGATAGATTAACCCTTTTCTATTTTAGGATAAAGGGTCTATTTGTTATTCAAAAGTCTATTATCATAAAAGATTTGATATATGAAAGATTGTACCATGTAACTTGTCTGAGTAGTCAGTCAAAGTGTAGATTCATTCAAGAACAGGATAGGTAAACAAGCATCTCTTACGTGTGGAGGAGGCTGCAGAAAAAGATTATTAAGATAGCTTTCTGTCACTATTTCTTTTTTGGAAAAAATAAAAAGAAATTGCTCTTTTATGTATTCCTGCAATGGAAATTTAGACATTTTTCCATAAACGATTAATGACAAATTAATGCTTCTAAAAATTAGATAGAACAAAATACATTATGCACAGTAGTATCTACACACTCATAACTAATCATTATATAAAAGAAGGTAATACGACCACGCCATTATATGACGACTGTCTAACTTTCTCCATACAGTAGATAAGAGTTATTTCCCTTAGACTATAAAGAAGAAATTTTCATTAAAAAAAGACTATTTAAAAGGAAAAGAATAAAAAGTTTTATATTAATTCTATATAAAGAAATTTTAAATCAATAAAACGTATTAGTGTATGTATACATTTATTTTCATTTGTGATTTTTAATATGCTTACAATTTAGAGACAAGTGTTATATATATATATATCAGCCTTTTTTTATCATCATTCTCTAAGACTACAAATTTTAGACCTTTACAAGCAACATAATAATGAAATATGAAATGAAAAGAGCAGTTATCAAGCTACTGTACTTAAAATCAGAAAATGCTGTGATACGAAACATGCAATACAGCATAATACTAACAAGGGCAAAGATATAGAAGGCAGAATTAGAAAAATAAAAGTGTTTAACTTCTAACCAGTTGCCTTTTGTGAAATTCTGCAATTCAAAATAGTCATGCACACAAGTTTGGCAATATTTTATTTGATTTTTAAAATATGCTGAACCTTTCAGAGAAGCTGAGCTTGTTAAGCAATGTTTGCACAGAGCTGTAAACATTTCTATCCAAAGGAGGAAAATATTTTTTAAACAATAAGTTCAGCCCATAACACCATTCCCAGGCAAATAGACAATGTAACATTTGATTTACACACACAGTTGCAACCAAAAACAGGAAAATTTGAGACATGTACACTCTACCCTGACAAGAACACTGATATTTGAAATATCAGATTTTGGTTTTCTATTCATGGTGTGGATGCTAGTTTTGCTATAACAGAACGGATACTATTCCTTGTTTTATTGAAAGATCATGCCTAACAGCATATTAATGGTGCACCAGCTATGTCTGCTGAAAAAATAGACTCATATGGAATATAAAGAAAAAATTTTGTAGAACAGGGTTGCAGTCAATAACTAATTCAAGAACCTTGGGATGTTCCATACTTCTTGAAATGTTATGAGGGTAATTATTAACAGTGGCTTTAATGTCAAGAAAACTAAACCACAAGCAGTTTAAATATCTACTAGATGAGTTAGATGCACAGTACTCAGATGGAATTATTTACTGAGGTGTGGTGATTGAATAAAGGTGTATTTTTGTTAACTTTGGCAGAAAATCAACTTTTTCATGATAACCAAAGGTTGCCATGTTTTTGTGCTATCAAATTTATATTGGTTGTGTGAATTTTTTTTTTTTTTTGGTGAACATTATGAGATTGTTAGATGAGCCTGATGTTAAACATGAGGGTTAAAAAAGCCTTAGTATCTAAAATTTATGACAATGTTGAGATATTTGAAAAGGAAGTTTTTGCTACTAGAAAAATACATTCAATAATATAACCTCATACAGCATGTTAGCCATCAACTGTAGAGCATGATGGTCATGTCATCATTAAAGTTCACTTTTCAGAAAGAAAATATTGTAAAAATGATAGTAAACTCACTAAAAGGGTTCAGAAAATGCTTTCAAAATTTTTCTTTGAAAGTTTGAAATGATTGAGCTACAGGAGGACTCTGGCCTAAGAGAAATATTTAAAGAAGTTGGATCAATGGGCTTCTATTCTTCCTTATTTTCAGAATGATTCCTACTGTTGATATTCAACATTAATAATATTGCTTGTCTCTTTGATAGCAGGTATGTGTGCCAATGTACCTTCTCTGAAATAAAGGTCAACGAGTATAGGGTGTATAAAGTGAGGTCAAGGTTAATCAATGAACAACTGCTTACATCATTGCAAATCTCAGTATTTAAATTCCAAACAAGATATGATCAAATTATGAAAGGAAAGCAATCAAAATAATTAATGTGAACTTTTTTAAATGTAAAATCAAGATTAAAATACTTTTAGTAGATAAAATTCATAGACTGAGTTTCTTCCTGTCTTTAGTGTAAGACATTTTTATTTAAATGTTGCAAAATTATTTTAAATGCAAATTATGTTTAAAACTTTTCTGTAAAATAACTCAGAAAGGGAACTTTGCTGTATAAACATATTTTGTATAAAAACACATTCTAAAACATTTACACATTGTATATAAATTATAGCATAATTGCTATAGCATTCAACATTAGCACTAAACATCCTATTATTTGACTTAATTTTATCAGGTTTGACCCATATGGCCAACCCATTAGCAATGAGGCCCATTCATCAAAAAACTTAAAGCACTTTTGCTTTACATTCTATATCCTTGGGACTTACTTAGTCATGTGGATAAATTACACTGGTCAACAGAATTTTTGCTGACTTATATCTGAGACTGTTTCTCACTAATTTGGGGGTGCCAAACTCAAATATCACATTAGGTTTTGCCTATCTCATCAAGTTTTTGCTCTACAGCATACCCCCATTTTCGATCAATCGCCATAAAAAAGTACCCGATTACAATGGTTTCCACAATCACCTCAATCTTATTCTTATCATTTTATTTAGAATACCATTCCAACATACAATACCATGAATCAGTTTTGAGATTAACAAATATATTGGTTAACTACGACATATCAGGTCAAAATATTGAAATAGAAAAATATAAATCAATGCTAGAATTGAATGAATTTTAGTCAAAAATAGGCACAAACTAATACAGAAAATTATCATTTCATTTAGAATACTGTACAAACAAAACAATGACAGACATGGGTTTATTTACATTAACCGATATCAGTAAATGACACATTCTTCCTTCATGGATTAAATTTTCATTTGTAGGCACTCCTGGAGTGTTTCATTTCCAGACAGTCTCTTTTAATACTCCAACAGTAGTCGGCCATCATGTGAGTATTCCACCTTCCTTGGTATCGCTCCTCCATAGCTTTTACATTTTGATGGAACCTTTCACCTTGCTCATCACTTACATCACCTAGATTTTCATGAAATTTATCAAGATGACTGTTGAGGAAATGAACCTTTATGCTCATGTTGCAACCCAGATGATGAAAATTCTTAAGCAATGTTTGAATAAGATCTTTGTAATTTTCAGCTTTTTTGTTTTCCAGGAAATTTTTCACAACAGCCACGAAAGAATTCCGTGCTCTTTCCTCCACATCATACATGGAGTTTGTGAAATGTTGATCTCTCATCAGTTTTCTGATTTGTGGCCTGTCAAACACACCAGCTTTTATTTTTTCATAACTGAGGCTAGGAAATGTTGTGCATGTGTACTTAAAACAGTCACCTTCAATGCTCAGAGCTTTAACATACTGCTTCATAAGACCCAGCTTGATGTGGAGAGGAGGCAAGATAATTTTTACCTGATCTACTTGTGGTTGGCTTTTGATATTCAGTTAAGCATGTTCTCACCGGCCAGTTCTTCTAAGTCCAATGCTTGTCTTTAGCTCTACATTCCCACATGCACAAGAAACATGGATATTTTGTGTATCCTCCTTATTGACCAAGGAAAAAGTTAACCATTTTAAGATCCCGTAGAACAAAAACTTGAACAAATGCAAAATGCCGTAGAACGAAAACTTGACGTGATGGGCAAAAACCAATTTTATTTTTGAAATCAACACCCCAAAATTAGTTAAAGACAAGAGTCTGATCCTATTCAGCAGAAAAAAGTGAAAAAATGTTGGCCAATGTTTTCAATTCCTCCGTAGTTGCTGCTTAACCTGAATAAACTATAGTTTCAATTTCTTTGCCACCTATAATATTTTAATTTGACTAAATAAATTCAAAATGCCATTATTTTCCAAACTTTCATTATCAGCATTAACATAATTCATATTATTAGTCTTTAGAATCTATCCTTCAAACAATAGCTTAGCTGGCAACAAAAGAACACTTTCACTTTGGATTTAATATTAATTTTTGAACCAAGTTTATTAAGATTTTTCCTACTGATGAGTTCATACTCATAACACTCATATTTATTTATAGCTTTATTTTTAAAAAAGTCTTCTGTAGTATTGATATATTTCGTTTAATATACTACATTTTCTGGAATTTTCTTTCAATTTTTATTCATTTCAGAAGTTTTTAAAGTTTTTTCTGCAAACATTTTAGTCCTTGACCAACAATTAAAGCATTTATTAAATTTTAGTATTTTGACATTGATTTAAGATTCCTTTTTAATGCATCTTAAGCTTTCTTTCCTGCAAATTTTTAAAGCACTTTTGGCAATAGCTTTGATTGATTTATGATTATCAAAAAGCATCTAAACATTTTGCTAAGAATGTCAGGCAATCTTCTCCCAGCAATATATTTTTTCTACTTTCCTCATTTTCTTAATTATTTAATTTCTTTTTTAATTAAAACTCTTTTTTTTTTTTGGATGTAACCTTAAAATTACAAAAGTTTTCTATATTGGTCACAACCCAAATTTTGATACTTGGAATAAAATTCCTATTAACTGGAAGATAAAGTATAATTTTTTTGGTTTTTAAGCTATTTTACATCCAGGTGAAGCATTTGAAAAAAAAATTGTACATAATAGTTGAGAGTTATATGTAATATATATATATATTTTTTTAAAATTAAATTACAATGCACAAATAGAATTACCTGATAAAATATAAACTACATTATCACTTTCACTGTAGCCAGAAGATACATTTTTAGAATTAAATCCTAATAAAGCTCTTAATTTATTCTCTATAGTAAAATCAGCAATATAGTTAAAACTAATAGCAGTGATAAATTTTATAGTAGACGTATTGGCTTTAGTGGTAATATAATATTCTTTATTCTTTGAATCCAAATGATTATTTTTTATTTTTCTTAAAATTTTGTTGCTAATTGGCAAGTTTATATACAAACCTGTATTTAAAGTTGTTTACCATTATTGGCACTATATTAAAAAATATTGTTTGTATTAACATTTGAAAAAGAATAATGCATCTCAAGATTAATCAGAGCAATTTCTTATTGTTTTGGAATTTAAATTTAGTGTTGGATAAACATTTGTTTTAAAATTTGTAGTTTTTGATAATAAAACAAAACTATAAGAATATTTGTTCTCTGTTTTTGCTCTTTTATTCAATAATTCCTCAAAGATTTTAATGTTTAAAAGTCAGTTTTATCTATTAAATTTAATTTAAATAACTGATCAGAAATTGCATTTATTTCATTAAAAACTTTTTTCCCCAGCTTGTTTACATTCTAAAAGTAAACAAAGTTTTTTTCATTTACTAATTTGGATCTGAAGGTAAATACATATTTGACCTTTTGTACCTTCACCAAATTATGGTTGACTCGTAATCTGCAGTAGTCTCTTCTATTCAACTATTAATAATTCACTTTCTGCTTAACTATGGAGCACTATATTTGTTCTCTTTATAATTTGTACATGAATGTAATTTATTTTGTATGGTGTCACTGCTTTAATAAATAGCTGAAGTATATCTAAGTACTGTAACATAATTTTTATGTACTTCAGTAAGAATATTCTTGTCTGATTTTGTTTCAATTAAAAGTTCTCCTAAACCAGCAGTGCTATTAATTTTATAGTCATCATCAATATTAAGCTTATTAGAAATCCACTTCTATGGTAGATAATCCAATTGAATACTTGTTAGATTCGCAATGTTATAGAGCAAGTGCAAACTGGTCATCCTTAGAAGCCAAATAATCTACAGCAGCTGCATCTACCTCTATTTATAAAGAGTGCTGTCAGCTTTTAGAGATAGAGCATCTGTAGATATTGATAATAGAACAGGTAAATCGGTAAGCTTTACAGAAGATTCTTCTAGAAGTATTAATTTTTTCGGTGATAAAGGTACTACTTCTAGAGTGGGTTCTCGTTTGTATTCATAATCGGCTGAAATAATTAAATCAATTTGGTATTAAAATTTTGATTTGTTATTTTTTCATCAAGAAAGTGCTTTAATTCTTTTTATATGAAATTGATTCCTTAATATTTTAAATTTTTTTTCCATCTTTGCTTTTTTATTTTACAAAACTATTTTATAAACATAATTGATATTGCCTAACAATATAGGTACAGCTTGCAATGTGCAAAACTTCAATAGAATTGTTAGGTGAAATAATAAAATTCATTGATTTATCAGATAGTTTATCTATAATTTTAAATCCATAGTTTGGTTCTCAACATTTTCTTGTAAAATATCCAAATTCATCAAAAGTCATATCTTTACCGACCAAATCATCCTAAATATCTTGGAGATCTTTATTAGTAAAGTTTGAATTACTTCTGATGGTTTGTCTGGGAAGTTTGGGATGGTTCTCAGAAATATAAAAAGTATCAATGTTATTATGTTGACTTCTAGTATAAAAGGTTTCAGAATTTGGTTGTTTTTTTTTCCACATACACACACAAAATCATCAAAAATCAATATCTGAATCGATCTCCTTCAGATCGGGAATGTTATTTAGGTCTTCAAGGAATTTTTTTTAAAATCTCACTCCTATCATTTCACAAACATTTTGTGGCTCTAGGTTTTCACCTTTTTAATGCTTTTTCATTTTTAAAAATATTTATTACTTGTTATTTATTAAGCATATTAATGAATCCACTTTTAATTAGGTGATATTCATGTTGATGCAAGGATTTTAGAATAGTCTAAGGAACCAGAGTCTCTAAACCCATACATAAGTGAAGTGATTTATTGCATCCACTGTTTCCTGTAATCAACCCACCTGTGCTTCTAGGTAGTAAAAAATTATGATCTTCACCATTTTCATTTTCCTAATAAGTTTTAATTCCATTTACTTATAAAAATCAAAAGGTTGTAAGTTTGATTGATCATTGTTTTCATCCTCACTTTGTTTTCGTTTCCTTTTGTAAACTCAAGATCAGCAGAAGCTACAGAATATTCACAGTAGCCTGACTCAGATGCACTACATTCAACTATAACAAATTTTCTGGGTCATCTTCATCAGACAACCAAGACTCCCATCCATCTTTTATTATAGATATTTTACTAGCTGGTCTATCGACATTTTAATTATTTTAAAAATGGTGGAAATAATAATAATAATAATAATAATAATAATAATAATAATGGTGATGATGATGATGATGATGATGATGATGATGATGCACTAATTGTAAAGTGATGTAAAAGATGTAAAATATGTTACAGTGAAAGTCTATTTACCCGAAAGCTAAATAATCCAAATTATCCGAATTTGTTCATATCTTCCCAGTCAGTTGTAAATCTAACCATCCGAATGAACCGATATTTTTCGACTTGTTTCCAGAGTGCATGGATGCAAAGCTATTGCTGGCTCTTAATTTTTGTATTTACTCTATTTAAGTACAGTAAATTTTATTACTATGGTCTTTCAGACACTAATGCTAAGTGAGAAGTGTAAACTTGTACTTAATATTGCAACAAAAGAGGAGGTAATGTTTGCTAAGTAGAGCGAGGTGGATCTCGCAAACTTAATATACAACAAAAGGGAGGTAATGTTTGCTAAGTAGAGCGAGGTGTGTCTAGCAAACTTAATATACAACAAAAGGGAGGTAATGTTTGCAAACTTAATATACAACAAAAGAAAAGGGAGGTAATGTTTGCAAACTTAATATACATCAAAAGGGAGGTAATGTTTGCTAAGTAGAGCGAGGTGGGTCTCGCAAACTTAATATACAACAAAAGGGAGGTAATGTTTGCTAAGTAGAGCGAGGTGTGTCTAGCAAACTTAATATACAACAAAAGGGAGGTAATGTTTGCTAAGTAGAGCGAGGTGGATCTCGCAATCTTATCATGGATGAATTAAATATTGACACATCTATTGTGCATGGTATTCTGGCACGGAAAGATAAAACGTTCAAGTTTCACACTGTTACTGGAGCGCCTGTTTACAAAACATATTTTATAAATATTTTAGTTTTTTTGGTTGTTTTTTTTTTCCTGAAAACAATTTATTTTGTGGAATAGGTTCATTCAAGAGGTTATGTCCAGGCAGCCGATTTTTCCGGTTATATAAAGTCGGTTAAGTTCTAGGAAATTCGGATAAATGGACGTTTACTGTATTACAAAAAACGGCTGTGAAAAACTTCGCGGAAGATGCGTTGAAGGGTGGAGTTGTTAAATTAAAATTTCTTTCAAATAACAGCGAAGCTATCAGCCGAAACTTTGGTGGAGATATACAAAGTAGTTTAAATAAATTATCTGGTTTCTCTTGGACAAAATATCCAGGCGAAAAATATTTAGTAAATTTTAACTACTGTGGTCCAGGAACACGTTTATATGTAAGATTAACAAAACAAGGTGACAAATTTTTAATGAAGTTATTCTGGCACACTACAGACATGATTAAAGATATAAGAACTTGAAATAAACTGTTATAGATTCGTGATCTTAATAACATTCATAATCCTAGTTTAAGAGAGAAAAATGATAAGGCTTTAATTAAAACCGAGATGAAAGTTACATTTCTGCTGAGCCATGAGTACTGTGGGCTCCACCAAATAGTGTTAGAGGCTTCGGTTCTAGTTCATATTTAAAAAATATATCAAAAAAACTTGAAGACTCTCGTTTTGTACCAGCTGAAGAGTTACATAAACCTGCTAAGAAATATTATTATACCAGGTGAGTGTCCGTTTATTTAATAAATTATATCTGGCCAGCAAATTTAGTTGACCAGCGAGCTTTTTCGAAATGGAATAAAGGTTATAAATACATGTTCCGTATAATTGCCGTATTTTCTAAGTACATGTATTGTCCCTTTACAAGATAGAATTGGAGAAAAATCCCTGATAGAAGCATTAAAATTTTTATTTAAGAATTTTATTGGAAAACAAAATAAATTATGGACTGATATAGGAAGTGAATTCATTAACAAAACTTTTATAAAACGTTTTAGAAAAATGCCTTTCAAGAATAGAGCTTTACCATGCGTGTACTGAAGCTAAAGTGGTTGTAATTGAGAGATTTAATAAAACATTTTAAAAAACGATTTGTGGGAAAAGTATACAGTAAATTATAATAGTGACTGGGTGAGTATTTTGGCTCAGCCAATAAATGAGTATAGCATACCTACATGTCATTCAAGGAAGCAAGTAAGCAAATAAAGAAGAAAGAATTAATAGCAAACCCCTATTTGAGGCTGGTATTTTAGTACATCAGAAGCATTTGTTCTCAAATGCGGTCCGCTGACTGGTCCAGAATGCATGTCGGCGATACTCATTTTCACGGCTGAGAGAACAGGTCAAACCCTCCCTCATCTCCATCGGTCGCGTGACGTCACACAACTAGGCTGGATTTGTCATCAGCGCGTGCAACGGTAATGTAGTCCTGAAAGTAGGGTTTATGTTGTTGCTGATTCTGTTTGATCAACATGGACGTGAGATAAATGTTAGTGTTCCAGAAGAAAATTAAGGAGATGATTTTACAACGCGAGTTGGAATGTTTCACATGAACGTGTTCTCTTGTAGTGTTAATGTTTACCATATGAGAATGTCTATACTTTTGTTTCTGGCATGAATTAATAATTTACTCATGATATATGATATTTTTTTAAAATAATTAATGCGTATACATCTATTATTTTTAGTATCCGAAAATCGGCGAAATGTTTAAGTTCCAAAAGCATACACACTATAGCCGATCGGGTTGTGTGACGTCACCGGGCAAGGAGTCCGGCATTCTCGCTGCGCCGGCGCTTCCGGTCATCCGGGTTGTTCGACAGATACAAAGAACTGATGCACAATAAGAACACCATGCATTTTTATTGATATTGTTGGGGGGGTGCTAGCGCTACAGAGGCTTTATGCAAGGTACCACCGCGGGTATCAAAGACTTGGAAAAATCATACTGTAACAGACGACTCCAAAAAAGGCGCCTTTCGAATGGTGTCGCTCAGCGTCGGAAGTACCAACGGACGAGTCTTCCGATGTGTAGGCGATGCCAGGTGCGGACATCTAGGGGGAAGAACACGACGAATTTTTGTTTTGCCGATCTCCGCTAGCCAAACACAACAGAGAAGGGGGGCTACTTTAGAGATAACTGAGCGATTCTATTGTGAAAAGTAAAGTAGATCGGAAATGGCTGGCACCGCAGCATTCTTCGCGAACAGCTCGCTCGCTGGGAAATGCCTGCAAGACAGCGACTGTCAAGGGTTTGACCCCTCGTGGCTCGTCAAACTAGCGTTACTCGGACGGTATTTCCGGCATCTTGAGCGGGGCTGGACCCGGTCTTGCAGCGAAAGCTTCCAGTTTCTCTGATGTCCAAGACAAAGTAGAAGCTTTACGAATGGAGATGGAGCCGTGGCGTGGCCGTTTCGACCGCCAAGAATTTAACTCTTTCACAACTCTTACCGATTTTCTGCTTACGTTAGAGAAAGAAGTCGGTGGGCAGGTTATTTAAGACATCGAAGCGTACCTACGGCACCTTCACAAGCAATTTGGGAAGTACTTTTTTCAGAAACAGAGAGAGAATTTAAGTGGATCGGAAATCCATTCGCGCGTGCATGGGTGGCAATGAAAAGATCGATGTCAACCTTCCATCAAAAGAGGACAATGTTGGGACGAGTTACTGAAGCTGGTATTCGGCAAGAAACTTTTGACGGACTTTTGGCTTCTACGGTCAGTGTACAGTATTCTGAATTCGCCGATGCAGCTCTGAAGCACCTGCTGCACATTCCCAACAACATAAAACTGCGAGATCAGATTTTCAACACTTGTGGGACTAAAAACAAAGAAGAGGAACCGGCTGAAAGTGGAGCTCGAGATGAGACTAAGGTTTTCCAGCTTGAAACAAAGCATCACCTCACTGGTGCCTCATCAAAAGCAGCGCGATTCCTTCCTTTAATTCTGGTGAGTTTTTTGTGGTAGCAAGCGAAAGCGGGTAGGGCTAAAACCGGTAGATGGGCCTTAGATGAAAAAGTTTGAGAATCACTGCATTAAATGAAGAAATTGTAGGATCATTTTATGAGCAAGTGTTACAAAAAAACAAATTTGTTCATAGAAGACTGAATTGTCCATTAGAAAAAGTTTATATTTTATCATCCACTGTGAGATTAATGCCATGAATATTTTTTCCGATCTATTTAAATTCATATTTTGAATGTATTTTTTTTGCATCATATAAAGTATTTATATGATTTTGCAGCGGTAATCCTTTTTTAATTACTGAAAATGTATTCCTTTGCATAGATTTTAGATTTAAGTTTACAAAATTCAATATTTTGCCAGAATATTCATCTTTCCTACAAATGTTTTTGCTGTCTTTTATTTTGAGAGGAATAAATTACAGACTAAGCAGAAGAGTCAGAGAGGTCTGTATCTTAGTATATACCATCTGTTTTTATGTGGTGGTATGGAGAATTTGTATCTGAAAATAATAATGTAGATTATTTTTTGTATTTTAATTCCATAATATAAAAGTAAAAATCTAATATTAAATATTTTGAATAATCTTCAATGCACGTTCATAATTAATGGAGTTTGTTAAAATTTGTAACTTTATTTTTCGTATGTAAGAAAAATAGTTTTTCGTCAATAATATCTTAGCGTAGTTTTGGATAATTCTACTAACAAGTGCTTTTCTAAGTTGCTCTGGGGTTGTCCAAACTTTTACAACTATTTGTTTTCTTAAACCTTCCAAATTTTTTTCCATAAACAGAGTTATAAAAAACCTTCTTCAGAATAATTTGTAGACTTAGTTTTCATATCTGTATTTAAACCGGTATAGGGTTTAAGTAAAAGATTTTGTGGGGAAAGTAAGTTTTCTACAATTAGTCTATAATATTTTTCATAGTTGTGTTATTATTTCGGATATTCTAAGTCCATTTTACATATCATTCTCATTAGTGAATGAGATTTAATTCTAATGTTCTGATTCTTGGAGCTGAACACAACCAAATCTGTCTGCTGAGAAGAGGTGACGCGTAGCCCAACAATAGAGATTATTTGCCTTTAACTAGATGATATATTATTTTTCTTTAGTTGGATTATAATTTATATTAAAACTGTACACTCTTAACCATTTAGTTTTAAGAGATTTCCGGATGTGAAATCGGATACTTTTTCTTACCAATTACATCCATGCCGAATACTTGAAGGTTTTTGTATAATCTTAGATATATTTAGACAGGGGCGGGGCTGTCACACGCGCATGCTTATGTGGTACCGAAGAGATTCCGCTTTCTATGTCTTGTTATATCATTAAAGACATAGCGTAATCTTTTAAGAAATCTAATTTTAATTTGGCCATCTTTACAGACGCATTCCGAGCTAAAGAAGCAGCTGTAAAAAAAAAAAAAAAAAAAAAAATAGCATGGATCTAATTTACAGGTGTTTTGACATACGATTCTACATTTTTCAAATACATCAGCTAAAAGCAAGAGATCGGATCCGAGATGAATATCATTGTACTCTCATAATGGTTGAATGTTGTACTGTTGACATGCTTCTTTATAATTCTAGGATTTTGAAATGTTTGTTCTATTTAATTTATTACATATTTTTTATGTTAATTCACTAGTAGCTACATAATACCTGTGAAATTGTCAATAAAAATTTTAGAAAGACAGACACCCCCCCCCATTTTTTTCCCTAAACGTTTGGTGCCACTCATTTATCTAAGTTTTTTCTCTTAAATGTAAACGAATCTTAAAATCTAATTTCAAAACATTTGGCCATCGCTTTAACATTTGTTACCTCTGCATCAACAGGTTTTTTAAATGAAAATGAAGTATATTTTTCGGATGATTGTGGAATAATAGAGATAGTCTTCTTTATCTAAATCTTTTAAAAAGAGATGAGCATCGTAATTAGATAAATTATAAGATATAACAGGTATGTGATTGGAGTTATCTCAGATTAAGTCACACTCATTATTCACAGCATCTCGAAATGTAACGTTTAAGCAGGGGCGGACTGGCCATAAAGGCATTTGGGCAATGCCCGGTGGGCTGGGGCCGCTGGGTAAAAAAGGGGCCGCTTGAGTGGATTAAAAAAATGCTGAAAAAAGTTGTCACGGAAAACTCCTGCCACCACCTACGGGGCTTCCCCCCCTAAATACCAAAAGGTCGCCCCTGACGCGTCGTTATAATTACTGAGCAGTGGAAGTATGGCTGTGGCATTTCGTCTATTTTCGCAAATAAGCAACATATTAATAAATAATGGGCCGACCTAGTAGGTGAAGGATGCCCGGGCTGGTTTTAAGACCCAGTCTTCCGCTGCATTTAAGTGACAATGGTCTTTCACATTTCAATCTCCGACAATAAAAGATTTTTTTTCACAGTTATGAAAAAATCCAAAAGCTATAAAGTTGTGATCTTCACTGCTATAAATCATATTTTTTTTTTAGATTTTCAAGAATTAATTAAATATCATGTACTTCTATAAATATTTTAGAAATAATATCTACCTTTTTACTTGTATCTCTAGAAATAACAGGTGTAGATTTGTATAATCAGATGCAACGTAATAACAAAAACGATTATCTAATATGTTTATTATAATATTTTGTTCTATTTTTAGCAAAACACTTTCAAAATCTGCATGATTCACAAAGGGCACTTTTGATTTTTCAGTTAAATTTTTGAAATTCTATTTTATTATTATACGTTTTAGGAAATCTAGTTGAAGCTGGTCAGTGTTTACTACATGTCTATTTATGCTTTTTATTTGTGTTCGAATTAGTCTAGATAGATTTTTAAAATTAGAGTGTATACAGTGCGAGAGAACATAGATCTCTTGCTCATTTAAAAAGGAGATCAAACTCATTACATTAAATGAGATGTTGTTGCTTTCAATTTTATTTACTTTTCTCTACTATCGTATAATGCGCTTGGTTTTAAAAAATATTAGTACAAACATTTAGGATCAAATATTTATGTTTTAAATTTAAAAATTAAGATTATTTATAAAATATTCACATTTAATTAAATTGTACCGAAAGTGTGTTGTGACAAAACTAACTTAGTGAAGTTCGGTAGTTAGATTCGAGTTCGCTTAGTAACTATTATAATTCAGAATCAAAAGGGCCTAATAATAGCTATAGTACTTGATTAGAATTTATAAATCGGCGTGTATGTAAAATTTGTTGTAAGCGAGAAGAATGGGGGTGTAAATGTGACATCTCGCCAGGACAGTGGCTCCCAACTGATGTGCCTGGATATTGTTTCATCTTAAACAATATTCAATCTAACCAAAATTGCAACTCATACACCCCGTGAAAATTAGTCATCAAACACTCTAATCATTAGAACCCGTAACCCCATATTTCTGGGTACTAGAAATATTTACATATCCCATGCCCCGATATTTTGGGGTTTTAACACGTGGTAAATGTAAACAACTTTATTGGCCAATCAGCGTGCTTTTTACAAACGGCATTAGGCTAGTTATTTGCAAATGGCGGATCAATCGAAATAGCCAGTTTTCTGGAAATCTTTGCTGTTTGGACTGCTCAGGAGCTCAGGGTTCAAAGGATTTAAAGTAAGGTACTGGTCTTTCAATTTAAAAACGTGAACATTCTAAATGCAGGTGGCCATAAAGCGAAACTGAGACGGCGCGATAGCAGACGCAGCGAAATTGACCGTATCCACATTTCTTTGCCGGATTAATTTTGTCCCCTGATCTAAGAAAAGATGGATAGGTTTGTTGTCAAGAAAGGCAATTTCTCCGCTTATTCAATCGTTGATGAAGCATCTGAACTTCAAGAAAAAAAAAGAAGCAAGAACTGTTCAAGAAGTAGAATAATGAGAGTTATCTGGCCTTTGAATTTCCATGGACAGGAGATGCCGCTTGCCCTTTACCTGAATGTCTCACCTGTAGAGAGAAGTTAGAAAACGCTGTGATGGTACCAAGTAAGCTAAAACGCTATTAGCAATTAAAACATCCATCTCTTGTGAACAAAGATATTCAGTGGTTCAAACGCTTTAAAGAACAAAACATGAAACAGGCCAAACGTTTAATGGAGTGTGCGCACGTTACCTGTTGGCTGCGCTTGGAGCAAAATCAAAAAAAGCCCCATACTATTGCCAAACCTTAATGATGCCTGCATGTAAAAAAATCGTAGGTTTGATGTTTGGAGCTGATGCTGCAAAAGCGATCGACAAAATTCCATTCTCTAATAATACAGTTAATCGGCGAATTGACGTCATGTCAGCTGATATCGAGGAAGTGCTGCAAGAGAAGTTAGCAACTGATGGGAAGTTTGATGAGTCCACCGATATAAGTGGACACTGCCAGCTGCTGGCCAACGCTTGGTATGTTGATGGGGGCCCCATTCAGGAGAATTTTTTTAATTTTGTATGGTCATGAGACTGGTGAGAAAATATTTCGGGTAACAGATACTTACTTGAAGAAAACAAACTAGCCTGGGCCATGTGTTGCAGCATTTGCACTGATGAAGCAGCTTCCATGACGGGGAAAGTCAAAGGATTTGTTTGTAAGGTGAAAGATCAAAATCCTGGCATTCATATCAACCATTGTATTCAGGGGCGGACTGGACATGAAGGCATTTGGGCAATGGCCGCTGGGTAAAAAAGGGGCCGCTTGGATGGATAAAAAAAATGCTGAAAAAAATTGTCACGGAAAACTCCTGCCACCACCTACGGGGATTCCCCGCTAAATACCAAAAGGTCGCCCTGACGCGTCATTATGATTACTGAGCAGTGGAAGTATGGCTGTGGCATTTCGTCTATTTTCGCAGATAAGCAGCATATTAATGAATAATGGGCCGACCTAGTAGGTGAAGGATGCCCGGGCTGGTTTTAAGACCCAGTCCGCTGCTGGCTAAACATCTCGAGTGAACCACCTGCCACTGTGTCTCGCCAAAGGGCCAGTTTTTACCTGAAACCTTGAAGTTTATCTGTGATGGTCAGGATCGTCTTCATTTTTCCTCTGCATTTTAGTATTCAGCTCATTCAGACGGCTGAAAATGTCTGCGAGATATGCAAGCTTAGCCCACCAGTAATTGTCAGAGATAGTAACTCTTTATAGGGCAGTTCATGCATAGTTGAAAACTCTCATTTCTCCCCGGAGCTCATGAACACGGGAGAGAACTTTTCCCCGCGATAACCATCGCACCTCGGTGTGTAACAGTAAACTTTGAAGCTCGGCCTCCATCTTTAAAATAGTGAACAAACGTATTTCAATTGCCGTAATTTTATGTAATTCACAATTTCCAAATACTGCAGCTAATTCTGGTGGCCGTGTTTTGGCTACAAGAGCTTCGTGGTGGAGAGCGCACAGACTCGTAATCGAACATCTCAAAACGCTGCAAGAGAAATTCGAATGCCACTTCCTCTCTACAGATATAGGAGGCTGTGACTGGACACGGGATCCGTTTAGTTCACTTTCTTCCGATTCATCAGAAAAGTTGACACTAAAAGAAAAGGGGGAATACGTAGAGCTACGGGTGATCGCGCAATGAAGTTAAAGTTTGGGAAGATGTCTTTTGGCTGACTGTAGTACATGAATGTCTGACAATCTATGACCATTTCTGTTGCTGTACTCTAGTCGTTTCCAACAACATATCTCTGCGAGCCGGCATCATCAACAGCAGGGGCGGGGGGAGCACGCGGGCGCCCCCCTCATCGATTACTCCCCGGATCAAAAGGCTCTGCGCGCACCGGCAGGATCAGGTTTACCACTAACTCGGTAAGTTGCTGTTTACTCTACTTTGCGTGTTGCTCTGATCCATTGAAGTTCAATTATTTATCGGTTAAATTATTTAATAAAAATCATACTGTAGAAATATTGTTAGAAAATAAGAAATTCATAAGGCGAGAATCAGACGCCTGAACCGAGTGCTGCGCGTGGGACATATTTAGGGCTCTGAGTGGTTAGGAATAGTTGAGCTGGTGTCTGTGCTCGCTGTTGTATTCTGTGGTGGATTTGAATCATTAACGCATTTGGTCCCTGTTCAGCTGGATGTGTGAGCTCTCTAGTCAGACCGTAACCATAGTAAATGTGACGCTGATGTGTGATCGATTCAGCTGGAAAAAGTGGGCGTGGAATTGTTTGTCTCGTGCCGTATTACTGGAGAGGATGGAAACCACTGCGTCAGGAATTAAATTCGCAGCGAAAAGCTGGTAACCGAAAGACCGGGTTTAGTTGGTACGTAAGCGTGATTTTAGATCTTTAAACAACTGTGGAGGAGCGGAGGCCCGCTAAACGATTAGAATTAACAAATTCAAGGGTTTACCGGAAGCTACTCGCCAATATGAGAATCTTTCAGATGAAGGAGCTGCATGTTTTTTAATGGAGTGGCGCGGCACTCACTGGAACGCCCCTAGTGATTTTTTTAAAAAGCTTATAACAATTAGTAATTTAATTCATACCAAAAGCCTAAAGTTATATCTTCGTCTATATTATACACGAGATACGGCCTTCGCCATTTTCAGAAAAAAAATTTAAGAAAATGCTAACTTAATCTGCTTTCTTTTACATTACTTTAGTTTGTTTTTTTTTTCTTTTCTATCTTTGACATTCCTACCCCAGCCGATATTACTCTTACTATATGATAGCACTAGAAAACACTGGCCATGTCCGGTGCTTGCCAGACACGTGACTAACGACAGAGCCCTGAAATTCATTTTGCTGTAGCTCAGTTTTTCAGCATGTAATCATAGATAAAGTGAGAAAAAAACTATGCAAGATTCTAGCTTTTAAAATGACCGTCTTAAGAGGTTGTTTGCAGGGTTCAGTGAAACTAACAAATCAACCGAAATCCAGAGAGACAAATCTTTCTAAACGAACAGAAACCTATCAGAACAGCCCAGTCACAGATTGCTTTCCACTTAGTACTATGCTTACTAGTCAGTGAACACAGCCATAGAGATGACGACGATTGTAAGTGATGATTGTGTTGATTGTGCACTAAGAGAGAGAGAGAGATTGTTTGTTTCACATATGCAGTGCCGAAAGTAGATAACAACAATTTCGTTGGAAATCTCTGGCACATCAGACAGAGGAGGAAATTATCTAACGGCAGAAGCCGAGTTTATTTTCGTTATCAACGAAAATGTCAAATACAAATTTCGCATCAACCTAGAATTTTCTTATTTTTCTTGATAAAGTCGAATTAGCCTGATTAATTTGCATAATAATGCCACAATGACGCTCTGAGATGCGTACTGCTCTGTAGTTTTTCATACAATTAATGGTAAAATAACAAAAATTGAAAAATGTGATAATTCGAAATTTGACCGGCTAACAGATGATTTCCTAAAAAAAACCCTTATACATCACGACGACATGTGTGACTAAACAAGAAATATACATTCGAAAACCGACATTTAGAAGTGATCACGGGTACTGTATCAAACTGCTTGAGCGTCATGCGAAAGTAGATTTTGTTATTGTTATTTATTGGTGATGAAAAACGTTTGGCCATGGCTGTAGGTGAGTGTATCTGTTGGTTCGAGGTGTTGCACTTGTGCAACCTTCTGGTAAAATCTTGCGTTGTAAACACTAGAAAAAAATCCGAGACATTAAAATAAATCGTATTCTTAAAATACGGTTCCCATTATATAAATAGACTTGGCATAAGTCAACAGGCACACATCTGAGACTCAAATTAGCTATCCCAGTCACATGATATGCACATAATTGCAAGCTGTAAGAATATATATATACAGATCAGAGTAAGTCTCAGTCCACAGACAGCTTTGCCGCGAAGAGGGGGTTCACGAGAGCAAATGGGACAATGGTGAAGGTGGTAGAAACTAGAGAACCAGTAATTTTACATTTTAAGAAAAATCATTAACCAACTACTCCTGTGTTCTAAATGCACGAATTCATCAGAACAAAAATTTATGTGAAAAGGAGCATAAAAATCGAATTCTGACAATCGGCTTCCGATGTGGCAGAACGTGTGCAGGTTCCCACAGGAACTGTCACAGGTTATCTCTACAGCATATGGATTCAAAAGAAGAGCCGCAGAACGCAAATCACTCCGCACTCCAAGCAATGTCAGCCATTGATTACAATAGGCTATTTTTTTTCCCGATGAGTCCAAGCTTTTACGGTTTTAAAACAGTAAGAATGGTATATGGATGTAATGGCTCCGTACAGAACAGAAATTTGTAATAAACTACCTGCAATTGTCAGGTAACGATGCAAGTCTATCTGTCATGGTGGGTGGTAGTATTTAGGCCACTGGATGGTCGAAGCTAAACATGAAAGTTCTCCAAGAAAGACTCTTGTATCGCTAATTTAACGCAGAGATGGCAAAATAATCAGGGTGCGACAACTCTGCCACAGCCCGGCCAATCACTAGAGCGTGCTTCGACCAAACAGTGTCGCAGTAGAATCATTTTTCCGGAATTCCCTAAGGCGGCTTCTGTGCCAGGAAGCGGCTGCAACGCAACATACAAGGATTGCTGATCCCGTCCACACAAAGTCTCAGCGTTTTTCTGCTTTGCAAAACAAGCGAAATGATGTTGCACAAAGTAGACCACACTTATAGTTTGTCAATGTTAAGTTCGGTTCCTATTCCCCCGCTAAAAAAAAAAAAAAAGATCCTTGAAACACGGAACGTGTTGCAGAATGATAGTGCGAGAACGCAGCGCTTCGATGACCATCGACACTTTGAGCGTACTGCACACTGAACCTCTACCATGTCTTTTCTACTGTCCGAATCTTTCCCTTCGGACCGCTAAAGGATGTTCTCCAAGGTCAAAGGTTTGCCACTGATCACAAGCAACCAAAAATCCTGAACAATGTGGATGAACATCGCAAAAGTGCAAAGACCCTACAGTAGGGAGGGGATACTTGTCTATATTACTGATTTTCCAGTTAGTTATCTGAAAAAGAACACTTGCTTTAAATATAAATTCTTTGACGACTAAACAGATTTTTTCTTCTTTTTTTTTTTGCTTATAAAAGTGAGAAAATTCTCTGACAGGGCCTTTTTTCGTTCACTTGTCGCCGGAAGCGGAAATATCTTGAGTAATCCTGTGTGGAGGGCACAATTTAGAAAACGAAAACAAAGAGTAAGTCAGCTCTCCACCGGCTGTGGAAACACAAAAAATGGTTCATCCCCGAGCCGCTGGCGGCTCATTTAATATTTTATCTCAAACTCTGGTATTTTCGCTTTGAGACTGGTTCTCACCACCTGCTGCTGGTGATTTCTGCCATTTTAAATTCTTTGAAAACAGCACTTATACAGAAATAAGTTCGGTAAATAATTGCAATATACGTAATGTCCTAGTTTGTGTGGTTTTAGAGGAATGCATCTGTTAGAAGATGAAGAGAGCGAACAACTCGCCGTATTTTGTGTATGCGATCTGGTTTCAGATCTCTGTCTGAAAATAGTTCGCGTCGCGTATGCGAGATGGCAGCATTGCAGCAGCCAAGTTAGTGGAATCGCTTCATCGTCCGATATCCCTCCGCACAACTACAGGCGGTGCTTTCTTGCTACTGTATTTCTAGTCTCGCAATCTCACTAGTGCACAGTGGTCCACAGTTGATAAATGAGTGCCTAAGGCTTGGATTTATTCAGGAAAGAAAAGAAGAAAATTGCTGCGAAAGAAATCGACACAACATCAGTGATTTCCCCGGAGAGTTAGAGGACTTAAAACTACGAACAGACGATAAGAAAACTTCAGCTGGGTGCCGTGGCCAGAAATGCTGAAGCCATTAAGCAAAGTGATGGTGGCATAACAACGAACTAAGTAAACAAAAATTAGAATAAATTCTGAGCTGCTTAAGAAATCAAAAATGTTTTTGCCAAAATGTGTATTAAATTTTTTTAGTGGGAACACCATAATTAATACAAAAGCATAAATAGAGGAAATAGTTATAAATAATATATAAATAAATAAAGGAACAAACTTTAGAAATCAAACTGAATAAAAGAAACTCCAGAAAAGTTTTTAATCTTTATCTGTTGTGTGTGTGTGTTAAGCCGGGTTTTTTTTTTTCATCTTTAATTTATTCATTAATAGTAAAGTGAATCTTTTATCAGCCATCTGTCGGATTGTCCTATATTTAACTCTCCAATCCTGTAAGAAACCAATCTTTCTACTGTCATTTTTTAAAAATCATATGCGTATCCAACGCTAGTCCGCACAAAATATTTTCACGTATAGTACTTAGAATTGAAATCTCAGATACCCTTTCAGTATAGCAACAGTCGACACATTCATATTTAATTTAGTGTATTTTTTTAAAAGTTTTGCGTCCTGAATGCGAGACATCTGAAGCGTAAGATTGTAAAATCCGTCATACATGGAATCCATACTTACAGTTCACGTTGTGCCTCGTAGTGATCACGAGGTTTATCTATTGTCAAGACAGGAGACTCTCAGCCTTTCCCGAACCAATCGTCTAGGTCCTCTCTGAACTAAATCGAGAACACGCTTGTTTCCATGACCACCAGGCAGAACAACAGAAACTTTAGCTGAAAACTGGTGTAACGACCGGCAAGGGGCAAAAATCTTGGAAACAGATCCCTTTGTTCGTGTCGATTCCAGATAGTGGGGCAAAGAAGGTTGACGAGATCCATATCTTTGCTGAAAAGACGCACAAAGATTCTAGAAAACTGTCTACATGACCACCTAGTTTGTCTAGCAATTATTTCTGGGGAATTTTCATGATTCTTTTTGTAGTCATTTAGTGATCTGGGACCAGCAGCGGACTGGGTCTTAAAACCAGCCCGGGCATCCTTCACCTACTAGGTCGGCCCATTATTCATTAATATGTTGCTTATTTGCGAAAATAGACGAAATGCCACAGCCATACTTCCACTGCTCAGTAATCATAACGACGCGCCAGGGGCGACCTTTTGGTATTTAGCGGGGAAGCCCCGTGGGTGGTGACGAGTTTTCCGTGACAATTTTTTTTCAGCATTTTTTTTATCCATCCAAGCGGCCCCTTTTTTACCCAGCGGCCCCAGCCCACCGGGCATTGCCCAAATGCCTTTATGGCCAGTCCGCCCCTGTCTGGGACAACGCTACGTAGAGTCACCGTGACGTCACTGAAGTTCTTCCCTTGTCTAATCCCTCGCATCGCATTAGTCCGACCTTTATATTATGAAATTTGTATGATTCTTATCTTTGTTAGTAACATTTACTTGTCATTAAAATGTTTTTTTAATATTATTATTACAGAATGTTACAATTAAATTAAACTGCTAGAAAGAAAAAACATAATTTTTCTATACAATTACTGCAAATTTGTTTAATTGGTCTAATTGGATTCCGTTTGTCTGGAATACATCAATCGATGGAGTTGCCTCGCTGGCTTATTGTTTCCACCGACGTTTCAGAGTATTTAATATTTGCATGGTCCTCCCAGCAGACCAACCTTAAAAAGCTGATCAGACCGGTTATCTGGCGGCGGTGTCAGGAGAGGGGACACGCTCATTCTGTGTCGCCTTAAACATTATTTGAAATGCGGACCTCGAAAAAAAAAAAAACAAACAAGCGATGTGAGCATTAATTTGGATATATGTATATAATATTTTATTGCCACACACTTAAGGGTTCTTTCCTCTAAGTTAAATATACCCTACTTAGCAAAATTATAGGAGAATGAGATGAAGCCTTCAGTCCAGCGCTGTTTTACTGTGACCAGAGTGAGTGGCTATGAACGAGTTCCTGTCGGCTACTAACCGAATGTTTCCCTGAGGAAAAAACTTCGAAGTCCAGAAGCATTTTTTATTATTCTAGCAAATGTACAATTCAGAGCCAGCTGCAAACGCGATCTACCGGAAGGGCGGATTGTATGCAGGAACGATATGGAAGAAAAACATTAATTTAATTTTTTTTTTTAAAGAATAGTCCACAATATATGTAATAGTAGCCGACTTTTTATTCCCGAAAGGCCAACTATTATTATTTATACGGTTTTGCTGCAACAGATGGTGAGTTTTAGAAAACGTTTTTAACAGCACTTGTCATAACAGATGCCAAACCTGTCTCTTGCTGCTTCTCGATCTTGAAAACATCTTTATATTTCCCGTAGCTGCTGTTTTTGGAACCCCTCATCCGTATTTCAGAGACGACAACGTTCCGTGGTGATGGAGACACGGAACCGAAACATAGACTGTTCGCAGGTCAGTTCTAAAATAAGGAAGAAAACACAAGGTATTTAGATTAACGTTGGAACTGATTTTTGAATTTAAATATTTAAATAATAATAATAATAATAATAATAATAATAATAATAATAATAATA
Source organism: Nautilus pompilius (assembly GCA_018389105.1). Classification (NCBI taxonomy): domain Eukaryota; kingdom Metazoa; phylum Mollusca; class Cephalopoda; order Nautilida; family Nautilidae; genus Nautilus; species Nautilus pompilius. The sequence goes on from JACATO010000317.1 coordinate 4,386,872, forward strand.
AGTTGAATAAGAAAAATTACGGCGAACCAAACATACCTTAATGTGATTGAACATACTTGTAACTCCGGAGTTCGTTATCTATTAAAACAACAACAAAGGAAACTCGGTTAGGATGCGCAAGTTTAAAATGTACGGAATGCACTGTACAGTTGTCCTCCGGTATTCGCGGGGGTTATGTCCCTTGAGCACCCGCGAAGAGTGAAAAACCGCGAATATTGGACGTGGTCCATAAAAATGCCTATAAACGTCAACATATAACGTAAAATATAATTAAAAAATATAAGTAAATATATAATAATAATTTAATAAAAAATACAACACTCAGCGAAACACTCGAGATAGCTACACACGGTAAACTGGGATGATGCTGGGCTGCATCTGCCTGAGACAGGGCCTCGTGGGCAGCAACCAATCAGCAGCGAGGAGAAATGAATAACGCTCTCGGAGTGGCTACTTTCAAACCTCCAGCCAATAGCGTTTATTTTATATTGATATTTTGCTGAATTTACGTTAGCATTTATATTACAAAATTAGTAAATTATATTGTTATTAATAATTTAATGTTAAAAAGCATGAAAAAATATATATTGCCACGAAAAAAGCCATTTAAAAAATCGCGGAAGATATTTGCGATTCCGCGAATATGCGGGGGTTTCCACGAACAATTATTAGTTAGGTTCTAAGGAAAATTCCGCGAATAACCGGGGCCGCGAATGCCGAACCGCGATTACTCGGGGGTCGACTTTACTCTTTCCCTGAAAACTATGCAGACTATTTACAATGTAAAGTGACAGATACATTTTTTAAAAAAATTAGAGGAGAAGAAATAAATTCCTGCCATGAAGATAATAAGTCTTGAATAAAGACTCGGAGAGGACCAGGCACTGAGCGAAGACTGACAGACACCATGACGCGACTCTCTTCCGCGGAAACGGAAGCCCCCTTCACAGACAATTCTGGATTTAATTGCTAATGACGTGGTTTTCCTGAACGACAAAAAAATTGTGACAACCATAGAGCGAAAGTGATCTGTAACCAACTCCCTTCCAAGACCGAGAAAACCCCTTTATCAAATCGTGTAATGTCAGGAGATTTTTTTTTCTCGTACATTTTTTGACAACCAGTCAAATTACCAATTCCAAGTCTACCTTTCCCACAGCAATGAGACTACGGAGAAAGAATGTTCCTTGTAGTAGAAAAGATGAGCTGTGCTCTCAGCTCCGACTGACAGCGATCTTCACATTCAACATTTTTCAGAATTCGTTAGGTACGAGGACCCATAAGAATCTAGTGGTAGTATTAGACAATTTAATCATAGCCATTTATTATTTCCCCTTTAACTGCGGTAAAACGCGGTTCTAGAATACCATATCACTTCGTTTTACTTGTACCATAACCCATAAGTCGTTGGAGCACCTCGAGAGATGTGTCTAAGGCATTTAAAAACCTGATGGAGCCCATCCCCCTCCGGGTTGAGAGTCAAGGTGAATGTCAGCTGTTTCCAATTTTTGATCCTCATTAGCATCAGCAGCACGTACCTCCGACCCCACTGGAGATCGAACCTGCGATACAAGGATTGACGAGCGAACTATCTACCTACTGCAACACGTAATCATTCTAGAATACATACCATATATGGATCGCTAATTAGTCCTGAGGTTTACCAAAAGTATTTCTGATAAAATATATCGTTTCTGTCCACCGTTAATGTTGGCGAACTTAAAAGACTATCGTCCAACGATAACTTCTTGTTTACATATAAAGAGCATTAACTCCAGCATATATATTTACAAGAAAATGGTAATCTTCAAAAAAATTCTTCTTTGAATGGAAACTAGCCATTGCTTTTATATACATATGTTTAAAACAACTGATATTTACCTGTGAACTTATAAATTTTATATTTTAAATTCAGTTTTACAAATTAAATTGAAATTGTAATATTATAAACATGGCAACGAGAAGTAGCCGAATGATCTTTCTTGATTTCCTTCATGCCAATTTCTCTGCTAAAATTGTTCGGTACCATTTTAAACCAATAAACAACCAAAAGAAACAATAATTCAATAAACGCATTAAAGTATTGAAAACCCATCCAGATAATAAGGGCGACTGTCTTAACAAAGAGAGAGAGAGATTTTCACAATGCTTTTAAAGTTGTAAATAACAACACCTTTCTTTTAACTTATAGCATTTTTAATCTTTCTGCCGCATTTGCATCGATATTAGCAAACGTTAATACTTAGAATTACTATCAGTCGATAAAATATAATTATTGTCTTCGCATTCGCCAATTTCAATAATCCTTGGTCTTCGTGAGCTTAAGGTTTAATCAAGGCCATGAATAATTACGCTCTTGCTATTAATTCTGTTTCCCGGTTTAGAGATGTGGTATTCAGACTTAATTTTTCCTGAACTCATAAAACGAAGAAAACAGGAAATTTTTTTTAAAAAGTTCTTTATAATCAGATGAAATAAAATGAATAAGGAATGAACTATATTCACCGAGTGCATTTTTCGAATGTAGTAGATCAAGTGGTGGTTTTAAGAAGAAAAGAATACATTAATGGCTCTGAAGCCTCACAAGTCCGTGGAATAACTAACACAAATGAAAACAAAACAAAAAAAATTCGCTTAACATTTTTTTAAAAAAATTTGAAATTTAAAAAGACAGTTGAGCAGCAACTGGATTAAGTCAACTCTCATGTGTGTTACACGTTTGGCAATCTTAAGTGATGTAATAGTTTTATTCTTTCCCTTTCAATAAGTATATATTACCCTGTCGCTGTTGTCCACTAGGAAGCATTGCCAGTCCTACGCCACGTGGTACTCGGCACTTCCGACTTAAGCAGGGAAATCCCCTACTAGATCTGGGAAAATAGAGCGTGCTGAAGGCCGGCTGTGGAAGATGGGCGAGAGAAAACCGTAGCACAAAGGCACGTCGACCGTAGTAAGCCTTCGGACTGGACAACCAAACCGTCTTGTGCACTCAAAACTCTGTTGGCAAGCCAAGAAAAGGTCAAACCACCTGTTACCGCAATCCCGGAGATTAGAAAGAGAAACTTTTGGAATGTGTCGGGCCTCCCGTAAGCTCTCTCCGTCGCGGAATGCGGAAGGATATTTAGTTAGGCCGATTGAGGACATTAATCATTAACCAGATCGTCACAATTGTGCGGACTAATGTATCCTTATGTCGGAATACAGCGCGGTGGGGCTTAGGCAGTCGTTCAGCTTTGCCTTTCGGGATCAGTGCTTAAATCCAGCTGTATATTTTTGGGTTTTATTGCGAAAATTCCTTGTTAATTACTTGCCTCTTTCCCTCCCACAAAAAGAATATGGTTCTTTGAAAACCAGAGGTAGATTCCCATAAAATTAATCTTCAAAAACATCGTCGGAGAGCCTGGTAGTCCTGGAGAGGCCGGCCGGCTGCCATGGGTTTCGTGGCCGCTTGTTGGTTAATGGCGTTTTCCTGAAGAGACGAATTGCGGGAGGGCGGGGCCAGACTCCCGACCCGGCTCGCGCCATCGCCGTCAGGAGATAAGGGCCAGACTCTCGACCCGGCTCGCGCCATCGCCGGACGGTGTCAGAAGATAAGTAAAATGAATAATTATCTTTTAGCACGGCTGTCGATTATTTCTCACTGGGCTTATGTCGCCGTTCAGTTGCGGTTAATTCTGCTTACAAGAGCAATTCGGAACCAGCCCATCCGACATTAACAAGAACTCTGTGTAAGGAAAGTTACATTAACACCTGGCCCCCTCCCACCCCCTTAACGAACGATTTGGGCGGCCATGAAAACCGACCGTGGAACTACGTCTCGTGTAAACCCCCCCCGGAAATATCTGCATATTTACTGCTGAGCTTCCTGTTGTTGTTGGGAACTCTGAGTAGTCAGCTCGCACGACGCTTCGGCTGCTAGAATTCTTAACAGTTAATGGGAGATGCCGTTGTGGGGTCGTGTTTGAAAATACTGCGCAAACTCTTCATAACAGTCTTAGTTTTCTAAAAATTCTGAGTTTTTTCGCTAATCTTTAAAATAGAATAGTCGGAAGTCGGTTTGTGCTTGTTTCTTTTCTTTTCTTTTGTAGTGTTTTTGAAAAAATCCGAAACTTCCGAAAGAGGAATAGATCAGTTATTAAAACTGCTAGTCGGTTAGGATCGCATTATTTTCAGTTACCGTACAAGATAATAAAATTAATAAATACCTTAAAACAATTTTAGACTAATACAATTTTTGAGGATATTTTTATTAGTTATACATTTAATACAAGCAGTTCCAGTACAGAATATATTGATGCTCTCCCATTCATCTTCACTTTCTCTGATCTCTACATCCGCGCTTCCATTAAAATAAATATTTATCTAGAATTTTGCGTTTACTTAAGAAAACCAACAGGAAGTTAAATGTTGTTGTATAAATGTCTGTAAAAAATAAGTTAGGTGAATCTCGCTTCACTGATGTGAGAAGTTACTAACTAGCTAAACCCTGACTTGCTTTTTAATTAGACTATTTGACCTGAACTGTCAAACTGAATTGCTTTCTTTGTCTTTTAAAACCCAACTGTAAGTTAGACGTTAGCTTTTCTCAACTGGAAATATGATATTTCAACAGCCCTATTGAGACAGTGTGGGACGGACGTTCGTGTCGAGAGAGAGAGAGAGAGAGAGAGATGGGTGGAGAGGTGCTTTGAGAACAGTAAAATCTAGTAACTGAGACGAGACTACAGTTTTATTCAGGTAATTTCCTTTCTATCCTAAATAAGAGAATCCAAGGTAAATCACAGCCTTCAAACAACATGAACTGGTTTGTAATGATTTTGGACGTGTTAGCTAACAGTTTACTGATTCGCAGCTGGTTAGAGAGCCAGACAGACAGACCGACAGAGACACATGCTCACACAGATTTGTGCAACACGCTCATAATCAGAAAAAAAGTAATTGGTCAATAAAGATATAATCCAGATTTAAAACTAAGCTACTAGTTAAATATCCTTGGCTGAACTTCCTGCGACGTTCCAGACCACTATAGATAGTCAGTTCTAGAGCGGTCGCAGAGAGGGTTGCGTTAGCTGCACATTCTAGCAGCCTCTCTGTTGAAGATACGGGGCAAAGCGCAGAGTGCAAACACCTGTCTCCTAGGCGAGAAATAAATGGCACGCACGTATTGTTGGTGATAGCCTCAGTTATCACTTCCGTAAGCAGACGACACCTTATATCTAAGGATAATTATACCAAAGAAAAATTCTTTTCTTTCAAACTGGTTGTGTTTTGGAAGTCGGCCGCCATTAAATAACATTTGTTGGTTCATGGGCAGCAAGGAGAGAGAGAAAACAGGGTCTATACTTATTTTCGCTTGCATGTGTTCGCATTTAGATTTATAATTTTTTGCCTTCCGGTTAGCATCTAGCGACAACGACCAGAGGAAGCGAGCGGGTTCGTTGCTAGGGCCACGATGCGGAAGAAAGTACGTCACAGAGCGACACGGATACCGGAAACTTTCAAGACTCGCCTGTTTCTGTTTGCCCCGAACGCTGCGCACTATGAGTTTCGATAAAAGGGCCCTGTTTCCTAATTTGGTGTCGGCACGTAAACTATTGTAACTCCTCCACTGTAGGATCATTAAAGCCAA